>VZTU01000469.1:167321-201823 GCA_013400835.1 Zapornia atra
ATTGTCTATAAAATGGTACATGAGACATTTTGGAGGGAACCATGGCTGTGTTTTAGTCTGGCTGCAAAAAGAGCAAGAAGAGATGTGACCCATGTGTTTTCAGTCAAAACAGGGAATCGATGCCACTGCAGAAGGTAATAGAGACACATCACCTGGAAAAATGGGGATAACCATGGTCACCACTGTTCTGGAAATCAAATGAGAACAAGACAGACAGATTGTGGAGAAAGTAGGAAATTAGTACATTAATGGGTAACAGACCCTAGATGAGCTTAACTTTAGCTTAGCAAATGCAGGTGAAAAAGACAGAGATAAACATCAAGAAGCATTTATTTTAACTAATTATTTCCTCCTTGAATTTGAAGGGTGGGTGCCTGACTCACGTACATTTAATGGTTAGAGGAATTGCAATACTGTCATTCCTTATTCCCTCAGAGGCTAAGACCATCAGTACCAGCTTTCAGCCTGGAGAATGTTAAAATTGATGTACTAGATAAGGGCCCTTAGGGTAAAATTAGCAACACAGAAGCCAAAATATTTTTATCAGCCCTTTTAAGAACAATTTCCACAGAATTTTCCAGGTTTCTTCTCTCACCAAAATTGCTTTCTTGAGAGTAATCCTTACAAAACCTCGGACTTCACATAACAATCTTCTTTATGAGCTAGGAGGGATAAATACAGTGGAACAGTGACTGCCTTAGAAATGTCAGGGTTCTGGCTACAGTGAAATAAACCCAAGTGTAGACTGAGCACGCACCACTGTGAACTCATATTTTGTGTCAGCCAACTCTCTTCTGGTAACTGGAGTCATTCATTGTGCTCTACTTCCAGCAGGAGAGCTGGCACTTCTCTTTTGCACTCACCTCACTATGAGAGCATTTGAGGGTGTGCTTGGGCAGGAATAGCTCCTTCATTGAAAACTGTTAGGAAAGTTAACAGGAAAAAAGTACTTTGCCTCCTCTGCCAAAGTGCAGGATTCACTCTAACTAACTCCATAACGTGATTATTATATGCCTGGAAAAATCAGCAATTCAGCTTTGTTTGAAGCTACTTGTTGCAGCTCATGAAAAAGGAAAGGTGGCAGCAGTTGTCGAGGACAGTCACATGTCTTGCTTTGCCAGTATGTGAGGTTTTGAAAGTTATACAATCTGCTTTCTGATTTTTGTACTGAATGTGTTTGCTCTTCTGAAAAGAATGCCATAAATGGCACTAACCCACTGTAATAGTCAACACTGGAGAAAAATGCCAGCCTTTGTACCACTAACTCATGCAATCATGCATACTGCAGAAAATTACATCCGTATTTTTTCCCATAAAGAGATATTCATCAGTTGCCATAATTCGCATTATCAACTATAGTGTCATATGTAGTTTTCTTTCGATCTCACTCTGCCAAAGGAGAACTGGGATCCCCAACAATTAGATCTTTATGTAACACTACATATTTAGGAAAAAAAAAGGAAGAAACTATCACATGAAGCCTCCCCACTGGCAATGGAAAAGCACATCTGCACTTCGGGGCCTTCTGTTACTGCTGCTGGCAGATGCTAACAGGCTTAATTTTTACCAAGAAGGCAACAAAGCTTCTTTATAGTATTTCAGACTCAAACTGTTTAGAAACACTGGGTACAGCTGTTCTAAAATGTTGAGTCTCATCTGCTGATTTAAGCATAAACACGCATACTATAGAGATGTATACAGATATAGTTTGGTGTATATAAGCAGACTAATACCCTGATCAAACATAATCAAGTTACCATGGCCTAATAAGTTGCCAGTTGCCAGCTGATTTAGCTTTTTCCTGAGACTTAGGATGAGCTGAGCAGATGTGCAAGATACATGCAGGACTTTAGCTCAGCCCGGTTCAACAATGGTCTGTATCTGTACACACATGTATTTGTCAGACATTACTTTCTATTCTTGCCTTTGCACATTCAGCTGAAGAGAAAAGCCAGGCAACATCCTCCTAATACTTACTGATAATAATTCTGGGAATTGAGAACTCAGCCTGTACTCAGCTATCAAGAAAGACACAGAAATAGATACAACACTTTCAGGTGCAATTTTCAGTCCATGGCTTCACAAATGCTTTTCTTTCTTTCTTTATTTTCCTCAAAATCTGTCTTCTCCAGTTAATCACGTTCAGCTAACATATACCACACAATGAAGGTATTTAAAACCAAGTTATCCCTCTTGATAAATAATATAATTCGTAATTCAGGATTATATAGAGGAAAAATCTTCTCTTTCACCAAATCCAGAGAAAGGCAAGGAATAAAACTCTATCAGGAAGGCAACCTGCTAAAAAACTTGTTAAAGTTGACTTTTCTCATCAGAAAGGAAGAAATGAAGCCTCTTTAATGAAACAAATAAATTAAAAAAAAGTATTCCCCCAAAACTCCAATGCAAAGTAAAACAAACAAATTTCTTCTTCCTTGTGATGAAGTCAAGACAATAAAATACCTACACTGACTTTAGTGCTATCCCTATTAGAAAATTGTGGCCTGGATCTTTTAAGATCCTGAGCAACATTCCAGGAAAGACTGAGCCCTTTCAAATTTTTGTCAATAATTTTACATGGGTTCTTTGTGGTGTGGTCAGCCAAGCTGGGCAAATGAAAACCTAAACTTTATCATCACACTTAGGTGGCTGTTGTGATATTTGCCTACCTGGTCTTTGAGTTCTGGACCCTAGGAAATAAATCCAAATATGACCTTGCTTTCCATGTGACCTTCTCCTTTAAAAGACAGAAAGATGTCTAACAACTAAACATCTGAGGTATAGAGAGTTTAAGTGGACAATATACATTTTACACAACAGAATATCATGTGGGCACGACTGACTGAAGGACTGTCATTTGTATTCCTGCCATATGGCCTATTCATCATTACCAGCTGGCAGACGGCTAAAACAATTGTTTGCACTTCATGGCCCATGACCATGGCTGTATCTCGTGGCATTCAAATTTTTTGACAGGAAATACAGCTTGTCATTATTTTCAGACTACTTTTCAACTAATTAATATATCATAGATAAACCATGCTAACAAAACATTGTTTGCTAAGATGCAGGGAGAAGACAATTAGCTTTGTTTTACATAAAAATAGTTTTATTCCCTCTTACTTTTTTTTTTACTCCTACTTATTCTTTTCTTTGGGATAATCTTGCCCATCTTTTCAATAGTTTATTCTCCATAAAATAACTCCAGGCAAAAGCCTATTGAAATGTCTAATATGAACCAGAAGAGCTTTGTCCAGTTCTGATATTGGTTATACTTGAGCTAGCTAAGAAAACATAGCTCAAAAATATGAAGGATTCTTACTGCACAAGAAATGTTATTAGAAGCATATTCTTCTTAGCACAAAAATGAAAATAGGTAGCAGATGTAAAGAAATAAAAGTCCACAGCTTTGGCAAATATCTCAGACACTGTTGTGTTCAGCAGTTCACTACCTTAGTGTAACTGGATATACATAAAATGAGTATTTGGCCTAAATATCTCAGTATGACAACTAAACTTGATATGATTTTAGGGAAGTAGGGAGTTGCTTCTCACAGCAAAGTCCACATACACACATGTGTTTGCCTTCTCTCAGGGCACAGCAGCTTCAATACACTTTATTCTTAATAAAAAACAAATGTTAGCGGTCCAGTGTTTATGACAACTTTACAGTACTGCTATGCTTGTGCCGAGACCAAAATAAACAAACCTCAATAAAAGAAACATACGGTAGTTTCACCTTCTCTATAAGCTTATTACTCTCACTTTCAGCAGTTACCTGCTATTTTGCCTTACTTTTACAAATTACATTGTTTGAAAGGAAAAGCATTTATTCTAGAGGTCATAGTTTTAGGTCTGAGTGAGAATAAATGGAGAGTTAGCTCAGTTTACATGAAGAGTAGCAAAGATATCTATGTTAATTATGGGAAAAGAAAATCATACCTGTTGTTGAGAGTTTGGATGGAGATATCATATAGAAACATTGTATGCAGTTTTGAGTTCTTAGTAACATTAAAAAGAAAATGGACTTGTATTTTTAAGGCATGGTTTGAAACCATTCCAGAGACAGTATTAATGCAATTTGAACCTCACATGATACATATAGCAGTGTTTTGGGTGAAAGATGAGAAATCCAGTCAGCATGGTGCTGATAAATAAGGGCACTATGGAGGAGAGGAGGCATTGTGAAGCTGGACACCACTGAGACAACTAGCAAAACCAGAGAAACAGATATAGATACTGAGAGACAGAAATATAGACTAATGTTGAGTAAATAATATTTTGATCTTGATGAACTGTGAGAAGAACTGCTATAAGAACAATGTAGAAAGGGATCAAATCGACCCATGAAATATTAATCTAAGGTAAAGCAAAATAAATATATCACATTAACAAGCAACAACCATATTTACAGTTTGCAGCTGCAAAAACAGGTTCATAAAGAGTTTCTTTGTAAGACTGATAATTTCATGATTTCTCACTATTAAGAACTCAGTTTTCAAACTACAGAGTCTTTCTTGGAAAGATTTTTTTAATGTAAAATTTGGGTCCATTAATTTCTAACAAATAGAAATTTCCTCCTTGGAATAGTTCTCATTAAATCTTAATTGTTTTTACTGGCTTCTGTTTTCCATGCAAGATAACTCACGTATGAATGAAGGCAGCTGAGAGAACAGATTATTCAGATTTATAAATTCTATGACAGTGAATAAAAGCATGCTGGCAAAACCTGTACTGGTCTCACCAAGATACATACTTGAGAGATTAAATAATAGCCAAATTTTCCAAGCTGTCATCAAGAAGGCAATTATTTTTCACAAGGTTGGAGAAAGTCAGAAAGCAAGAAAAATAAAATTATTAAAGAAACTAAGAGCAAACTATGAGTAGCCATTGTTTGCTTATGGCTGCACAGATGAGTGCTTTGCATTTCCAGTATTCCTCTAATAAATCCCTTGTAGCCTGTGCTCACACACACAAGGCACCTAGAAACCAGCTAAGGATGGACACACAAATAACCCAGGTGCAAATGTATTCTTATTCTTACTTTTTTTCATTGTCCCATTCTACCTCTTCTGCAGTTTTATTCTTCTAGGCAGAACTTGTCCCTCTACCCACATAAATCCTCTTCTACAGATCTGTGTTTAGCAGTGGGGGGAGCAATAGGAGACCCAAGTCTCCTGGGTCTAACTGGTAGTTAGGGTCTTTCACCAAGAGGCTGCTTTTTCAAGTGCAGCTCAGTCACTGCTAAAACACTCTCAGTGCTGGAGGCATGTGAAAAACACTGGATCAGCACAGTCTGAAGTCATAGATGTGCCCCCCACCCTGGAAAACCTTCAAATCAATTAGAAATCAGAGTGGTTTCTCTGTTTTTCTCTGCTTTAGAGAACTAAGAGAATGAACAGTCACTCTTTTCTTCAGTAGTCTTTACGCCACTGATGTATGCCTTGACCCCTTAAAATGAGATATGTAAAGAAGAGATTTAAAGTGTAACAGGAGCCTTGAACTCTTCTGGAGGCAGAAACACTGCACTGTGGTATCATGAAAAAACCCAAAACTAGCTCGTGCTTTCAGGTTATTTTTCTGCTTTCTCAGATCTCATCCCATATGACCTTTCTCTACCCATCATCAACATTGCACCTTAATAGGGCCTAAATTAATTTTTATGGCACCTGAGAGTCTCCAGTACAAGTCCATGAATGCTAAGCTTCCTGATGACACACGCTCAACTCAGAATGGACAAAGCAAATCCAGAAAATACTTTTCCCAAGTAATTCATGCAGTTTTGCCATGTCAGCTCTTACTGGCTTTTTTAAAAACAGCAGAGTTGTTTACAAAACTTGCTTTTGCTTTCTGCTTTCTTAGGGAGGAAAAAGCTTGTGAAGCAAGCAAGATAAATAGGGAGAGGTAGAAGAGGCACCAGACAGCCTTCTGTTAACACAGAAAATAATGTGTCTGTTTCTTGTAGTGGTTATTTACAGTGACAGCTGAAAACATTTAATTTGCATAATGAACAGACTGGCATATTACCTTTTGATGCATTCAGGGAGACATAATTGGCTGAGAAGCCCTCAGTTGCAATGCTGTGATCGGTCACAAAGTACAACGTCATCATGTTGCCACCACTAGTGAGAGATGGTGGAACTGATCTTCCACAGTACCTGCAGCAAAAAGATGTCCCAAACTGAGTGGCAGTACTTTATCAGGGATCTGTATTACTGGAAGGGGATTCAGCTTTCCTGAGAAGTTTGAACAGCTGCACATACACAAATCTCTCCTTTGGATGACACAGATCCCAGCCATATACCCTGTATCATAGGACTAAATAGCACATGACGTGTACAAAAGTACAAGTCTAACTTGCACGGTAAATCAGAGGAGAAACTGTTCATCAGGTTGTCAGATTCTTAATGAAATTTGTCTATGCTGAACCTACAACATACTCTGTTCCTTTGTAGGAGCCGAAGTGGCTGGCCAAAGACAAAGGTTGCAAAACACTCTCCATTATAATATGAGAGTCATTTGCTCCATATTTTCCAAAATGCTGACATGTCAGCCAGCTACTTTACAGTTTTTAGCTGCAGCTGGATACTGTTCCTGTGAAGTTCAGATGTTCTTGAATTCTAGGACAGCAAGAAAACCCTGTGTGTACCCTTGCTGGAGAAGGAGGGCGGGGGGAATATTTGTCCCTAAGATACAATCACATATCAGGAGAAAGTGGAAGCAAAATCCTATAAAATACAGATTTTGGTTCCGTTTTTGTTGGAATCCAAATGCACAATCTTTTAAGCAGTCTTTCATTTTGGACAGTGTTTCACATCATGTCTTTTCATGGGCACAGATATATTAACGCTTTTGAACTTATTTCCCATAAATCAAAATGTTAGTGGAGCTGGACAATGCTGGCTATTGAAAAAAGCTATCCTCTTGACTCAAGTTAATTTAGATATATATACTATTTATTAAATGTGATTTTCATTCCATGTCAAAGGAAGCTGCCTTTACTACGCTAGGCAGAGAAACTGCAGCTATTTTTTCTGTAATGCAGAGAAATTAATCTATGCACAAATTTAGGAAGCAAGTTGGATGTTGAGATCTCTAGAAGAGTGCTCTCTCTACAGCAATTCAGCCCTGTAGGCTAATGGACATACCTTCCCAATTTTTGCACAGTGCTGTTGTCATAGATTTCAAGATAATCCTTTCTGCAACTATAATCAAATGCCAAGTTAAATGAAGTGAATGTTAGGCGGATAAGGTAGCCGGGTTGAATGTTGATAATCCAGGTACAGTTAATACCATGTGGGTAGACATCTGGATGACCAGGGCTTGTAATGATTCCTTCTGGTCCAGTGAGAGTCTCTCCACATACTGTAGAGATTTAAAACATCAGGTTAAATGATCTATTTATTAAAGAAAATAGGCATTTATAAAACTGGTTACTCTTCTTTCTGAAATTCCACAGTATTTTTCCCTCAATGCATACTACACTAACCACTTCAGAATTTATCCCCCATAAAACTTGATGGCTAACTCTTTTCAGTTTAAAGGAAAACTTGGAAAGTTCCAACACTCTACATAGAAAACAACAAAAAAATCCTTACCTGTATCTATTGGCCAGTACTCAGCTCTGAAGCCAAGGTTGGTAAGAGAGGAAGCTCTGAATTTGATATAGAGATAGTTCTGTGTAGATTGCACTCTAGATGGTACAGCTGTACCACAGTATTTCTCCAAAAGAGGAGAGTCTCTGTTGTTGCCATCTCTGACCTGAAGAACAGTGTATTCAAAAAGACTCATACAAATTTTTCTTATATTAAAGTTGTAAGCATGCAGGAATTCGTAAGAACCATACAAAAGAAATCCTTACTAAGTGAAACACTACCTTTTCTTCATCATGGTTTCTACCACACACATACAGTGCAACCTTATGACTGCAGAGAAGCACTCTCCCATCCAAAGCATGTCAGATGGAGGAAAGTTGATATCTTACACCCTCAACAGTAAGTGGCACACAAACCTCTCAAACCAGGTCTGTCTAGTTAAAAACACCTGATACACATATCTGATTATCAAAATGGTCATACCATCTGTGGAGAACCAAGAAAAGATTTGCAACCCCATTATGAACCCAGAAAAGCTTTTATAACTGCTATAAGAAGTCCTTGTCTGTCAAGCAGTTCTGCTTTAGTGGAGATGAGTATGAAAAGGAACATAAAGATAAGAACCTATCTACTATTCATAGTATGTGTATAATTCTTTACCTCAATGTAGTCTGAATCACAAGTGGTTGTATTCCGAATGTCAAAGTCGATGAAGTTAAGAATCACTACTTTGCTAGCTGGCTGGGAGATGATCCACTCGCAGGTCTTTGGGTGAGGGGACATCCTGGGGTAGTAAGGTGAATGGATAGTGCCTGCTCCAGACAAGAAGCCTCCACAGGCTGCCAAGAGATGCCAATATTTTGTACTTGTGATGAATAGTTTCAAGGAATGTACTATAATGTGATGTCTATCAAATACGACTTTGAAATTAGAAGAAAACCAGCTCTAAACCCCTATCTTCTTACAGCATATCTCCTACAGCATCTACTGCAGATCATCCAAGTCATATTAAGAATTTAAAAGAAAGTATTGCTATAAGTATAGCATAAACACATATATGGAGGAGATCAACCTAACTGTGCCCATGAAAACTAAAGGATTTGATTCAATTTTTTTCACCAACGCACATAGATTTGTTCGTGATTAAGAACTAGAAGATAGGAAAATTGAAAGTAAAAATATTTAGGCTCTATCGTCTTTGGTATGTTAGCATTAAGTGATTTATCATTAATAGAAGCAATGAGGGATACATTTCCAAGCATGCTAGGAGTGTCTACAACAGACATACTGACACACCATCTTAGCATTTCTAGAAGTAGCAATAAATAAATAGATTTACTCTCTGTTTTCTTTCCTTTCTTCTTAAGTTTGTTTTAAACCCGTTATGTGGATAATATAGCACAGAAATGACTAAAAGTGTCCAAATTACAGATCAGTTTACTAAACCACCAGTTCCTCTTACCAACTTGATAAACAGCCCTGAAGCTAGCCCTTTGCACAGAAGTATCAGACTTGAACTTGATCCAGAGACTGTGGCCAGTTGAAGTGATTGGAGACATTACTGTACCATGACAGAATTTACTGATAAGGGAAGACTCCTCACTGTCACCATCTCGAACCTAGGCATCAAAAGAAAAAAAGAAAAATGTCAGATCACAAAAGCATTGGGATCTGATATACTGATAAAATTATAATCCCACAGAGTTGCTAAATAACAAAAGGAGTAACTACTTATTTATAAGAGGGGCAAAGAGCCATCACTGTAATTAGCACAAGCACATGATTTACAAAAGCTCAAAGGAAGGATCAAACAATCAGCAGAGAAGACATATATACATGTTACTGTCACAGGACATTAGGATGAGACCGATCCTCTCTGTGCTTTAGCACAGTTTGTGCCTATACTTCCAAAGTGATGCCTTTAGGGTGAAAGAGACATGTAAAGTGCTCACCAGTGATACCTATGAAAATTTTGTCAGCACTAAAATCTGTTGGGTAAAGGATATTTGTTGCTTTCTCACTCTGGCCCTGAAGTTTCTAGTGATTCTCTAGAATAAGCACATGTCCCATCACACCCATACATTAATGCATCCAGACAGCTCACTAACCAGAGATGCAACTCTGAGTCCCACTACTTTATCTGAAGGGTCCAGTGCATGATGATGACAACGAAGCTGTATGAGGGAATCGCTTCCAGCTTTTACCTTCTGCACTCTACTGATCTTAATGAATTTTCTAATCACAGGAGAAATGTATCATCTGATGCGTTTTCCTAGAAGTTGATTATAAATCTTGATCATTAAGGAGAGTAGAAAGGAAAGAGGTATTGAGGTATTTACACCTCTGAACTTCAGGCCCTGAACCCACAGTCCAGATTAGGTGCATTCAAGGGACCAGGCAGAGCGCTGGTATAGCTGAAGTGCTCCAAACACTCTCTGAGGTGCCAATCTCATTCCAAGAGGGAAGCCAACAAGCTGAGATAAAAAAAAGAAAGGTTCCCTGCTGTTTGCTCTGGCAAAAACTGCAACTTTTCTCCCAAAGATTCTCCTGAAAACAAAACAGGTCTTTTCTGCTGTAAAAGTGACTCCTGTAGTTGGAGCTGCTTTTAAATGCACCCATATGCTGTCAACCTAAAAAAATAATTCCAGTGAAATCACTGGCAAAGCCAGGGACATGCAGCTTTCAGGTCCCCTCATCACATCTTCTTTCCTCCTCAGCTACATTTCTCCACAGCCTGGCAGAGAAGGCGGGGAACCCTTGTCGGTGCCTTTGTGAGCAGGCAGTGGCTGGCCTGCTTGCTCAGCTTTGGCAATTTCCAGTCGGTGAGATGGCTTTTTGAATAACAGATATTTTTGATTTCCCTGGAACTTGAGTTTAAGGTGACAGAATTATTCTGGATTTACAGCAGAGCAGGTCAGAATTTGTGTTAGAATTTTTAGAAAATCTTTGGACAGCAATTAAAGCTTCCAGAACTATAATTTATAGGAGTTTATGCTTTTTTCTTGAGCTGATTTATAAATAAAGCCCAGTGAGTAGCGATAAAAAACCCAGGTTCTCTAAGTTTTATTGTCTCTAGTTTCTTAGTGCAGACTGCTGGTCTCATGCTGTTTCTTCCTTAGCAAGAGACTAAACATCCCTCCCTGAGCAAGTGCCTGTGAGCTGTGTCTGGCCCCTGTGGAAACTCTGCAGGTTTCCTGGCAATCACCAGGGATGGAAGAAATCTGCACCTTTTCAAACTCACAAAAGAATTGTAGGAGAGTGACTTCTGAAGTAATTTAAACACCCAAAAGCTATCTCCCTAGCTGAATTTCATTATGAAACCCAGTGAGACAGTATTTTAGAAAAACATATGGAAAACATATGGCCTTGATAGAGTATGGTGCTTTAGTTGTACTGACTGCTCTGGTCAGAAATGTCCATCATGTTCCCCTGCTTTGGGCTAAGTCACTACGCAAGGGGGTAGGAAGAAGAAGAGGACAGAAGCACAGGGAAACTCAATGGCAAACAGTGAGGTAAATGCCTTGCTGAATTAATACAAACTGATTGCTTACAACAGAAATGGTTTTGTTTCTCGGGCTGCTGTGAATTTAGCTGCTGTTCTGCCAGCAATTAGGCAAGAGGAGTACCAGGCCAAACAAACAAAAGCTGTCTGTTTTCATTAAACACACTTCCCCTCTCATTTCAGAAATTAATTACACTTCATTCCAACCAAAGTCTCTGAGTTAGAGGAGGAGGGATGTCAGTACAATAACATCTTTTAAAAATGGATTAACTGCTCAGAGCTCACAGGGGTCTATTCCTTGCTTAGTCAAGAAAAGATTAAGCACAAACCCAAGCATGCACTGCCACGTAACCATGCAGCTGTCAGTACAGGACCCAGCTTCGTGCTGGGGCTGCAGGGTTTTATTCTACCTGCTGCAGCTTTGGGGGCACCGTCATTAATTGACTGTGTGTCTCTGCCCTGTTTGTTTTCCTTCTGTTTCATTGTGTGGTACAGAGTTTTATACAGAGAGCAGTACCCAGCAACCATTCCATGTAGGATAAGGTATTGATGACTGTAACTTGATGACGCTGTGTGGAGAAACACGGGCTGTGTACAACAGCAGAGCCTTGAGACTTGGCGAGTTGGGGTGAGGCACAGAGGAGCACAGGGACAGGGTGACAGAAGGAACATGGGCCACTGAGATAAAGATCTTGTCAGGACCTGAGGGCATCACTGGGACTCATTGGCCCAGCCTGCCCCAGCCAGCGCCCCTGCACCCCGTCCGCAGCCTAGGACCCCAAGTCAGCCCCCCAGGGCCATGAGTCGCTGCCCAAACTAGACTGCAGGTGGCCATGCCATGGGCACTGTTGTGCTGAGCCCACCCACAGTGACATGTCCAGCCTGACCTCGGACCAGCCCTGTCCCCAGGGAGCTGTGGGGTGCTTGGGACTGCCTTGCTCCCTGGCTAGGGCAGTGGGATGAGCCCTGGCTGTGAAACTGCTCAGCCCCCATGAGCACTCAGGCCTCAAGCCCCTGGCCTGCACAGCACCATGCCAAACCTCACTTGCAGGCAGCTAAGGAAATGCAGACCTGGAGCTGGATAAAACTGAGTGTAGAGATAACAAACAAAATGAAAAAACAGCATCTAGTGTACTGAAATGGCACACTGTATTAATAAATACAGATGTAACACAAAGCTGCAGACTAATGAAGAGAGCGCTAGGTATAAAAGCAAACATGAAAATCACCTCAAGTGGATCCCAGTTAGTATCAACTTTACTATTGTAAATTATTAAATTTTCCACATAGAAACATTCTAACAGTACTAGTATTTTTTCTATAATAATTAGATTGAGACTAATAACAATTCTTGAATTAGACTTCTAAGATTTGAGTTATGGGAGCAATAAACTTCTGGTAGGCTTCCTTTTTGTGCCAGAACAGAATTTTCTGTATAATACCATGACTCCAGAAAATGCTGTGTAGTGGCTATGTCATTATTTCTATTTTTCTTGCATTTGGCATGCATTTACCAAAGGTCCAAATTCCACCTTAATCATGCACAGCTGATTAAGAATTAATGTTAAGCTAGACAGATTTTCTTGTTCTCTTATCTTTGCTTCATTCCATATGTACAGTCCTGCTCTTTTAGCCCCTGTGACTTTTGGACCCTAATAAATTGGTATACTTAGTCCTTTGGTTAACACCTATTTCTGCAGTGGCCCCTGGGACAGAAATTATGAGACATGGTTTTGTACACATATGTAATCAACATTTCATATCAACTGATTTAAGAGAAGTCACCTCAATATAATTTGAAGAACAAGCAGTGTGATTCTCCAGCTCCATATGGGTGAAGTTGAGGTATATTTTTTCATCCTCTGGCTGTCTGATAATGTAGATACATTGTCGGTTGTTGATATAGGGGTTAGGCCAGAAAGGGGATGTGATAACCCCTTCACTATCTGTGTAATTTCCTCCACAACTTGGATCTGCTATATTAAGGAAAAAATATATCAGTTGAGATGTTCACATGTTGGGAATGTCACAGACCAACCTTTAATGCTGAATTTCACTTACCAGGAGATGTAGTATAGACAATGTGGAAGCCCTTATCAGTAACTAAGTCGTCAGAGTGAAAATGAATCCGTGCATATGGACCAGTGGTTTGGAGTGGGGGTGGAGATCCAGTGCTACAGTATTTACCAAGGAGAGGGTCTTCTGGGAGAAGACCATCTCGAATCTAGACAGAGCAATAGATCAGCATTTAGGATCATTAGATGTGTGCCAACTGTGAACGATAACAGCATTCTTAAAGTGATCTCTGAGGCCCCAGGCGATATTATAGATGGTGGGTGGAAGAAGGAAGCTGATAGGAAGTTTCCACCAAAAAGACAAGAATTTCTGGAGATACTAAAAACCTGCCTGGACATGATCCTGTGCAATCTGCTCTAGGTTGCTTTAGCAGGGTGGTTGGACTAAATGATCTCCATAGGTCCCTTCCAATCCCTTACTATCCTGTAATTTTACTATTCTGTGATTCTGTGAAACACACCCACCAGCATAGCTGTGCTGGTGCTCCCAGGAGACTCAGCAAGGGTTTTGTGAAAAGGGAAGAAAGTATCTGGAGGCCTACCATTGATCTGTTTTCCTGAAATCATGATTTGTATTAAACAATTTTGGAGAACATGCTGTTCCAAGACAGCTTCTCATTTCCATGACTGGGAATTGGTGAATTCTCTAACCATTGGACTTGATGATCCTTATGGGTCCCTTCCAACTCAGTATATTCTATCATTACTTTGCACCTGAGAAAAAGCCCTAAGTTCACACATCAAGCCATGGACTGTACAATAATATGAATCTACTAACCTTAGATCCCCTTCCCTAATAGTTTACATTAGGCTGATTAATTCTTTGAGGGTTGACATTTAACAAAGAATTTGGAGACTGAACTGTGTAAGAAAGTGAAAACTTCCCACCTGAATCCCATCCCCTTTAGTCACAAGGCTTCCACTGATCACAGTGGAGCAGGATCTCATCCCCTTCTTGTCATACTGCCTCTACCTGACTCTGCACTGATGGCTGAAAAAAGTACAAATGATCATTTCAATCTGGGCTTTAATTTCCAGACAGTCCCCTTCTGTATATACAAAAAGTTTTGAAATCTCTTGTTTTGCAATAACATAGCCATGAAATTTTGTCATACTCCACAATTAAACTTTACCTCTAAATGGTCATAACTGCAGTTTTCATGGTGTTCTAGGCTTAGTGTGCCAAAAGCAAATGTGATGAGGAGGCCAGGACTGGTTGAGATGGTCCAGAAACAGTCTCTGTTTACAGGATAGTTACCAGGGTATCCTGGAGAGCTTATTGAGCCGTAAGTACCCGTCAGCTCCCCACCACATTCTAACAGCAAGGAAACATGGAAGAACAGTATTCAACACCACATGTCAGATCAGAAGGTGAATTCTCCTGCACTGTCAAAACTCAAAGGTCAAGCCAAACAAATGAACAAGTTACTTCTTTCTTTAAATTTTACAATGAATTCTGCAGCTCAGTCCCAATTTGCACAGTAAAAGAAAGACTATTTTTTCCCAGTTATGATAGAAATACCTTTACAAGAATGATTAAATGCACTGTGTTTTGGATTGAATTTACAAAATTAATCTGTATTTCTGTACTTTGCAAATAGTCCCTGTGTCTTATCCTAAAAAGGACTGTTTTAATTTAACAAAACAAAATGAAACAAACAAAAAGGTTAATTACAGGGTAGGCTGCATAACTGTTGGTATGGTAGGCATAACTTCTGTATAATACATAAGGAATAGCTAGTTTAGTCACATCTATACCTACCTCCCTTTTTTTTTTTTAGCCAAAAGATCTGTTTTCACTTTTCAGCGACCATATGTCAATTAGTAATTATCTAATAATGCCAATTGAAAGAAAAAAAAATTTGCCAAAAATCACATTTCAATAAATATTTCTGGAAATATATAAACCATTTCCCCCCTGGGATTTCTTCACTTTTTTTTTTTTTTTTACTGTACAGTTCTTTCAAAACACAACCTAATGCATAATACTGTTTCTAAATAATACACAGGACACTGAAGTGAGTTTGATGTTGCACAAGATGATGCAGAGTTTATCTCTAGTAGTGCACTGCCAGACTTCCTGGAAGAATCAAGCAAGCAGCATTACCAAGAATTCAAGCAGAAGAAACATACAGAAAATCATACCAAAAAGCTCACTGATAATTTAAAATTAACTTCTCAATGATCTATCATGTTTGGAAAGCACAGTTCAAGCTCTTTAGCCTCTCACAAACTGTCAGTGTCAAAAAAGAGTAACTTATCTGCTCAAAGTACTAGATACTTCTGTGAGAGAACTAATCAGAAGAGCATCTCCAGAACACCTGTTCTTTGGGGAATTCCTCACAGGATATATAAAGGAGCCTTGAAAACCAGCAGAGGCATAGAGTTGGAGTTAAAATATTTTAAGTTACATATATGTCTATACTGCAGCCTCACTCCCTAGTATAGTACTGCCCTACTGTTCCTAGTATTTCCTAATCAAAAGAAATGTCATTAATTTTGCTCCAAAGCTATGAAGATGCTAAATGACACGATGTTTTATCAAACTTACCAGGATCCTGAGATTCCCACTGAACAGTAAAACCTCCAGCTGTAATCATGTGGTTTGAGTAGAACCAAAAATACAGCGAGTTGTGGGTACTGAAAAGCCTGGCAGGAGGTGAGGAGCCACAGTATTTTCCCAGCATATGCGCTGACGCTGAAGGTCCATCATGGATTTGAAGGAAGTCAGAGCTACACTCATTACTAGTCTCCAGTTGGAAAAACGGGAAAGTAATATGCAGGATCTAACAGGAAGAAGAAAAACAAGAAATCTCTTTTTTTTTATCCCCATCTTCTGAGACACTGTTTATGCAGTAACTCTGGGTAGAGCAGATGTATGTGTTCATGCGACTGCGACAATCTACAAGCTTTGGAGCCATTATGCTATTTCCTGAAAAGTTCCAGGGCAGAAGAACACATTGCAGAATCTTAAGACTCAAAAGAAAAGAGAGAAGTTAGAAAAGAATTTGGACAGTGGAGTTGTCTGGAAAGAGCATTATTTCAATAAACTAATAACTGAGACCATTTGCTGCATCTGTTGTATATGTGAAATATATATGTGTATCTATTTCAAGTCATGTGAAAGGCTTGAAATATAGCAAAAAACCCTTTATTCCAGATTTTCCATGGCAGTTTGTTGATCAGATAATTAACATTTTTTATCATTGCTACACTTGAAAGTATTGTCATGGGAGCTAAAAACTGAAAATTATCTCTTTTTGCAATATCTCGTAGACACTTAGCGACATGCTAAGCTTTATCTATGTTGAAATTCCTCACTGGGCTGCTTTAACATAACTCTGCCAAAGACAGAGCTCTCAGCTCTCAGGCTTAAAATCTACAAGCCTGAGGATATATCAGACACACACATATCAGAATATAAATTTCTGTGCGACATTTAAAAATTAATCCTTAAAAAATTCAAATGCTGTTATTACACAAAGCCATTGACCATGTGAATTCAGCATTCCACATTCCCATTCTAAAGCGATGTAAAAGAGATGCATTCTCTAGGTGGTGGCAGGTGAATAAATTCTAACCCTCAGCTCCATAGGAAAAACCTTGGAAATTTAACCCAGGCAAATTCTTAGGCCAAGGAGCCTGAAGGCTTGTAAGGATGTGAAACTTATTCTTTTTGAAAAACTCTTTCTTTTGAGAAGGTTGGGTCACAATGTTTGAATATGTGATATGAAGATAGTCATGTTTGCTCTGATGGGTGGAGAGCTCCTGCAGAGTGAGGGTTTCTTTAACCTGAGCTCTATTTTACCTTGTTGGGATAAGTTTGAATAAGCCAAGCGCAGCTGACCCCATTGTTGTACTGCTGGCTGTTTGGGTTGTTAGGGTAACTGAAAGTCCCCCTGGAGCCTGAGAGATATCCTCCACAAACTGCAGAGAGAGAGAGAGAAAATTAAGCAGATTAATTTGTGCTATCACTATACAGACTTAAACAAAACCTAACTTTCTAGCGTAGCTTTGGCTTCCTAAATATTCAAAACAAGGGTGAAAGATAATTCTGTAAAAGATTCTTCAGGATATCATCTACTGTGGAATGACATCACAAAAATGACAAAAATTACTCCCTGAGAAAAAAAAGTCATTCCTGGAAAAATAATACAGATTTACAGCTGGAATGTGTGGATACTGCCAATGGATGTTGATTCTGTCTCAGGAAAGTGTACATAACTAGTTTGTTTCCTGAAGACTAGCTCCACATTGAACTTCTGAATTTTTCACCTATAATGAAATAACATTTTGAAGCTAGCATGATATAAAATCTTTCTCAGTACTGGCGTATCATAGAAGTTACTCTCTGGAAGTTTTGTTGTCCCATTTGTTCTTTTTCATCAGATCTCTGGGCCTGATAATACCTCTCAATATACCACAGACTCTGTTCCCACTGAATCATTCAATGAATGGGAGCTGTGAACTGGGAATACAAAAAAAATATGTCTGTAAAGCACCCAGAATACAATGCACATATAGCTACAGTGTACAACAGATAGCTGTAGTTTACCATTGAACTGATGCTAAATAAATATTCTGATTTAGCAAAATGAAGTATTTTTTTCAAGGAATGGTGAAAAAAAATTTTAAATAGTGTCCATCTAAAACATCTCATAATTTCTCAGATTCAAAATTACCATGTCATAAAATCTATTATTTTTCCCTTGATCAGGAACTAGAACAAAAGTTGATACATTACAAATTCTCACTGGATAAAAACTGGTTTTCTGTCCTTTCTATTATGAATGGTTCAAAATATTTTTTTCCACATATACTTAATAATAAAACATTACTGGTTAGGTATTTAAGGAAAATAGGAAGCAATCTGAAGTAGCTCTAAAACAGAGCAGATTTCACAGTGGCTCAGTGAAGGTTTTATATTGTATACTCTGTGAAAAGTTAATCTGCTTTCTTCACTGCAATCTGCAATACATTATGAGCCATCCGACAGATGGTTGCCACTGGGACAGTCACTGGAATGCCATCCTGACCTTGTTTAATCAAAATTAACTGCAAAAAATCCCAAGCAAAGAGAAGAAGTGGTATAAAGAAGAAATGTTAAAGGCAGGACCTTGCAGTCACTATAAAACTCAAGAGTTCCTCATTTTCATGGATAACATTTCTGTAATTAAATTTCTGTTTGAAAACCTTTTCTGGCTTTTCATCTTGACTGAAAATGTCAGAACCTCTCAGCTTCACAACGAATGAAACAATATGCACAAAAGAGAAACATTAATATATTCTCTTGTCAATCTGTTCTCCTTACATCGGATTCTCTTTCCCAACCAGCTGAATGGGCCAGTTCTCAGGAACAGAGACACAATTTTAGGATGCGTGGTCTCCAGCCAAGGCCAGTGGGCCTGCAGATAAACTGCATTGCTATGCTCCTACTGCTAAACAAAGCAGCTATAAGCAAAACTCAGGGAAAACTCTGACTCCAAGGCACGTTGGGTTGGGACCTGTAATCCACGAAGACGGTATTTGGGATTTTTTCCCATCACTACTTGGTTCTTATTCACATATTAACCACATACACCAAACATCTTGCTGAAGCCTTGTAGACCATTTCTCCTGGTAAGAAGGTCCCAGCCATACCTTGCTGGGCAGTCTGGCACTGTGGTCCAGTCCAGGAGCTGGTGCACTCGCAGGAGTAGCTGTTGACCCCATCAGTGCAGCTACCCCCATTCTGGCATGGGTTGCTGATGCATTCATCAATGTTCTCTGTACAATTAGGGCCTGTCCAGCCTGCATTACACAGGCAGACATATCCAGACACCATTGCCTACAGGTATAAGAAAATGCAATAAACTTAATGAGCATGAATCACCTAAAGTAATCAATACAGTTGGCAGAAAGCCTGATATTTACAGTTACTTTATGTGGAGATGTCAGAGCAAAGGAAAAAAAAAGCCTTTGGAACCTTGATGGTCACTGATAAGTGGCAAAATAAATCCAAAACCTAATCAGATTATCTACCTCTTTGCTTTTTCTATTAAGTTCTTTCTTTGCAGGGCTCTTTCAAATTACTTTCTGGAAAGTCAAAATCTGTATTCATTGAGTCATTTAGGAAACTGTTTGCTTGGCATTAAAATAATCACCCTAGAAACAAGTCAATCTTATTATCTAAATCTTATAAATAGCAAGTCAAGATAACAGTGGTTTATAAATCATTTCTCTCCAGCCTGTTCTCTGAGAAATCTGCACTGCAGTTACGTGGGCTGTTAACTGTCATTTTCACCCTGAGGGATGTTAAATGAGAATAATTGCATTGCCTTCTCTGCTTTATTCCTTATCCTCTATGTCCCTTTTCCATTTCTTTTGTCTCAGCCATTACTACTTCTTATAATCAAGTCTTTCCATATCTGTAACTGTTTTAATTTCATATGTCTTCTTTCCTTATAGTCCTTGTTTTATTGACACACTTTGTTCAGGTAAATCAGAACATGGTATTCTAAGGTACATGCTAACAATCCCATCTTTGATAACATACAATCAATGTGCTCTATTTCCTTTTGCATTCTCTGTCCTCTGTGTCATGAACAGAAAACTTCAATATGATGGAAGAGGATTTTGATCTATATTTAGGGCTCTGAATGCTGCTTTAGAAGATGAAAAGGTGTTTTCTGATCTGCATTGCCTGATATTTAATTAACATTACATTTCATCTGTCCTTACACAGAACAAATTTAGCTCTGCTTTTCCCATGTTTTGTTAGATGCTTCTTCAGTCCCATTGCGGAAGCATCTGACTACAATCTTTAAGTAGCAGTTTGTAGCCATGCTTGCCTATGGTTGTATGTTAGGATATACTTACAGGAATAATCATATAGTTTGACTAAAATAAATAGTTTCAAAGTAGTCAGGAAAAGTAGATGAGATCTGGGCACAAAAGGCCCTTTAAATATCTGAATGAAAAGACAATAGGTACCTGCAGAAGAGAGAGGGAGGAATGCTGGTAAGGGGTGGAATGGAGGTGAAAGGATCATCTGCTTTCATAGAGAAAATGGGAATAGGGAAAAGTAACATCATAGGATCATAGAGACATTTAGGCTGGAAAAGACCTGCAGGATCATCGAATTCAACTGTTAACACTACCAAGTCCATATCATATGTCCCATTTTCCTCCTGCCTCCCAGGGTTATCCCATCATTCCCCCAGGATGAGTGGGTACAAATGAGATTAGACTCTATTGGAACAAAAAATTTACCATTTGTGAACATTTCTCCAAACCATAATAATAATAAATAACCTTCACAACAGAATTATTAAAACTCCTCAGGTCTGTAGCACTGACTTTCCTGATCAGCACACACCTCACTGAGGAAGCCAAAAGGACATCACAGGGTCCATCTGGACACAATAAATGGCTGCTGTGCATGACTGCCACTAACTGCAAGGAGTCCAGCACTTACCAGGCACTGCCCATTTGCACAAGGGTTTTGCAGCTGGCAGATGTCACTGAGAGGAGAACACCCATTTGGTCCATATCCACTTCCAGTGTACCCAGACGTGCAGGAACAAAATGGCATTGGCCCTTGGGAGATGGGACAAGAAAGTAACTTGGTCCTTGTTGCAGTGAGAATACCAATTATCACAGGAAAAGTCTTTGACCTTTTGATGCAAAGCTTTATATAATTCTAACTTATTTCATCTTTTGATACCTTCCCTTGTCAATGTTCAGTTTGACCACAGAAAGGTCTCTAGTGTTGCTTTGTTATGGGTACCTGGGAGTCCCAGGTCACTTCCATGGAAAGTGAGTTGAGAGCAGCCAAAGGGTATCAAGAAAAAAGAGAATAATAAAATCAGCTGAAACTGGAAAATTGTATCAAAGAGAAATGGTGAATATATCCACATTTTTATGATAATCTGCTCTATGGTGGAGCCTAAGTCTGTTTCTGTCAATGTTTGCGGAAAGATCTGCTGCTTTAGGTAAACTGCCAGTAAACTCCTTTGGGTAATGTAAAATTGACTGTGGAGAAGAGGCTGCAATCTAAATACATTGCTAGGAAGTGGGTTCAGCCTAACCAATACCTCCCTGAGATTCGCACTGATATTAATTACAGTCCATAAGAAAGCATCATACCTGGAGCTGAGGTACAAGTAGCCAAAGGATGGCACCCTCCATTATTTAGTGAGCAGATATCAACCTGGGTACATGTTTGTCCATCTCCCTCATAACCTGTTCAGAGGAAAATCTCAGTTAGCCTGTAACACACTATGTTCTCTGAGAACTGACAGCAAAAAAAATACTCTGATGAGAAAAAAACATCCCTACTTAGGATGTGAAAAACAGCTGTCTGCAGATAAAAAGACAGAGTTGAGATCACCACTGGAGTAAAACCTGGCATATTTATTGAGGCAGGGATGAATTCCAATCTTAGCTAAATCTTCACATGATTTTGGGCAAAAAGGTATATATTACTGAAATACAGGTGACATCAGAGTGAAGTCAATGAGCCACCACATGCTTCCCTCCCTACACATCTGCACCCAGCCAGTCCGGACCACCTCTGCGCTTCCTGCTGCATGCCTGAGCTACCCTTGGGTCTCAGTCACAGCTGGAGCTGTTCTCAGGAGGCTCAGCATGACCCAAGCGCTGCAGCACAACCCTGCACAGCCAGAGCACATCAAAACTTGCCTGAGGCCCCTTTTCCAGCACTGGGATAGCCCTTCAGCTCTCAGTAGCCATTTAAATAGCCACTGAAAGATCAGTTAGAAACATTTGTTCCTGCTAGTATTTCTGTTATTGAGAGCATGCATCTCATAAAGAATTTTAAGTCATAAATCACACTTTATATAGACATAAGTCACCACTTCAACTGCTTGACCTGTACTGCAATGGAAACACTGCTGCCTTGCACAGCATTCGGAGCGTGACAAACAATTATCTGGGCTTTCTTCAGAGAAACAATACAGCTGATTTATGGCACACAGGATACTCTTTCAATTAATACAGACAATGAAATTACTATCATAATTATGCAATCCTTGTTTCCCATTAATAATCTTTCATAAAAGAGTCCTTCGTCAACTCATGGCTCTAACGCTGAAAAGGGCTACCTAAAACAAGGGAAGCACATTTCAGAGGAACATCATTAGAGCCATACGTCACAGAACGTTCATTAATAGCTGACACAGCTTGAATATACGCGGACTCTAATTTTTATATTACAGTATTTGTGTATATACTTCTACATATAAAACCAATCTTTGGCTTAAGTCTACCATAAAATAGGCTCACATGTGTTGAAGCCTCACCTTTTAAGCCTTTCTGTATAGTTCTATCAACAAAAAAAAATCTAGTTTACCTGGTGGACAGACCCCACAGTGGAAGGATCCCATCGTGTTGATACATTGGACCATGGGCGCTGTTGAGCAGCCTCCATTATTACTTTCACATTCATCAATGTCTTGGCAACTGTAGCCATTTCCTTGCCAGCCTTAGAAGAAGCACAGGAGAGACATTAAAATAGAAAATTACTGGGCTTTTCATTTTCTTCTTTGAGCAGGTCTTTTCATAGAGCAGAAAAATATGACATTTGGATTTTATCTCATCAATGAAAGAATACCTGTCCCTCTCCTAACTGATAAAAGCTATTACTGGACTGCAAAATAGGTTACAGTGCAACATGTTGGAGAAGTGTGTGCACGAACATTTTATTTTAACTGCGTTCTGCATATTTCAGAATCAAACACACTTTAAAGAGAAGGCAGCCTAGTGCTCACATGTACAATTTGCAGCAAAGCTTAATCTTAACTCTGGTTAAATATCTTAAATATTCCCCCTATATACACTACCTACGCAACTCAGGAAGAGGAATCATAGATCATATGGCTTGAAGGGACTATTCGATTTTGATATTGCCCCAGGGCAGCAAGCATATGGACGTTTATATATATCTGAAGTGTGGGAGACAAAGGGAAATGTCCAGCCTCTTTTCAGTGCTCTGTGGGGACAGGACAAGGGACAATGGCCTCAAGTTGGAGCATAAGAAGTTCCACACCAATATGCAGAAGAACTTTTTCACAGTGAGGGTGACAGAGCCCTGGGACAGGCTGCCCAGGGAGGTGGTGGAGTCTCCTTCTCTGGAGATATTCAAGACCCGTCTGGACACCTCCCTGTGTGACCTGTCCTAGGGAACCTGCTTTGGCAGGGGGGTTGGACCCAGTGATCTCTGGAGGTCCCTTCCAACCCCTACGATTCTGTGATTCTGTGACATGGAGGTACCTCAGACCTATTACATGAAGGTAATAGGACATGATGGACATGAAGGTACCTCTGGACACAAAGGCACATTTATTTAGATGCCCAGTTTAGGATGGGATAAATCATTCATTAGACTCCACTGCGTATGTTACCTAGATAAGACAACTTGCAGGCATTTATTCTCTAGAGTACAGACAGAACCATTTTATGGAGTTACTCTTGTCTGTGCTTATGAGATACAGTCAGTACTACCTGCTGCCACCCCCTCCCACACGAGAGCACAGAAGGATGAGATACCTGCGGGGCAGGGACCACACCAGTAGGAGCCTGGTGTGTTGTGGCACTGCACAGGTGGATTCTGTGAACACGGACGATTCGGGAGGCTGCATTCATCTATATCGGCACTGCAGGCAGGGCTGCCTGGAGGGGACATCCAGCCACTCTCACAAATACAGCGGTACTTGGGCTGCCACAACAAACATCACATTACAAATTTAAGCCAGAGCAGTCAAGAGAAGGGCAGGAGGAGTTAATTTTATAAAGTGTCTTTTAAACTATAGCAAGAAAGCTTGGAGAGTATTACGTGGTTTGCACATTCTTTTTTTATAAAGTGTTTTGGTAGTTCTATTTCTTCCTCTGAATTTACCTTTTTAGACTATGAAAGCAACAACAGGCTCATTCATTATGTTCATAAAAGAAACCTGTAATTTACCCCAAAGCTCCCAGAGAAAATGAAGAGCAATTATGAGCTGTACATAAACATAATTAAAAGTCATCAACTTGCTTTGTAACCAGGGTAAACAGATCAGTGTAAGCAACCTGTAATCAGCTTGGCTGTTTTCTTTTAAGCAAACTGTTTGGTAATCTGTGCAATGTGCAGTGCTGACATTAAATTGCAAATATACATTATCTCTGAGAAATACAGTTTTTTCTCTTGTAATATTTACTAATGACCAGATTTATCTAGCTTTGGTCCAATTAAAGCTAATGGGAGCTTTATTGTTGACTGTGACAGAAGCAGACACTGTTAAGCCAACACTCAACTCTTTTGAAATGCTTTCTCTACAAAAAAAGGGCAGAAAGCAAGTGACAAGTTGGGAAAACCTTTATAAATTGAGAAAAGGAATTTTTTTACTGCATAGCCCAAAGAATATGTGGTGTATCTGGAAGGATACATGGGTATGCAGGAGTGTGAAGGAGCACAGGCTTGGCAGGGTACTTTTGGAGAGCTGATCTGTGTGTGGAAAGAGCCAAAGCTGGCATATTCCATATGTCCCTTTGGAGTGAACACCCTGTACCCAGACTTCTTTCCCAAAAAGAATGAGCTGGCTTTCTCCAGAAGGGTCACCATGTTTATGCTAGTATCCACCTAGTGCAGATGCTTGGAGAGCATCTGGATTCAGAGACTGAGTCCAACTGACAGTGTGGAGCAGCAAAGATGAGCAGTGGCCATCCTGGCCACTATGCTGTCCTGGCACTTCCCAGGCCACTACCAACAATACTCCACAGGTATGTCTTTTCCCAGGAAAAACAAGATTAATGATGTTTGTCCTAAATCATTTAAGTAATAAAATATTCTAGCAACTTAGAATTCCCCAAGTAATGAACAGTTAGAATGTTATGATTCACAGAAGATTTTGACTTATCCAAAGAATATTCCCAAGTTCCCTATGGATGTAGTAACATGTTACACTGTTGTAGTTCTGTGTGTCTGGGTTCTGGTGCAGGAGGGGGCTGTAGGGATGGCTTCTGCAAGAAGCAGCTAGAAGCTCTCTGCAGACCCCACAGAGCAAACACCAGCCAGCTCAAGGCCAGAGTCGTTGTTGACCAAGGCCGAGCCCATCAGCGATGGTCACAGTGCCTCTGGGAATCACTTTTAGGAGAAAAAAACTGCAAACAGACACATTTTGCCACCAGAGAAGGGAGTGAGAAGATGTAAAAAACTGTGCAGACATCAAGGCCAGTGAAGAGGGGTCAGATGAGGCACCCCAGGTGCTGGAGCAAAAGATGCCCCTGCAGCCTGTGAAGAAACCCATGGTGGATCAGGTGTTCCCCGGCAGCCCATGGAAGAAGACAAAGAGCAGAGACCCCACCTGCAGCCTGTGGACAGTCTCAATAGTGAAGAAGATGGAGACATATGGAAAATGCTGTGACCCACATTGGAGCAAGCTTCTGGAAGCAGATCTGCAGCCCATGGAGAGAGAGAGAGACACAGAGAGAGAGAAAGAGACCCATGCCAGAGCAGGTTTGCTGGGGGTGTTGCTTGTGAGTCCATGGGGGACCAGGCTGGAGCAGTCTGGGCGTGAGAGACTGAGACATTCTATGATTTATGTCTGCCTACCATAGCAGTGACCCATGCCGGGGCAGCTGGTGAAGAGCTGAAGCCCCGTGGGAAAGGACTCAGGTTGGAGAAGTTCATGGACTGTGTCCCATGAGTGGGACCCCACAGTGCAGCAGGGGAAGGGTGTGAGGAATGAGCCCCACCCCAGCTAAGAAGGAAAACAACTTGTGAGGACCTGACTGAAACCCCCATTGCCTCATTCCCTGCCCCTCCCCGTGCCACAGCAGGGGAAGGGGATGAAGGGAGCAAAATCATGACTAAAGTGAAGTCTGTGAAGAAGGGAGGGGTGGGGAGAGGTGCTTTAAGATATGGTCGCACTACTCATTATCTGACTCTGGTGTCACTGGGTGTGTGGTGTAGTGTAATAAATTAGAGAGTTTCTCTCCTTTATTCTGTGTTGTCTGTTTTGCCCATGACGCTAATCGTGGAATGATCTCTCCCTGTCCTTACCTCGACTCCTAAGCCTCTCTATTTTCTCCCCAGTCCAGTTGAAAAGGGGAGTGATAGAGTGACTTTGGTGGGCATCTGGCCTCCAGCCAGGGTCAAACCACCACATATACATAACTAACAAGGCACAAAGCATTTTCAATTCTTTCTCCTGTCCTTGGGACAACAGAGAAGTTAGGTTATGCTGTACAATGGCTTTCTGTTTTTCAGTAGCAGCCTGTGCTACAGAGTTTTGTGGTGCTCAATGTTATTTATTGCTTATTCATGCTGTGCTGTGTAATGAGACTTAACACCTTGCTCCTTACCTTGTTGGGCTGATCTCTCGCTGCATCTATGCAGATGCCATGCCCACAGAGGCTCTCAGATGCTCCCTGGCAGTCATCAAACTTCAAGGCACAGTGAGGCCCATAGGTTTCTGGAGTACAGGAGCAACTAACAGTGAAAGCAGACAGAAAAATGAAAATGTCTTCATACAGCATTTAGAGATCATATCTTGCCACAGTAAGAGATCATTCCCCACTCTTTCAGTTATGTGGTGTTGCTTATTAAATCTGTCTATTTAGTTACATTGACAATACTATTAATAATCATGCACAGACGTGAGCTCTTGTTTAGCACAGACTCACAAATCACACCATACTTGTGCATATCCATGACTGCCTGACCCTATGGGAGAACATACAGCCTTCTCTTACATTCATAAGTACAAATCCAGAAAAAAAGAAACATCTAACATGAGACTTAGTGGAGTATGAGCCTGGAAATCCCCTCTTCAGTCAGAGAGCACCTAAATCATGTGTTTCAGTTTATGACCTTCATATAATACCAAGTCCCTAAATCCCCAACTCTAGCAATATGCAGAAATGCCACGCCTGACCTGTCCCAGGGAGCATGGTACCTTCACAGCCACACCTCAAGACATGGCAGCAGCCCAGCTTTCAGGTGAGCATGCTGGGCAGGAGGAGGTGTTTGGGGCTGCTGGGGTGGGAATAAAGAAGTAGTGGGCTGAAGGGAGTCATTCTACTGGAGGGAATCGGGTTTGCAGGCTTCGGGCTGCATGTGTTGTTATATATAGGGCACACCTTAGTCACAGCACTGTAACATATGTGGTGGAACTGAAATGGGGAACTTTTAAACCATTGAGTAACCTTTCCCTTTCCTCTGACCCGTTATCTCCACATCGACAAAATCTGAGGATCTGAAATAAAACTGAAAAGGACCTAAACCTATTGAAAGCCTCCTATCAGTTTGTATTAAAATGACAGTGAGACACGTGTTTGGGTGCAGGTTATATGTTGCAACATCTGCTGATGTCTGCTCCTCACAGAGACATGCAGCAGGCATACACCCCTGTTGAATGGCTTTTAAGCTGGCTAATGAAAACTGCACTGTAAAAACATTTATCTGCAGGATTTGAATCAGGGTTTTCCAGTGCAGCTGATCTGGACCTTGGAGCAATTTATTAATAAGCTGCCACTGTCCCTGCCAGAGTGTCACATGCTCAGTTGAAATCGCAGTTTGATAAGCCAATTGCAGGTAACTAAATGCTGCACCCAGGACAAGCAACCTGGATGAACTTAGACTGAAAAAAACCCCTCACAATAGCTTAATGCTTAACTGCAGTCTGAGGTACTGTAAGACGGCATGCTCATTATTGTAAGAAAGGGCAGATAGTCCAACACCCTCTTGTCAGTGCAGTAGCTGAACCTGGGCAAGAACAGAGGCAACAGGTCAGGGAACCAGATCACCTTTGTACGTTCAAAGTACATTGAGGGCTTCATGTTTGACTCCAAAGGACACAGCCAGGCAATCTGACCAGCTCCAAAGGGGGAGGACAACAGCATTGTCTCCTGCCTCATCTGGAAAAGATTAATCTACTGCCTATCTGAAGTTCCTCAGAAAACATCTTCCAGAAGTGGGTCATGCTGCAAGGACATTCAGCCAAATTGTGATACACTGCTTCTTGGCACTGTGTTCTATCCCATCACTAACAGCCATGTCATGATGAGTCCCCCGTTATTTTGGTTCTGACACAAAAGTCTGACAGACATAGGGACTGTCACAGCCTTTCATCCAACTAATGCAAGGTCCCATTAAGTCTCCAAATCAGGAAAGCATTTCCTGAATACTTGCTCTTTTTCTTCATACTTTAGTGCTTTCCTGAATTACAGCTTGAAGCATTCAGGGAAACGATCTGAACAGGGTGTGAAGCCTGTGGTATGCTCCATTTCCCAGTACCTGATCCAGTACAGACAGACAGTATGTGAAGTGAGACTGTGAATGGGGCTGGGGAAAGGACTACATGTCTCATCAGTGCCCTCAATAATCCTGAGGGTACAATGCAAAAGCACTAATATTATGATTTGGATGATTTATGAAGAGGCTTTGGTTCCTTTCAGGAAGCATCAATTCAGCAGGTACCAAGGAGGGCAAGAATTATATCAGCGAACACACAGGAATCGTGTCTGTACTAACACAAAGACAGCACTTGCAAGAAAGGCAGAGAGTTTGTCCTCTCACACCTTAATTTAGTCACACACCTGCACACCACATCACTGAGCACAGTAACAAACAACAAGTAAAGAGAGAATGCTGTGTGTCATTTCCTTGACAGATGCCTGTGTTGGGGACAGCTGCAGGCAAGCTAGAAACATCCTTTAAAATCAAAGAAAGGCTGACAGGAAGCATCACATACCGGTGACACCTCAGCAGGCTCTGTGTTAATGCCGATGCGTGAGGAGCACTGCAGAGAACTTCCCTCGTGCAAGGTTCTTCCAAGAAATGACAAAACACTATAATCCAATGTTAAGCCAAGCAAATATTTGTGGGGGCTAAGATTTTCATGCTGAAGCAGGAGACATAATGCTTTGCAGAAAGCTGCGGCATGCTCTCCAGCCTGCTTGTTCCTGCTGCACAGGGAGAGCTTTGTACTATATCTGTAAGTTATTTATTTACCAGATTACTTGACATTTGGGAAAATAAGACACTGAACGTTCAGGCTGGCTTGCCCCATAAACAAGAGCATGTTTCCGAAGGAGCTGGGCACAGCCAGGGAAGGATACGCACCAGGGACCTCCTGTCTATGGGCGCCTGCACACAGGCAGCCCAGGCACCCTCTTGATCACAGTTTTTGCCCTCCCTCCCTGCCTGGCAGCACAGTGCACTGCTTGCTCTGCTGCCATCTCAGCAGTGCCCATATTTCTAGAGGGGGTGAAGGCACTTCTCAGAGTTACATAGCCTGTTGGGAATGCCAGTCATCAAGAGTGCCTTTGCTGGGCCAAAGCTCTGCTCCTGTCCACCTCCTTCATCCCCTCACTCTATTTGGTCTCCAAGGGAAGGGGATAACAAGGGATGATAATATGGCTGTGCTGGGTGGGCACACTGGCCAGGGCTGGTAACAGACCAGCCCCATTGGCACACCATGGGGCAGCAAATTTCTATTTGGCACAGCCAGTTCACCAGAGCCGGTCTCCGATTTGCAGCCTCCTTCCCCAGCATGGCTGTGTGACAAATCTGGGTCTTGCAGCTCTTCCCGTGTCGAAGCAGGCAATGGCTTCAGAGGGCCTCCCGTGTCTGTGGTGGGCTTGGGTGTACCATGTACTAAGGATTTTATATTCTCTCAGACTGCAAGAAATTATAGTGCACAGATACTAAACAGCCTTACTCCTAGAAGTTGTGCTGTAGGTGTGATACAGGGCACACAAACTGCAGAGTATTTTACAGTGGGTTTGTGTCTTGTTTAGAGAAGTTACCTGTAGCTGCCTGGTGTGTTCACACAAGTAGCTCCATTCTGGCAGCCTAACGCTGTTCCAGCATAGATCTGGCATTCATTAACATCCACTGAACACAGGAGGCCCTAAAATGAAATAGAAAACCAGTTTATTTTCCAAATAACTAAGAAACTAAGCAAACCATGGAGCCAATGTTTAATATAGTTTCCAAAGACATACAAACGATGAGCCCCTATCAACACAGCTTCCCTTATGAAATATTATAAAAAAACTCGATTTGTCAGCTGTGTTTCTGCTACCCTGGTTATCAGTCATATGAGGGATAATATAGTTCAGATGTTTGCTGAAAGCATATGGATAGTATAGTACCATCATCCCCCCTACTTTCCAACTTGCTAGCCAAAGACTCACAAAACTTTCAAACTGTTTCTATAAGGGGGGGCTGTTTTATTAAGACTGAAAGCACAATAATTTTGACTCAGATATTGCTGGGACAATTTTCAGGTTGAGAGCCTTGGAGAAGAAGATACGGCTTTTCAATCTCTAGTGCATGCTACAGCACCATTAAATCCTTTGCCAGAGAAGCCTTTTGATTTCAGAAACTCAGAATGGGATTGATTATTACACCCCCATTTGTTTGATTTGTTTGAGCTTGAATAAACATCCTTCCCTTCCCCCATTCTCCCTCTATCCTTGTGTAAGATCAACAGCAAGGCAAGCAGTTCAGTTCACTCTGCTCAGCAAATACCCCAGACTAACTCTCCGATGCAGGGACTGCCAGGCATCACTGACTTCATGGGCCATGACCCACATATAACAGTGCAGGGTAGGGACAAATGGCTTGGGCTTCACGGTTTTTTTGATACATATTGATATTGTTGAGAAGCAAATATGTTGCCCTTCAACCAAATGATGAGCATGATACTGATGCTTTGCTGTTCAGTGTATCTCGCTCTGTCCTGAGCAACCTTAAAATGCCACGCTCGATCACAATTACACTAAGCCAGGGGTACCCTTACAGTTAAAATACACACTCCATACTCAAGGAAGTTGAATACTCACCTGCCAATTGCTGGGACAGAGGCAAAAGAAACCGTCCAGAGAGTTCACACAGGTCCCTGAGTTCTCACAGGGGTTACTACTGCAGGCTTTCCTCTGGATAGCCTGAATCCCAGGAAAAGTGTAGAAAATTAACTTCTTTCTTATTTAATGTTTCATTAGCATTTATTTTCAACACAGATGTTTTTTCCATTCTTTCTTGGGTTCCTACCTTCCCTCCCCCCCTTTTTTTTTTCCAGCAGTGTTGATTTGGGAAGGTTTTGAACTGTTTCTCTCATACCTGTATAAAATAAGGACTAATATCCCTGGCCTTACAAAGACTGCACTGTAAGCACTAGGATGAGAAAAGCTCTATCAGAAGTAAATATTAATAGAGACTGTTCTTTGGCAGCAGACTATGAGTCTAGATGGAGGGTTATCTTGTCTTCTTGATTGCATGGGTGCCTCATCTGACAACTGCTTCTTCTGGCAGCTGTAGCTTCTCACAAGCTCAACAGAGAAGCAGGTGACAGACAAAAATTATCTATTTCCAGTACAATATAAAATCCAGTTTGAATTCTCCAGTTTTTGTCTTGACACATCAGTGAAAGAAGAGTTTCCCTCTCCTTGGTATTTAGTTGTTGTTCTCAAGACCACAACAGTTTTTCCTTTACGGAATGCAGGCTCCTACACAGTTTATATTTTCTAAGAAGACATTTAGCCTCCTCTACAAATCCTGGCTTTTTTCAACCTCCTGTTACCAGGTTGTTTTGTGGAGTAGTGCATGAGAAGAAAGAAACCATTGAGCAATTTAATAATTGCAACCTCACTTTATTTGCTCGGGGCTGGGTTTGTCTTTTTGAATTTCTACTTTGCTTCCCATTTACTCACCTGCTCTAAGCTCTGAAGTTTGTTGTCAAGGTTCACAATCTGCAAGAGAAATGCAAATTACACTGTGCTTGGCATGAGAGCGGCCAAAGAGGTATGTGCTGGATGCCAGCAGGCTAACAAAATATTTTCACTTGAGAAAACAGAATAACTCATATGTGAAACCAAGTGTCAGACAGGTTCAAATCAGGCCCCATTTACTGGGATTTCAGTGGTTTAGGGTGTTCAGAAAATTACAGCTTAAATATATCCCAGTTTGGATGTAAAAAGCAAGACTTGGTCTTGTGAAGATGTATGCAGGTGCTTAACACTAAGAATGTGAATATTCAGGCGGGACTGTTCTCTTTCTCACGTGCATGCTTATGCGTGTTGGTCTCCCAAGTAACAAGTGATAGGACAAGAGGAAATGGCCTCAAGTTGTGCAAGGGGGTCTTAGATTAGGTATTAGGAAAAATGTCTTCACCAAAAGGGTTGTCAGTCACTGGAACAGGCTTCCCAGGGGAAAGTGGTTGTTCTATCATCCCTGGAGGTACTGAAAAGATGTGCTTAGGGACATGGATTAGCGGTGGACTTGGCAGTGCTACATTAATGGTTGGACTCAATGATTTTAAAGGTCTTTTTCAGCTAAAACTATTCTGTGATTCTGTGTCAGAGGCCTGAGACAGCACACTGAAAGCCAAGAAAAGGTTCCCCTTATTCATATCTTAGTGGGTTTTAACCACAAACAACAAGCTGAAACTGAATCAGGGAATACAGGGGATACCTAGCAGGATAATCTCCCTAGAAAGAGGTTTCTTAAGCTATAAAATACTTTCCTACAAGGAACTTAGGGCAACAGTGTGACTAAAGACATTTCAACCAAGTCAAACAACAGATTCAAAATCTTCTGTTGGAGAAGAATCTTCAGTAGCAGGGTACAGACTGGACTACTGCATAAGTCTCATCTTTCCACTGCAAATCCCTGTAGCCCCTTTCACTTATGGAACGGAACGTTTCTGTGATGTGTATAAGAACATATAGGGTCCATTTCCTGTACTTAGTGGAATTTCACTTCCATAAATATTAGAGGACATAATCCATAGAGATGTTGACAGTGAACACAAGAAGCATCCTGGGAACTGGAAGCTATGGGAATTACTTGAATATTTCCATTGCCCACGGAGTTACTGAAGTATCTCAACATTAAACATCGAGCCTGAGCTGATGTTAAATATGGACTCTGGCCCAGTTCCCTGAAGTCCACAAATACTAAAATGAATCAGGTAATGATGCTAACCTGAGGAATCTAAAACTGGGAATGCTGGCAGAGGATACCACGTAGGTATGGCTCACCTTGGAGGTCAGCAGAGCAACCTGCTGGGACACGTTCTGAGAGGCACCACTGGCTTTTTTAAGCTCTTGAATCTCTGCTTTACTTTCTTTCATCTAAATTTAAACAACAGAGATAATGTAAAACAAGTTTGGCTTCTTACAAAGCTTGCAAAGGTAAACAAACTTGGCTTTTTCAAGCTTAGGAAAGTTTCATTCTTGCTTAACTTTACTATCATAAAGGCCACTTAAATACAGAGTGCTCTGTTACATACACAATTTAATCTTTCAATCATTTTCTGAAATGGCATGATTACTTTACGAGTCTGCAATAGTTTATTTTCACATTCACATGCTGACACAGGTAACATAAAACAACAATCATACAAAACACATCAAACATTTGCGAAGACAAATTCTGAAGACAAACTATTAATGTGCAAAACTGAAAAAACACATTAAGGCAAAGTAACTCTATCACCTGGCTGAAAAGTTCTGCGAGGTCTTCTTCATTAATTTTTATTTTCCCCTGCGGTCCAGTTCTAAATTCAATATTTTTGCTGGAGCCAGCGCGGAACACTAAATTACCCTGCTCTGAGGACAAACGAGGCCTGTTGTATCATGGAAAGAACAAAGAGATCGTTTAGGTACACGTATCTGCCAAAGAGTAAGGAAAAAGAGCTGCAGGAAAGCCATTCTGCTCCCAGTACTGGCACTTAGAATCCCCCAGATGAGCAAATACATTTCCAAGCAATGGTACTTACTGCTCGTCATAAATGGTCCTTTTCTGCCTCTTTTTTTCATAGTGGTTTGATTCACAGCTCAATCCAGTAAGTAACAGTAACACAACTAAAAGCCCAGGAGCAGCCCAAAGCATTGCTCTTCTCTGGCTGTTCCACGTTTGAAGTGAAACCTCCAGTGCTGAATTGTACCCTTGAGAGCTCAAGTGCCCTTTGCTCTCGGCTCTTTATTCACAGGGTGCCCATTCTGCTGTCTTGTCTTGCAAGGGTGAACTTTATCTCAGCTATCTTAATTAAAGATTGACAGCATGCAAATCCTCCAGAAAGTAAATGCATTTTCCTCTTCTTGCCTTTTGGTTTCAGGAGCTTTGGAAGACCATTAATTGGAATCTGCCTGGCTTTATCATTATGTCTTTGACCTTTGCACATCTGAGCACCCCTGTGTCTCAGAGCACCATGTAATTGGCATCTGGCTACTGCAGGAGCCTCTCACTCTCCCCACATGCTGCATCACATGGGTGAAAGAAACATTATTTGGCCACACTAAAGGACTGAGATTGTTACCAAAAAAACCCACCCCAACAAA
>VZTU01000470.1:0-97437 GCA_013400835.1 Zapornia atra
TTTTTCCCCTTTTCTTTTTTTTTGAACAGGGAAATTTAAGCTAAATGAAGCCTCCCCGTGAGTTCATTGAGGAGGGGTTTAATATGGTCCAGGACCCCAGTCCCCTGGGGTATGAGCTCAGCAGTCTTTCACCCCTAGAGGGCACTCCAAGCTTATCTGATGTATTTCTGATCACCTCCTCTCTTGGGTGCTGTTTTAAAAGCAAATGAAAGCATGTTTGTTCAGTGGAAACAAAAATGGTCTCCTCTTATCCCTGGCAGCTACTGTGTGGGTAGAGTCAGATTCTTGGCCACTGAGTTTTTGTTCTTGCTGGAGGAAAGCTGCTGGGAGGAGAGCTCCAGTTCTGCTTGGGAGGATTGTCACAGTCCCACCATCTCTTGATTCTCAGGCCACCCAAGTGGTGACACCTCCTTGACCTGTTGTAATCTCAGCACGAGCTGGAGCCTACCTGATTATATTTAGCTTAGGGCTTTGTTGTGGTGGCTGTGTCATTGTCTGCTAAGGGAGGGGAGTGACACGGTGTAGGGTGAGGGTGTGTGCCTTGGAGGCATCTCAAGGAAAAAAATTGCAAGTCAGTCATACTGAACAGTTTTTAATAGTCACACAGAAAAGGTTGTGGCTGCAATCTCCTGTGAGAGCAAGAAAAGAGACTTAGTGGTTCAGACTATATTGGTCTGTCTGGTTCAATGTTCTCTGATTTGGGCTTGTAGCAAATGGTGGGGGCAAAATGACAAGGGAAGGGGTAGGTATGGAAGGATCCCCCATTGTCTTGACAGGCAGTGGTTAAAGGCTGACCTTAGCAAAAGCTGGATTTGGGGGCATCCTGCTTAGTAATCACTAATGGATCTGTCCTCTGTTAATTTGTTTAATCCTCTTCTGAGCCTCTCTGTGCTGGCCTCTGCGACATCATCTGACAGTGAGTCTTTCTAATTTTGTATTGTAAGTGGGAGAAGTATTTCCTTGGCTTCAGGTGCTGCCTGTTGGGTTTACAGGAAGGCCCTCCCTTCTTATTGCCTAACACACAAACCAGTCATGCTCTTTACAGCACTGATAATTTTTTAGTCCTCTCGCTGTCTAAGAAATTCTCTTCCAACCTATTAATTTTAAGCTGTTAATTTGTTTCCCAAAATAGATTGTGCTCCATACACTGAGACCATTGCTGTTTACTTGTGTCTGTCAGCTGAATGGCAGTCACTGTGCAGGGGTGTTCTGCGAAAGCACTCGAGGCAAAGATTTACTCAGAGAAACCATTCATGAAGCTTACCCTCACTTCTAGCTAAACATACTCATTAGCCTTTCAAGAAGGTCAAGCACAGGAGAAGGGAGGATTTTTGCTTCCTGAAATGTGTATGAAAATATAGATTGGGAGGTGGGCCCCTTCTCCAGTGCTTTGCCAAAGCGGTGTGCACATTTTTCTTTTTAATCCGTGCTCAGAGGAAGGTTGTGATGCAGAAAGGCCTTTCATTTCCCTAATTTCATTGCCACAAATGGTGATGTACAGAGAAGTCAAAAGGTCACGCTATCTAGTGAGTGCAGCTATTGATCAGAAGTCAGGAGATTGTCCTTTTTTAATGGTTTTGCCTCTGACCAGTTATCTCTTCAAAGAAACGCTGCTTCTCCTTTCTGCGTCACTCGCTTGGCAATTTGGGCAATGAAGATGATAATGGTGAAAATGATAACATAGCTTAAGGTCCTTTCTTGACATATACATAGGCTCCTATGACATATATTGAACATAGATGCAAAGGGGCATTGTTTAATAGATCAAAAATTAACTTATCTGTCAAAATATAGCTGTAAACAAATGTGCTAAAGCTGGAGAGTTGCTTTTGTGACTTCATGTAGGTCAGATTTTGCCCATATGATAGGCAGTGTTTTACCAGTATGCTGGAGGAAGATGGTGTTTCCTGAAAGCAGGCTGGGACACAGGCTGGGGAGTGGGAATGAAGGGAGCCTGTCATTGCTGCAGGGCAAACGGAATTGCCTTTTGAGCTAGACACAAGCGTTTAACAGGATCATATATGCAGAGACAAATAATGCCCCCTGGGCCTTGTGGCTGAGGGGCTTTCTGCTGCCTGAAGAGCTGGGGGCAAGATTTGGGGTTCTTTTAGATACTGGCTGACTATGAGCACTCATTTTCAGTGGGCTGCCCAGGCAGGTAATGTGATCCTTGTGTGTAAGGGGATTGCCAAACAAGCAGCAGGATTAAATACTCCATGTACTGCAAGAGTGGAATAGCTGCAGACACGTCGTGTCCAGTTACGTTACTGAGTGGTCATGAAGAGATGGAAAACTGGGTTTGGAGAAGAACCAGTAGGTGCATTAACAGCTGGAAAAGTCTGTTTTGTTGTGAAACACTGTCAATCTCATCAAAGACAAGCGTAGGGGTTAATTACCTGGCGCAGGGAGCAGAAATGTGATAACAGAAGTCACTTTGGTTTCATACCTAGGTGTATAAGAAGCAGTACAAATGCAGACCAGGAGAAAAGGTGCACATCTCTAACAGAGAGTGTAATTAATTACTGAAACAGCTCAGTCAGAGTCTGTTGCTGGCTACTTCAAAATCAGGACAGGATGTTTTCCCGGGACAGATTTCTTCTTGTTCAAAAGGAAATAGAGGCAGATACAGGATCATTCCTGGCTAACTGGCCTGGATGAACAGTAGTTTCTTCTGGCTTCTTATGCAAGAAAAAAAGGCCTTGCTGATACAGAAGATTGCTTCAAAGATGGTCATTTCCAAACTCAAAAATGTAAATTTAAAGCTAAAATCTGTGCTGAAGCCAGGGAAAGCAATGGCTGGTCTTTTAAGTCACACAGAAACCTGTTCCCCTGATTAACTTATATAGACTTTCCTAATACAGATATTTCTGGTGTTAATGCCTTTTTTTTTTTGCCCTAAAAGAACTCTTCAGCCTTTCAGTCTCCCTTTTCTGATTGAAAGGAGTCTGTCTTTCTGTGACTTTCAGTTGAGTATCTTGGCTCATCAGCAATTAGAGCAAGATTTAGGACTAGAACTGGAGGAAAACAAACCATCCAAGTGCTGTGACAGGAGGGGTGGGACTTGAGGAGATTCCCACATGAACAGTGGAAAAAAACCAAACCCATTTCCTATTCCCCAGCTTCCTTTGGACATCCAAGTAACTGAACTGGAATTTTGGAGCTAGGGATTAGTGAACTGGACCAGTGCATCTGTCCAGATGCTGTATCTGGCAGTGGTCAATACCAGTATCTGCAGAGAAAGAAAATAACTTGCTTCTGGAAAGATGTGCCAGATAAAGGTTTGTGATGGAGACTGGAGGTACAGCTGTTTTACAGTGATAGTGACCCACTCTTCCTGCCCCTCTTGGGCATGGCTGAGTCTCAACATGACAACTGTGGTTATTTCTCTTGGGTGCTAGCACAGACATGTTGCAGAGGCTGCTGCCTTTTGGTGGAGCTGCAGCTGGGTGCTCTCACCACCTCTCCTCCCGCAGGTGAAACAGCGCTTGGCGTGGCACATACCCTGACGCACGGGGAGCTGCTTCTCTTGTGTGAGGAGGAGCCAACCACCTTCCTCAGTATGAGCTGTGCCTTTGCCAGTTTGTCCTTGCTTCTGCCTAAAGCCACCTTTCTTTCAGGGTCAGTGACTCCTTCCTCCTGGAGTTTCTCTGGTGTTGTGTGTCCTACATGTGTATAGGGGGAGGTTCACGGTCTTTGTGTCACATTCTCTCTTTCCTACTGCAATGCCAGGCAGAAGAGCCCAGGACAAAAATGCTATAGCACTGGGCTGGCTTGATGTCCTGTTTTTTGGCACGTGGCAGTGCCTTTCTGTAGCCCACTGCCATGGAGTTAGGTTTCCAGCTTGGCTTCCTGGTGTTTTGTCATGTGCTGATTGGCGGCCAAGTGGACAAACAGGAGGGGAGGGGTGATTTGGTTAATATCAGATCAGGCTCTATGGAAAGTCCTGGATTCTGAGAACAGAAGTTTCTGGAAAGCACACAAATAAGTAAAACATTCCCAGGAAGTGTGCAAGAGCAGAGAGAAGGTTACCCAGGTTTTCATGTGTCTGGCTTTCCTTGTCCTGTTTGCTAACCTGGGAAGCTGGAGCCTCTTGCCATCCTGACTCTTACCCCTTGTCTTCCCTGCTTTTTTCACATGGGGCATGAATAACCAGTGCTTTCAGGGAATGCAGTGTGAATTTGTGACCTCCACCCTTGCCTTTCCCATTTCTTGTTTTCCTCAGCCTTGTACCTTTAGTCGCAGAAGCATCAGGTGGGTCATTTGCGACTGTAGCATGTGATTGCCTCAACTCTGGGCTTCCACACAGCTCTGTAGCCACCATTGTGCAGTAAAGAATCTCTGCTGTTTCCTCCTGACTGACTTGGTGCTGAAAGCTGCCTGGCCCTGCAGTGTCTGCTGGTTGGAGCTGTGCAGCTGTGGAGCTTGTGGTTTGGGTGCTGGCAGACGCTGTCCTCACGCTTTCTTTTTGCAGCTGCGGTTCCAAGAAATATAGTGAACTGGAGACCTGGCCACAGGGAGGGGGAGGTAATACCAAGAACCTGTCAGAACATCAGCCTGTGCTGGGGAGGGGGGGAGGGGATTGGGGAACAGGAGTTGTGGGTGGAAGGGTGAGGCAAGGGCTCAAGAGAAGCTGGTGGTGTGCACAAACTTTTGCATTTGTTTCACTTAATGGAGAAAATGGGGTGGGGGGGGAGGGGGGTGGAAACAAATAAATGACATTGTGAACTTAGGGTGAATCTGGCAGTGAAACAAGACTTCCTGGAATCGCAAGGTGAGAACAGGCTGTGAGTGGCTTGGCTAGGAGACAGAAGCTTGAGAACCTCTGAGTGCTGGAAATGAAGTAGCGTGGGAAGCAAATATTTGCATCCCCTGTATATGGAACTGCAGGTAATAGGTCTCTCCTAGTCCTTGCAAGCTGTCCCTTTGCTAGTCAGGACCAGGTGTCCTTCTCCCTCCCAAGGATGTCCCGCATTTTTCCCTGTAAATTTAAAAAAATCACTTCTGGCAAAGAGGGTAGAGCCTGGTTACCTTCTCCCCACTCTGTTTTGTGCTAAGCACAAAGTGATCCTCCCCCTCTACTCTGCGTTGGTCAGGCCCCACCTGGAGTACTGTGTCCAGTTCTGGGCTCCCTGGGATAAAAAAGACAGGGACCTTCTGGAGAGAGTCCAGAGAAGGGCGACAAAGTTGATTAGGGGCCTGGAGCATCTCCCCTATGAGGACAGGGTGAGTGAGCTGGGGCTGTTCAGCCTGGAGAAAAGAAGACTTAGGGGGGACCTAATTAGTGTTTATAAATATCTTGGGCAGGGGATGCAGGGGGAATTGGCCAGCCCCTTTTCAGTGTCTGTGGGGACAGGACAAGGGGCAATGGCTGTAAACTGGAGCACAGGAAGTTCCACACCAACATGGGGAAGAACTTTTCCCCAGTGAGGGTGAGGGAGCCCTGGGACAGGCTGCCCAGGGAGGTGGTGGAGTCTCCTTCTCTGGAGATATTCAAGTCTCCTCTGGATGCCTATCTATGTAATATGAGCTGGGGAGCTGCTTTGGCAGGGGGGTTGGACCCGATGAGCTCTTGAGGTCCCTTCCAACCCCTACGATTCTGTGATTCTGTGATTCTGTAAGCAATGGAATGTAGGCCCCTGAAAACCCATCACTTGATGCCTGCAGCATCTCCAGCCCATTGCAGTGTAAAAACCCTTCCAGATACTTTGTTTTGCACCTAGCTTGTGAATGCACAGATCTCAGAGGCAGCTGTTGCTCTTCACACATCCTCTTGAATATTTATTGCACAAAATCCTCTAAAGTGGGGGAGTTAATTTATCATTGCTGTGTTAGGGGAGTTTACAGCATGCAGATAGATTGGGATTTGGTCACACTAGTAACTGCAGAGCTGTGAGCTGGCCTCACTCCTAAGCCTGCCCTGACTGTTGTGCTGTCTGCCTGTAACAGATGACAGAAAGGCCCTGGAGCATCCTGGCATTGCTTGTGTGCCCTGGAAAGGCTCATGGCAGCCCTGCAAGCTGGGGTGGGAGGACAGCTGTGGGCAGTTTTAGTCGTGTAACATTCACTCCAAGGGACAGTGGTGGCTATGGAGCTCCTTTCTGTGTCTCCTAGCTCTTCCTCTCTGCTGCTTGAATGTCTCTGTACACCTGTCTGTTGAATGAAATGTGTAGTCTGCCCCTGTGAGCAGATGTCAATAGCTCTGAGTTATGGTGGCTGCCTGGACAAGCCATGTCTGAGCCCCTCCTGCCCCTCCACCTTCATGCTATTGCTAGCAAGAGCAGAGTGAGGATCTTTGTTTCTCTCTGGTTTTCTCTGTTTGCCATTCAGTCCCTCCACTCCTTCCAAAAGTGGCTTTTGCTAGGGGAAGGAGCTCCTTGCACAGAGTAGGGAAGATAAGATCTTAAAAATGTTCCATTTCCCCATTCTGACACAAATATCAGACCTGTACCCACCTATGCATGAGTATAGGTCTGATATTCCAAGACTGAAGTGGTTCTGCCAGTGCCTGCAGCACTGATCAGTAGGATTTTGGTGTAGGCTGGGGTGTTCCTGACAATAACGATGTGTACTGTAAGCAATAACCTTCATTTTATAACTCCCCAGTTCCATTGGCTAGCATGCTATGGCTAAACATGGAATGAGGTTACATTTCTAAGATACTTTATATTTTTCCTTGCTGCTTCTTACAGCACTTTGGATGATTTCTTTTCTTATATTTACAGTTCACTTAAATGATGTGGTAACTGGGCTCTGGTCTTGGTGCCTCCTGCTTTTCTGCAGGTCAGTTGCCCTCACACAACTGTGGACCTGCATGTTCCTAACTGGAGTCTGGGGGGACCCATTGCTATGGTCTAAAGTGGTGTCAGTGGGAAAGGTGTGATTGATGCTTCTGGAGCATCAGGTTCAATGCTCTGTTCTGCTGTAATCCTCCTTCATGAGTTTGGGATGGTTGTGTTTCACAGTAGCTCATCTGGGAAATGGGGTTGGTGAGGATACATGTGTGAAAGGTACTGAAGTGCTCAGTGTGTCAGGGCTCAGAGTTGTGAGGGCCTGGCACAGGCTGCCCAGGGAAGTGGTTGAGTCACCTTCCCTGGATGTGTTCAAAAAAAGGGGAGATGAGGTGCTCAGGGATGTGGTTTAGCACAGGATGGGAATGGTTGGACTTGATGATCTTAAAGGTCTTTTCCAACCTGGTGACTCTGTGGTTCTATGTGTTGCAGGGACAAGGCACCTAAGCAAGCCAACTCATTTTCATGTTTTTAGAGACTATAAAGGCATACTGATTGTCAAATCTTGTTTCACCCAAAATAGCATTTTCTGTGATGAAGGACATTTCTCTCTATTGAATCCTGTAAATGGTGTGAGTGACAGTAAGCCCTTTTGAATTGCCTGCTGCTTCAGTTTAGAGTGCCAGATTGGGGAGAATTTACCTAACATATTCCAAAGGTTAATTACCTAGGCTGCCAAAGTGTTTTCTCTTAGTTCCCACTGGAATTTTTGTAATTTCCTCTCTCAGCCTTTAGAACTGGTGATCAAACTGATGGTTAAGATGGCTTTTAGCAGTGATGGAGTTACATTAACAGATGTTTGTGCTCTGAATCTGTTCAATCTGAGATGATGGGTATATATGCAAGCAAATGTGTAACTCAGAACAGTTACTTGGGAAAACAGACACCATTGCTCCTCATTCCCCTCTTCCTCCTCCTCCTCCTCCCAGCTTTATATGCTGAGCATGATGTCATATGGTTTGGCCCTGGCCAGAGGCCAGGTGTCCACCAAAGCCACTCTATCACTCCCCTTTTCATCTGGACAGGGGAGAAAATGTATATGGAGAGGCTCAGGAGTTGAGATAAGGGCAGAAAGAGATCATTCCACAATCAGTGTCCTGGGCAGAACAGACTAAACACAGAATAGAGGAAAGAAAACTCTAATTGCTGGCCCTGCCCTGCACCCCCAGTGACACCAGAGTCGGGTGATGAGAAGTGTGACCAGATCTTAAAGCACCTTCCCCCACCCTCCCTTCTCAGCAGACTGCACTTCAGTCAGGATTTCGTTCCCTTCTTCCCCCCATTGTGGCACAGGGAGGGGCAGGGACTGGGGGAATGGGGGCTTTGGTCAGTTCTTTCTTGGCTGGGAGTGGGGGGCATTCCTCACCCCCTTCCCCTGCTGCACTGTGGGGTCCCACCCACGGCAGACAGTGCTCCATGGACTTCTCCAACATGAGTCCTTCCCCACAGGGCTTCAGCTCTTCCCCAGCTGCCCCAGCGTGGTCACTGCTATGGGTGCAGTCAGAATCATGGAATGTCTCTCAGTCCCTGAGGCCCAGACTGCTCCAGCCTGGTCGCCCACGGGGTCATAAGCCCCACCCACCCTGCCACCCTTTCCCCCAGCAAGTCACCTCCAGCATGGAGATCTCTCCCTCTCTCATCTCTGTGTGTCTGTCTCTCTCCAGGGCCTGCAAGTGCTGGCAGGGCCTTGCTCCAGCACAGGTCACAGTGTCTCCTGTCTGCCTCCCCCTGCTCCAGCGTGGGGCCCCTCCACAGGCTGCAGGTGGGGTCTCACCGTTTCCGCGGGCTGTGGGGGGAACACCCGCTCCTCCAGGGGCTGCAGGGGCATCTTTCTCCAGGATCTGGGGCATCTCCTCCTCCTTGCCCCACCCTTCACTGACCTCAGTTCCTTACATCTTCTCACTCCCTTCTCTGGGGGCAAATGCAGCTGCTAGCAGTATTTTGCCTCCTAAATGTGATTCATGGATGTGCTGTGACCATTGCTGACGGACTCGGCCTTGGTCAACAACGACTCGGGCTTTGAGTTGTCCATGTTTATTCTCACAGGCCTGCAGAAAGCTTCTTGCAGAAGCCACCCCTGCAGCTCCCCTCTTCTCCATCAGAACCCAGCCACACAAAACTATGGCATAGGGTGTGGGATACCCCTTTGGTCCCTGAAGTCAGCTGTCCTGTCTGTACCCCCTCCCGTTCTACTCACTTGTGAGGCAGGGTAAGAAGCAGACAAGGCCTGGCTCTGTGTGAGCACTGCTCAGCAGGACCTAAAACATCCCTGTGCTACCAGCACTGTTCCCAGCACAAACCCAAACCACAGCCCCTGTTAGATACCAGGAACAAAATTATCTCTGCCCCAGCACAAAGGTGTAAGTGAAGAAAAGGACCATGGTGTCATGGCCAGTTATTGCATAATTATAAAAATGTCTCATTCCAGTGCATTTTTTGGTTTTACTTCTTGCTTGTAATATATATATAATTGAAATTTAATTCAACATCGATTAACCTGTAATTATTTTCCTAATTTGTCAGCTAGAATACACCTTCTGTTTTGCTTGCCAATCAAATGTATTGAATAAAAGAATTTATTTTCATAATTATTGAACTTTTTGATTGTAGGGAGATACTAATGTCTGGAAGAGGGTGTAGTTGTCTACAGGTTGTCACACTATTTTTAATATCTTTTAACTTTGAAGTATTGTGATAAATGTGAGTTATGAGAGAGCTAGCCTTTGCCTCAGCAAGAAGTATATAAAATGACCAAGGCAGTAGGACAAGGGAGTCAGGAAGGAGAATACAAAGCTGAAGTGATGCCAACACCCCTTTTTTTAATAAACATGTGGCAAAACCTGAAATCAGTCATATTTAAATAGGAACTTTGGCAAGCACTCTAAAGATACATTCACTGTGGAATGTGTAAAGTAGAAGTTCCATGAAAAACTCCAAGCCTGAAATTGCTAATGATAAACCTGAAGGAAGTTAATGAATGCTGACAGTACTTCTATTGTGTGGAAGTTACATTTGGATGTTTGAAATCACAGAGTAGCACAAGTTACTCATCAGCCCTGGAGACAGATGGTTCTTCTGGTTTATTGTAGAGATTTCCTGGAAATATTTGTATGTGACCAGAGATGGCTGGTATTTAAAAGAGTGATTTAATGGCCATGCAGAATTTTTTGGGTGGTTCTTCAGTGGTCTTGGAATCCTCAGCACCTGCTTCCCCAAACCAGCTGTGCTTACAATCTCTGGCTGCCTCCCCTGCAGAAGTGTTTGCAGACTGATTCATCTGGAGCTGTTAGCTGAAAGACAAAAGCCATTTCCCCACAAAAGTGGGTACAGAAGGTGCTTATTTTTCCCTGTTGTTCTCAAAGCGCTGGTAGTCCTTTAACGGTTTCCTACTGTCCTGTTGGGAACCTGGAAGAGGCTTTTCTTCCATAATTGTCTAGGAAAGGAATCCCCAAGCAGCATCAAGGAATGTGTAATTCTGGAGGCTGTTAGCCAAACCCTTGAGTGCAGTGCCAGTAACATGGTAACCTGGGTAGGACATAGTGTAACAGCTCACGCCAGGCTGGGGTATTGGTGGCCAAGCTGAACCTTGCAGTGAAGACAGTGCAGCAAGAGGCCTCTCAGAATAGTGCCCTTCAGCTTGCAGGGTGCTTCTCATTCCCTCTTGGGCTTGTGTCTATGAACACAATGGAACTTGCTGCTGAGTGGCACTGAAAGCTGTGAAGGACACGGTCTGGAGCAGCACAAAGTCTAATGAGCAAAGGCATGGGTATTCCAGCTCTTTCCAGCTCAACATCCGGAGATGATTTGAGAGAAAACAATGAAAACAGTTGAAGGTGCTTGTTGCTAGAAAGCCCCCAAAGGCCCAGAAGGCTGTAGCTGTGAAAAGGAGCCTAAAGAAAGTGGAGGAACCAGTGGCTCCCCAAAGGCTGTTGTTGGAAGAGCCAGGCTACTGAAAAAGCAGCAAAGCTGAACACTGCTGAGTTGAAAATGGGAAAGGATCAGAAAAGCTGATTTTAGTCATGTTACTAGTAAGAAGTACAGAGTGCTTACACATACCAGTGCACCAACCTTGCCTTTTTACGTATGCTTTTAGGCTCTGTCAGTGGGAGGAATCATCAGAGGGTTGTATTAAAATAGAGGGGTTCAGAGCTGCTTGGCTTTGCAAGGCCCAGACAGTGTTGAAATGGGTCTGTTTCTCCATTCCGGCCTGTGACGTGTAGTGCAAGCCTCACTTCTGTTCTCTAAGCACTGTGTGTGTGCTTGTGTGCACTTTAATATGTTGAAAGCAGTTCATGTCTTGTGGGAAACCTCAGAAAATCCTGTCTGACAAAAGTCTGAGGTGCTCAGCTGCCAGGGATGTTTGGTTGAATCTCCTCTACCCTACACGCTTCATTTTGATGCCTGTTTGTGTCCTGGCTCACTATTTACTGCACAGACAAACTGGCCTAATACAGGGGGTGACCAACAGCAGCAAATGTCTGTGTAAAGACTGCAGCTGGGCACAGGGCAGCTGTTGTAGGGCGATATATCCAAGGGAGGGCTTCTGCCTGTCTCTGTAAGCATACCCAGTTTAGCTCCTGAAAAAGGCCCTTGTTGTACTAAAGAGAAGCTTCCCTGCCTGCCAGGAAGTGTTCCTTTTAAATATTCCTGCTTATGCCAAGAACATGCAGAATTCCTTGTGAAAACGTAAGGATGGTAATTTTCCTGGTCATGTCTTTAATTCTTAACTGTTGGCAAAAATCAAGCCAATTCCTTTTTTGTTAGGCCTTCTGGCTTTACAGGAGAGATCCAAGAGCAGACTCAAGTGAAATAACGTAGCCATCATGGGAGCGCCTGGGGCAGCAAGGCCTTGTTCCTTTACTGGTGTTTATAATGTTTCTGCCCTATTTCTCCAGTGAATATCAAGGGAAGTTCATGCTGTGGTCTGAGGGAGGCACATATGTGCTTTCTTTTGTAGCTAGTCACTCATTTTCACAAGCCTTAGACCTGTGTATCTGTGAGACTTAAAAAAGAGATTGCTGGGAGGGAGGAGGAGGCAGCGACCATAGAGATGCACAGGGATCTGGGAGCATGGATGCACATCTTTTCTGTGTGACTTTTTAAGAACAAAATGTTGTAGGAGTCCACAGTCTGAACTCGGTGCAGGGAGCTGCCTGTTTGGGTCGTTTGGTAATTAATTGCTTCTGCTTTTTATCTGCGAGTTGGATTGTTGGTTTAGATGCTGTTAGGAGGTGTGCATCTGCCTCCAGATTACTTACCATCCTGAGAAAGTGTAAAAATCTTAAATTTTGAAACTTCCAAATCCTGAAAGCTGGAGTTTTTTAGTAAATAAAATGGTGTTGCAGAAGATAATGTGCTCCAGCTGTTTGGTTATTGCTTTCCCCAACAGTGCTAGAAGATTTCAGAGAATCTGTGGAAAATTATATCCTGAGGACTTGGTTACTAATCAAAGCACCCTGTGGGGGAGATGGAGCTGAAGTGACTTCTGGCATGCCAGTTCCATGGCTGCCATCTTAAAAATTAGCAACAAAAATATATTTCATGGGGCTACAGAGTCAAGAAACTTAAACTCCAGTCCTCAGACTGCAAAGGTGTGAGTCAAATCAGCTCCCTTAGCAATTCATTTGTTTGTTTGTTTTTTAGGATCTTGTCTCTTTAGTCTTGGAAGATGAATCTGAGAAACGTGGGAAGAATTCAGGCCTCTGCTTCCCAGTTCCTGTCCCTGATCCTGTGATCCTGGAGATTGGCTGTGGCTCTGGAGCCATTGCTCTGAGTCTCTTGTCCAAACTGCCACAGGTGAGCTTTTTTCAGTGCTCATGGTACAACAGATGCCTGTGTTACAGGAGAATCCCACTCTTTGTTGAGACTTTGCAGACAAACTTCTTTGCTTTGCTTTGATGGGACTTCAGCAGCCAAAGTCTCTGGCAGTCAGGCTCTGTAAGTTCACACTTGCTAGAAGAGGGATATTTTGGAGTTGCTCTCCCTAACTGTCTGCTGGGGTCGCCAAGACATGGTCAGAATGGAAGAAGAGATGTGCTCATTCTTTAGCTGCCACAGCTCACTGTTGATCACCTTAGCTTGCAGCTCTGGTGGGTGTTGGCTTAGTTGAATTTACAGGGCACTCATCTCTAAAAAGTCACCTTGCTGTGAATCGAAAGATCTTGTCTCTAAGTGGCTGAAGACTAAGTGAATACAGGGAAGAGATTACCACAGAAGTGTCAGTACTTGGTGTTAATATGACAAGTGTTCCTTGATAACAACCCACACCTTTTGAAAAGAGCAGAAGGGGACTGAGAACTGGGTGACCAAAGCCCTTCTCACCCCTCATCATTGTGACACATAACATGCTTATTGAGATACTGTTGGTAAGCAGAAAGAGAAATGAATCCAAGATCTAATCACATGTGGTTAAGGGAAAAATACTCCCCTTTCCTCAGAATCACAGGCCAGTCAGTTCCTTCTCGTGAACAAGAACTGCTGTGGCCAACCCCTCCTCTTGTAGCAGTGTAATTCTTACACACAAGTATTTTTATACTGGCTGATATAAAAATCGATGCTGATATAAAAGTTGATGTTGATATAAAACTTGATGCCTGTGTTCTTCCTCCCAGTGACCTGATATGGTTAATACCTGAGCTTCATGACTTTGAAGTATGATTACTCTGATTTCCTGAGCTGTGCTTCATGCTCTTTACCTTGCCTGTTAAAGAGTAGTTGTGTCAGTCTGTCCCTGTAACTGGTAAGAGCCCTTTTCCAGCTGACTAACACAAGCTGCTGTGCCCAGTGAAATTAGGAGCCTTGATTGATCAGAATAAGTGGTAGCCACACTGACAACTAAGCAGAGTTTACACTCTGTGTGATCTCTTTAGTGTCTGGTGCAGAATTTGGCACTAGGACATTGAGGACACCTTTCACTTGTGGATTCAGCTGTGTCCTTCACCTTTAGCACCCCACTAGCTGACCCTTGTCTTGGGCTGTGAAATTAATCCCCCTAGGAATGATGGCTGATCATCACCTCCATCATCTCCAAATGCAAAGTAGTTTCTTTGAGTGCACTTTCACTATATAAATGCATACCAACATCTGTGTTTAAAAAGTATTAAGCAAAGTGAATAACAACAGTCAGGCCTTTGCCTGCATTTTTCCCAAGGTCACACAGATCTGTGAAGCCCTCTCTCTTACTCTTATGCTAGAGGAGTCTCTCACACTTGACATGCAGTCAATACATGCAGTGAATGTGGTGTGAGGAGTGTAGTGGGGTAACTAGGCAAAAGGTGTCTGCACAACAGATGGAAAATGCCAGAAACTCTGTCCAAACGATTGTGTTAATCCTGGGAGGGATTCTGTCCACATGAGAAGCCTAGGACACGGTTGTCCTTTAACCTGTGTCTACCCCAGGCTAACAAGAGTATTAAGTTTCACACTCAGGAGCTCTGAACGTGTCAGGGGCTGTGAGGCAGTGTGAGCCCATTGTTGTTGGCTGGGTGGGCTCGGTCAGAAGCCTGTCTATTTTGGTGGGCTGCTGGCAGTGCTGCAGAGTGCCTTCTGTCACATTAGCAGCCTTACTAGAAGGGACTCGTGATCCCATCAGTGCTGTGAGATGCATTCTCCATGAGCTGTTCCTTCCAGGAGCCAAGAGTGAGCAGCCAATTGTCAGTTCTTGCCTTGTGTGTCCCTTTTGGCAGAGCATGCCTGCTCAGGAACCTGGGTGTTGTAATCCTTGTTTATCATTCCTTCTGTCCCAGAGCCGGGTGATAGCCATGGATAAAGAGAAGGCTGCTGTGGATCTCACCAGGGAGAATGCACATAGGTACAAGCCCACATATTACCCATTGTTTGTAAACTGTTGTTTGAGAAATACAGAGTTCTCAGTATTTGGGCATGTGGTTCATGTTTATTGTTACTGGGAGGCATTCCCTGGTTTCCTTAGGTTGAGCTACTGTAGTGTGTAAAAATTCAGGGGGAAAAAAAAAAGCTCCTATTTACCACAGTGGTTTGGGTTTTTTTTTCCTTGTGAATGTGCTTTGCAAAGACAGCAGCTGAAATAAACCAGTAGTACTTCAATGCTGTCTGCCTTTCCAGGGTTTCAGAGTGTGCCATGGTAACTACTCTTATTTATCCCTTTCTCTGAACTCAGGCAACTGAAGGCAGCAGGTAGTAAGAATGCATATGTCACAAGGTTAAGGACAGGTATAGCCTGAACCTTTCTCTCTCTGGTCCCACATACCATTATTGCTGTGTTTCAGTTACTGATCCTCTAGGTCTAAGCTTGCAGGCTCAAGGAGCACCTTCACTCTCATGTGTATCCCTTGGCATCCTCCTCTCAGTCTTGTCTTTGGTGAGAATGGTGCTGTTGGGTCCTGTGCTGCTTGCAAGACACCTCTGCTGTGGCCAGATGTTCTGAGCTGCTGAGTCATGGAATAATTTGGGTTGGAAAGGACCTTTGAAGGCTGTCTAGTCCACTTGTCCCTGCAGGAAGTCAAGCATCTTACGTCTGAAGTCAGGATAGCTCTGTATCAGGTTGACCCTGTCTTTCCTAGCAGCATTGCTTCCTCAGCTGGTCCTTCTTGGACCAGGTTATTTTGGACTGTCACTAGCATAGCAAGCACCAGAGCTGGAATCTCACTATGCTTTTGAGTCCAGGATCCCAATCTCTGGTGACATTGTAAAAGGTACAGAGCTCTAGCATGCATTCATGTCCTCAGGAACCGCTGGGCCTAGGCATTAAGTGGAGCAGTTTTGGAAAGGATTCCTGTTGCTACCTCTTACGGAGTCCAGTACAGCTGTGAGCCTCAAGTGGTACTCATCAGCTGGCATTTCTGTCCACAGGGCCCACATACCCCTTGCTCCCAAGCTGCTGCCAGTGTTGGGGCTGCAGAGACAGGCTGCTTCTCTTTCTGGCTGCACTGAGCTCCATCTCTTCACTTCTTGCAACCCTTTCCCAGCTCTTATGTGAGTCTGAAGGGATGTGTAGGAACAGCTCTTCCCAAACTTGTCTCCTCACTCTTGGTCCAGTTCTAGGGAGTGAGGAGCAGAAATTTCCTCTGATCTGTCAGTGTCAAACCAAGTTCTGTTGCAATTTTTCATGGATGTAATAAAAACAGTCCAGAACTTTGCCTACTCGGTAGATTATTGCTCTGGCATCTGGAAAAGATAGTCTTGTTGTTAACATTGCTTGTTGTCTCAAGAGTGGCAGAGGGAGTGTAACTATAGTGCCAGAGAACCTCATATTTCACTATGGATATTTTCATTGTGTCCTTGTGGTCTTGTCCATGGCATGGTGCCCTGTAGCTCCTGGGAGAGAAGCCAGTAGCATAAGCTGTCTTACTGCCTGTCTGAAGCACCAGCTTGGTTCCTGTCTTCTTCTGGGAGCTCCCCTGTCACAGCTGTGTTCTCTAAGTGCTTAGGTGAGCGAATCTTGCTCTGACTAAATCAGTCCCAGTGCCAGATGGCCGATGTGGGTGCATTCCCAACAGGAATCCCTCCCTTTCTCCATGCCTGTGTGTGCTGACAGGGCAGTGTCCTCGGCCCTCAGCAAAGGCACATAGGCCTTGGGTAGAAGGCCTTTGTCACAGCATGCTCTCTGAACCCATTGGGTAGCCCTGAGATGTGACACTGAAGGGCTAGGGGGGAAACTGTCACTGTGGTAGGTCTCTCATGGGAGGGGAGAATGTGTTGGCTAGAGCTGGCTGGTTTTGTTTTCTCTAGGCATTGGCTGTGTTGAAGACAGGAGTTAGGGAACAGTCAGACTCTGCCACAGTGTGCTCCTCTGGTCAGGGAGTGGCATCTCCTGTGGCAGGCTTGGTATCTTGCTCCACCTCGACCAGCCTTGTCTTTCAAACTTTGCAAAGTGCTTCCTCTGACATTGCTCAAATGTCTTCACAAAAGCCTGAGGCAAACCTGCTGAGAAGAGAGGTACCTTGGTGGGTGGACCATGTAGCTGAGGAATTAGAGGTTCTGTTCCTGCCTTGCTGTCTCTCACTCTCTGTATCTGTGACCTGTCCTGTAGTATCAGGTTGTCACCAAGGAACAAAGGTACTTTCAGACTGGCCTTTCATTCCTGTCCCAGGGGCACCAGGGACCTTTGCTCAGGATTCCTAACATTTATGGGGATTGCTGCTTCAACTGTTTTTCCCTGATGGGGAGCATTTTCTCTAGCAAGCTTGGAGCAAGGGATGGATCGTGCCTGGTTGTGACAGACTGGAGCAGCATGCAGTGGCAGTCTGGCAGCCTCACAGCTGTTACACCTTGGATCAGTGCAGTGACTCAGATCAGCATCTTTGCCAAGGTTTCTCCCCAAGAAATACCAACATGTTTAAAGACTTGTTTCTTAAAAACAGCAAGCCAGCACACTTACTTCCTCACTTGTTCCAGGTAAAGGAGAGGTGTTTATGTCTTCCAGTGCCTTCAGCTGTTCTGCTGGTGTGAGCAGCCTGGGGGCATCTGGCTGCAGATGAAAGGCACTGACTGTGTTTCCCAGTTAGTGTGCACAGAGATGGCAGGGGACAGACTGTGAGTTAGAAACCAGCATGTGAGAGACCCTTGTGGGTACTTTAAATACATTATACTGCACAGTCTGTGCATGTCCCTAAAGGAGTCCCTTTTCCTGGCTCTGTTTGGCACAGGGGTTCTGCTGCACTGCATGTGCTGGCCTCCTGGTACTGTGCAGTAACATCTCATCACCTTAACATTGGCATGTGAGGTGAGATCCAAACATGTCTAGAAAATACTCTCAGATGCCAGAACACTGGAGATCTAGGTTATCAAGGGGACTGGAGAAAGAATATGGCAAACGTGAGCACGTTGTCTCTGCTTTCCAAAGCAGGTTTGTGCATTTGAAACAAGAGGTTTTGTTTCAGTGGGGTTTCTTTTTTTATTTTATTGCTTTTTCCAGGGATAGTGAGCTTACCTGGGGGAGCCCTTGTAAGTGCAATTAATGTGCAGCAGGGTGAGGAAATGCTCCCCTATATATGGCAAGGGGTGATATATGTGGGGTTTTGGGTGCACAGGAACCACACCCTGGAATGGGCATCAGCACACAGCATGCTCTTTGCTTTGAATGTTGTTCATGGGGCAAAGAACAGAGCCTAAACTTCCCTTGTGGCTTGAGAGGAATCCAGCTGCAGTTAGTGGGGTAAGATATATGAGTATCAGATAAGAGGTTGATATGTACTGACCCCTTTATAGAATGTGCTGCTCATGAATCTACCCAAACATGTCTCCTAATCTTTATCCTTTCTGTTCTTGCATCTGGAATTTTACAGGCTGCAACTCCAGGACAGGATCCACATCCTCCACCGTGATGTTTCATGCAGTAACTGTTTTCACTGTTATGGTCCCCCTGTCTTTCTCCCTTTTTACTTTGATGGGGGGAGGTAGGCATGGGAGACAGCTGAGGGACCCCTTTGGGATGCAGGTGTCAGGAGGGTGTTGAACTTAATAGAGAAAATGGTCAGTAAGAAGTGAGCCAGTGAGGCTTTTCCCATCAGAGATTTCCAGGCCAAGTGATCAGCTGAGAGAAGTTCCTGCCAACACCAAAAGGGGCATTGTTCCTGGTTTTAGGTGTCTAAAGGTTGTGTTTGAGCTGATAGTCCAGGTGCTCTCTAGTATTACTGGGAAAAGGCAAATACCTACAGAGTGTAATCCATCCTGTGCTGATAAGGATGCTTTAGATAAAGATGTATGTGCCTGACCAGCCATTGGTGTTAGAGGGAGCCCAGATAGTTAGCTTAGATTAAATGTCCAGCCTTACTCATCTGAAAGGAGGTGAGCTGAACCAGGGAAGGGTACCTGTCACCTTCCCTGGAGTTAAAACTGCCATTTGGTGGAGCTTGTCCAGTGAGGTAGGTATGTGCTCAGTGGCTTCTTAGCCCAGAGCTTCAGCATTGTAGGTTCATTAGTGCACCCTTAGGACCCTGTTGTCTCTGTCACTGTGCTGCCTCCTGGGGTATGTCTGCACAGACCTGCAGATCCCAGTTTGTGCTTCCCCTACCCCAAACAGCCGTGAGGCAGCCAGCTCCAGTCCAGAAGCCATGGAGCTGTGTTGGCATTGTGCCTGCACAGGTATGCCCTGTGCCAGGAGGCTGGCCTGAGGGCACTGCCACGCTCACCCAGTTCCATGATGACTGATTCAGGGCTGGTATGTGTCAGTCCAGACAGCCACATGAGCATAGTGAGCTGAACCTTGCCTACAGAGGAGCAAACCATCAGATGGTTGATACTGCTGAGGGGGCTGGCTCTTTTGCTGTTTAGAGGTCCTTCTGCAGCTCTGATAAGAGGAAGGATATGCATCCTGACAGCTAGTCTAAGGTCCCACTTAGGTCTTTGTGGGCTCTCTCAAGTTTTGGTTGCTGATTGAGCACAGAGCTCCAAAGCATCAAGGTCCTGTGCTTTGTAAGATGTTCTGCTAAGCAGGGCTGCTGATCTGTATACTTGCATGTGCCTAGCTTCCTATCACTTTCACATTTAACATGGGGGAGTGAGCAGGCCAGGCTATTCCAAAAAGAAATAGGATAAAATTTTATTAGATAAAGGCAGAGCCAAACATAGGTGGGTTAATGTCTGGAGAGACAGTCCCCTGGATAGGAATTTGACACTGTGCTTGTAGAAAAGATTGCTGTGGCTGAGAGCTGGTTGTAAATCTGTTTCTTTTCTAGGTTCTGCCAAGGAGCTGTTACTCTGGGGCCCCTTTGACTTCATAGTCAGTAACCCACCATACGTCTTCCATGAAGACCTGGCTTCCTTGGATGCAGAAATTCTCTGGTAATCAGGCAAACAGAGTTTTCTTCTGTTCTGTGAAGTGAGGTTTTCTCTCTGCTTCCTTATGTTACACACAAAGTATGCAGGGGTAGCATACATGTGTACACTCTGTATACAGGTACACAGTGTCAGTGTGTTTATATGGTGTATAATGATGCAGTGTTACATTCATACAGCTTACAGGTCTGAAACAGTATCAAAAGGATTTTATAAATATTTATAAAAGTGGAAGAATCACACACTTTGAAATTAACAAGTTTCCAGTCCAAACTTTTTTTAGAACATTTTTCCTGTTGGACTTTTTAAAAATGTATCTATATAATTGGTGTGAGTTTGTGAAAGGAAGTACAAGTGATGGAAAAAAAGCTTCAGTGGAAATATTGCAACCCATTCTCATCCCAATACTTGCCCTTTGCAAACCAACCCACACAAACATGAACAAGCTCTTTTGGGCTGTGGAATTACTTTGTGTGTGCTGGTTCTTCCTCAGAATTGGTTGTCATGTGTGTCAGGACAATGTCCTGTACCCATCTCTGTCCAAGATGTGCACCAGAGCAGGTTCTGAAAGGTGAGATTTCTACCTCCTCATTCTCTTGGCTAGGTTAGAAGGCAGTCCAGCCTGGTTGTTGGCATGTGTTGTGGTTTAACCCATCAGGCAGCTAAAACAACCCCACAGCTGTACTCTCACTCCACGGTGAAATAAAGCCAGTGACCCGTTGCTGAACAACCCACCCTCTCCCTCTCCAGATGGCACAGAGAGGATGGATCCTGGCTGCAGGCATGACCCTGGCTGCAGTTGGCTCATCATTATTTTCAGGAAGAGTTCAGGAGGTGTTTTCTGCTTCTGCTCAGCATGGAGTTTCTCAGTCTAGTGGGAGCTGCCACCTTACTCTCTGTATTTTACATAGAAGCTACGAGTGCTGTCACCTGCTCTAGGAGTCCTGGAGTTTCTGTGTGTGAGGTGCACCTTTCTTCATGGAGTGGGGGGCAAGAAAATCTTCAAAGGCTTGGCTCACACCACAGGCACTGCTGATAACATGTGCTTATTCCACACTCCAGCTATGAGGACCATAATGCACTGGATGGGGGAGATGATGGGATGAGAGTCATCAAAACAATTCTGGCTCTGGCTCCTTCTCTTCTGAAGGATTCTGGGTAAGTGTCGCTCTCTGTTGGAGTTTCATGTCTTTTGTCTATTAATTTCTAGAATTTCTATTTACTGTGCAGATGGAAGAAGGTGCAGAGGGAAAATAGTTGCAAAAATGTCCCTGTCCCTCCCATCTAATAGTAGCGCTTCAAAAAATGTCATGTCTCTAAGCGAAATTAGGTTGAAATAAGTTAATAAAGGGATATGAGCCTTCCTTCACCAGTGATGATGGCTCACAGTCATTAGTAAGTGAGAATCTTTAAAGGTCAAAGCAGCAACAGCAGAGGAAGAGTGCAAAAAATGGAAGCTGCTTAAGCAGAACAACTCACTGAAGGAGAACTCTGGGATGTACATCTCTCCAAGCCTTTAATGAGGGGAAACTTGTTTATTGTGCCAGGATACAGTGCTGAATATCCCAGTGGAAAACACATCAGCCAGGGCTAGTTTCTTAAATGTGAAATTTCTACAAGGTTAATGGTTCCTATTCCTAAGACTGATGGTTCCTATTCTCTGTCATTTTGTGCTTGAAGATCCACATGCTGATAGCCAGATGTCTGTTGTGCCAGGGCATTCACATATCCCATTGAAAACTCCTGATTTTTTACCAACATGAGAGGTTGTTAAAAATCTGGTGTTTTAGGAAGAGGGACAGGATTATTAAGAGACACAGTGCATGCAAAAGAATTCATTCCTCATGCTTTACATGACCACAAGAGTAGAAGATGCTCCTCAGACCTTCCCAGCAACAGAGAGTGGCCCTGTGGGGCTTTTTGTTAGGATTATTATTTTTTCCTTCCTGTTTTGCTTTTATAAGGTGAAGCCCCTAGTGAGGAGTAGAAGTTTTTTAAGGTCAAGAATGAGAGCCACACCCAGCTTGTAGTTAGTTTGGCAAATTTATAGGGAGTATTCAGTAATTCAGTGTTAGGAATTCTCAAGAGAATGCATTATTTGGGCTTGGCCTCTGTTCTTTGCCTCTTAAACTTGTATCTTGCTGCTCCAGCACAGGCTGTAACCAGTTCCATGGTCTCCATGTGCCTGTAAGCTAGTGTGGTTCTGCCTCATCATGGGAGTGGAGACTCAGAAACAGGCTGGCATCGTGAAGCCTGGCTTCAGCAGAAATGAACACAGCCCTGCAGTGTCCAGGCCTAGTCTTGGGGCAGGGAGGTTGCTGATTAGTTCCCTTATCACTGCTGCCCTCCCCTTTGGACAGTCCTTTATGCCCTAACTGATTTGTGGAGACATTAACTGCAGGAAGATGTGTGTACTAGCTTGTACTTTATTACTCTCCCTGCTGGGACTGAATGTCACCCTGTTTATACAAAGGCAGACTTGGTGCTGCCTGTCCAGTGCTCAGTTTTCATACATTTGCATCATAAAACTTCATTCTGGCCTTAAATCTTTGAGAAAGGCAGAGCTGGCAGTATCTCTGCATAGGGTTCAAAAGGGATCCTTACATCTCAATACAGGGCTTTAACTGTTCACACAGAGGATTACTGTGAGAATTGCCCCCAAGATCAACACTTTATCCCCAAGGGAGGCAGTTGGGATCTGCACCTTAAATTTTCCCATTTCCTGCACTGATAGGAGTCATCCAGAATATGGACCTTAATTTTTATCAGGTTAGCAACCTAAATGTGTGCATCTCTCCACTTCCTACTCACATGTGTCCTTTCAGGAGTGTGTTTTTAGAAGTTGATCCCAGACACCCAGATATGGTGGAGAACTGGCTACGGGCACACCCCAACTTACGACTTGTCCTTCGTGCCATTCACAAGGATTTCTGTGGCAAGTAAGTCTCCTTTTTTACCTTCACATTTTTGCTTCAGGTATAGGTCTGTGTCCTTTGTAGATTATGTCTCTGTACCCTGATGTATTAAATTAACTCAACCAGAGAAAGTCCACAGCTGAAGCCAGTCTTCATAAAACAGGGCTTCTTTCAAGTATCTCAACCTTGTATTCTGATATAGCCTGGCAGGTGATTCTGAATCAGAAGTTCTGATGCAGATAAGCATTTCTGATGGGGTGACTAGCTCTGGTGAGATTATTGCCATTGGAAAATGGCTGCTTTTATAGGATGAAGGTACAGGTTTATTCTCCCTAGTGAAACTTAAATCTCTGATCATTCTTTTTCCCCCAGGCCTAGGTTTCTGCACATCCAAAACCAAAGCAGATGATAGCTGTACAAGAAACAGCTCTTACTATTTCTTACTTACTACAAAAAGCAGTATGCTTTTTGCTGGTGAGCCCTGCTGAACAGCTTGTTGAAACCTACGTGGCAAAAGGAATCTCCAGTTCATCCCTGGTACACTGAGCTCTCTCTGCAGAGTGCCTCGTTCCCTGATACAGCCTTCAGCCAGAGATGCAGAAGTTCAGTAGAGCACGTAGAGATGTTTCACCTTCTTTGGGGAAATGCATGCAACTTTCTAGCTTGCTTTGTTAAAGTGACTCATTAATCTCAGGACCCAATACAGAAGAGTTCACAGCTCCAGATATTTAAGTTAAAATACAACTTATCAACATGTCAGGTCACCCATTTGACCTAGAAAGAATTTCACTCTGGTTTTGGGCTCCAGTTAAATTTATATGGAATGTGCCCAGGTTGGAGGATGGGTCTGAACTCTGGCTTGTATCAGCAGATGGATTTGCTGGTGTAATGGGACATGACTAACCTGCACATTTCAAATACAATTCTATTCCAGGATCCTGATACCTCGGACTAGATCTCAAACAGCAAGTGACATGGCATTGAAGGATCAGTGCACATGTTACACCATCTGAATCTACAGCACCTGACACTTGGTGGATGCTGCCAGAAACAATCAAAACACTGTAATAAAGATAGTGCTTCAGATCCATGTCCTTACAAGAATTGCTGTGCAACTACATTTCCAGACATACTGTCAGACCTGAATAAACATCAGGCACCTGCACATCGCTTCTCAGAGCGATGGAAGGGCCTGGCTGCCACAGAGGGTGTTCAAATGCAGCATTTATAAAGGAGCCCAGAATCCCTGCTCTAGTTTCACAGATGGAGAAGTTGAAAAACAGGAGGTGAAATGACCTGTACAGAATTTGACAACAGGCTGAGTTGGGAGTAGGATCCATCTCCTGAGAGCTGTGGGAATAGCTGAGGTCTGTGTCTTTGAGAAGGGTGACTCAGAGTAGGGCTGCCTGAAACAACATTGAGATGGCCCCGAAATGGATGGTCAGCATCATGGCATTATAAATAATGGCAGGATTAAATTCAAGCTCCTTCATGTTGTTTCCAGTGCTGTGAGTTCCCTTCCTGAACAGAACTAGTCTGAGAAGGAAGGTCAGAGAGGAAACCAAGGGGTCTGGTCTCCAAGTCTGAATGGAAACACTTGCTGGGCCAGTGGAAGTGAGTGCTCAGTACCTTTCACCCCATTGTGCTGCTCACGCTGCATTTATTCTCCCCACTGCTCTACACAGCCCAGCCTGCAAATTCTGGTGAAAGAGGTGGTGTTTGGTTTGGTTTTAATAATAGTTTAAGGTCTTTTTTTAAAGTTCGGTTTTGTCAGACTTATTTCTTTAATTTTTCAGCAGAGTTCAGAGGTTTCACCTGGGCTGTGGCAGTGTTTATGTCTGAAACAGAGCAACACCCAGCCTGTACTTCTGCAGGATACTTTAAAAGCTGAATAGTTCACTGGCTTCTGAGAGTGTTAAACGGCATCATGTTGCACTTTTCAAGGGGAGGCAGACTCCCTGCAGCAGGCTAGAGTTAGATGTCCCTCTGAGAGCGCTGGTGGCTGGGCTGCAGAAAGCCCTTTCTTGGAAGCATCAATCACTTGTCAGAGCTCTGAGCAGGACACTTTCTCTGTGGGACAGACTCTTGGTCTAATCCAGTGGGACAAGTGTTAAATTCCTGTATTTATAGCTAAACCAGCAATAAAACCAGTTGCATTTCTGTGGGTTTGCGTGGCATGGTGGTTGTGTGTCTCAGAGAATCACATGATGCTGCTGACCTTCTCCTCAAGACAGGAATGGAGAGAAATGCTTTCCTCCAGGAGGCTGGGTTTGTCTGTGAGGCTGGCACCCAGGGGCTGCACTGCTAGCACAGGCTGTGTGCAGTGGCAGAGGCTCGTTTCAGGACAGAAGCACCACAGAGCTTTTTTGGGGGGCGGGGGGGTTTGAAGGACCCACAAGCACTCCCTGCACCCTGGCTAAGGTGCCTGTGTTGCCTGTGAGCAGCAGGCTGCTGACGCCAGCACTGCTCTGTGCACCTGAGCTCTCTGCAGAAGCACAGCTCTTCCCTCAGGCCGCAGAAGGCTGATGCTTCAGTTGGCATTTTACATAAGCCAGTGTCTGACACAGTTGAGGTTCCTGGGCCTCACTGGGTCTTTTGGATGGGATCAAACGGTGATTTGGGGGTTGGACCCGATGATCTCTTGAGGTCCCTTCCAACCCCTACGATTCTATGATTCTGTGATTTGTTTCCTGAAGGGATGCTTTCAGAGGGGGGCTTTGTTTTCCTCCAGAACCCTGAAGAGTGAGGCTGTGTGTGCACTCTTGTCTCTATTCTGGAGCCTTACCAGGCATGAAGTACCGACCTGTCTGGCCCCGAAGAGGAGCTGGTAAAGCTTGGCCGTTGGCAGAGCCCTGCAGATGGTGCTGTGGTCCCAGCTTAGCGGTATCTGCTGGAGAACGGTCCTGCCCCATGCTCCCCACTGGCTAGGGAGCCCACACGGGTCAACAGAGGGCTGCCGGCAGGTGCTGCTGCAAAGGGCTTTAACCTCTGTTTCTGTGCCAGAAGAACAGATCTTTGGTGGGGGGCTTACATGGGGAAGCTGGAAGGGGACCTTACAGCTTGCGATACAGGACTGGGGCTGTACCTCCTGCTGATAAGGGAGACCTGAAGTCCCTCTAGGGCTGCGTTATCCCATGGGTTTGGACAACCTCTGTTATACTGGAGGACAGAGATTGAGTACTGTGCTTGTTTGGGTGTAATTTCTGTGTAAGCACCCTGAAGCACAAGTACCACTTGCACAAGTGTTTTCAGTCTTCCACCCAAGATGTGGGGTGACAGGGACTTTCTCAGGGGCCTTGGAGAGTCAAAGAAATGGATTTATCCTCCCAGTGCTCTCAGCTGAGCCTCTGGTCTTGTAGGGATGCAGGTCCCTTCCAGGTGAGGAACTGATGGACACAGAGTGACTCCACCAGGGTGGCATGGGACATCTCTGGGGAGCCAGGAGACTGAATGTGTGTGGAGTACTGGCCAGCACTCAGTCCCTCAATGCAGGGCCATAGATCAAAATGGGTTGGAAGAGAGTTTGACAGTCATGTAGCCCAATTGCCTTGTCCAAGTAAGAATCAACTTGGCTTACATCATTCCTGGCAAATGTTTGCCCAGCCTGACCTAAAAGGCCTCCAGTTCTGATAAGGACTTTTGCATGTGATCTGTTCTGGTGCTTTGTTCTTTCTGCTAGAAAGTTACTCTCCATAGCCAGTCTTCCTTGCTGCCAGTAAAGCTGAGTACTGCTGCTCCTGTCCTGAGGTGGAGAAAGCTGACCCCTTAGAGCAGCTTCTGTATGGTAGTCTGTTGCTGTGTTTTCCTCAGTCTTAATTGCTGAGGAAAGAGCACCAGCACTGTGTTGTGTGTGTAGGCTGCTTGCCCATCCTTCCCTCCCTGCTGGAGAGCTGCAAAGGAGGGCCAGGTGACCCGAAGGGTAGTGTGCTTCACACACCTCACAGGTGATACTGGTGCCTATGGTGACTGGAATAACAAAGCTGGTACAGCTCATTTTATTCCAGGAAAGGAGTCATTTCCTAAGCAGCGAAGACCAAGCCAAAACTTATATTAACATTTTGTTTGTCTGGGCAAGTTTTCAAAAGCTGTATTTAAGTTTTAATAAGCTCCATTTCTACTCTGGGTTGCATCCGGAGGCACAAATAGCAAGGGAGAGAAGGCTTCTCTCACAGTCATGAAGATGATGAGATACCAAGAGTGACTTCAGCCAGTTTCCAGCCTGTTTCCTCTCCCATAGATGTTTTGATACGCTTTTTAAGTGTTGGAAGTTTCAGATGTTCCTCCCTGTGAAGTGTCATGTCACAGTCCTCTGTTTCTTTTGCCTGGCAGCTGCTTACAAATCTCAGCACAGACTATCCAGTCCCTGGTGAACACAGGGGGCTGTTTAATTCTACTGTCCTGCGGCCCCAGGGTCATGGCCAAAGCATGCTATGCATTCAGCTGCTGCAGTTGGGATAGGTAGCAGAAGTTACTATAACCTCAAGGATGTTCTAACATGCAGTTGTAGAATCAGACCTGTAGCAAGCTTTCCTCTGCCTTGAAGTCCCCTCTCTGGTTATGCCAGATCGCTCGGGCTGGCACGCCTGGGGTTTGGAGTCTGCACCTGTACTGAACTGATGATTTGCCCCCTGGCCTGTGTGGAGTCTTTTAAGTGTGCCTGCAAGCAGGAGGTGGTGTCTGGTGGGGAACTGACCTGTATCTTCTCTCTCCTTTCACCCCTCACTGCCACAATGGGCCACAGAACAGCCTTCAAGGGTAAAAAGCCCACACGATCTACTAAATTGACTGTTCGTGTTACTTGGGGGTTTTGAGGGTGCATGAGGGTTATGTTACTCTCTAGGTAGAGGAACAGAGCAGACCAAGGAACATGCTTGTCCTGAGAGGTGTGATCATGCTAACCGACGTGTGCTGTGCTGAACTGTGATGAATGCCATGCTAGGTTTCCTTCTGGGCTGGATCCTGGGATCAGGCCTTTGGGGAACGGGGTGCATGCAGATGCACTGGAGTTTTTGCAAGATCAGCTGTTCTTCAAGGGGCATGCTCTTGAACAAACTGCATTAGATTTCCTCCTCTCATGCCCAAGGAAAGAAATCCATCTGCCTGTGGATTCACTGTGGGGACAGGGTGGGTAGGGATGACAAAGGAGGAGGAACCTGTTTGCAGCAGTTCCTGCCCACAAGCAAGGCCTGAGTAATTCCAGCTGCACCCAAAGCAGATGTGACTTGCACTCTCTTCTCTGTCTGCTATTGCTATGTCAGAGGCAAATAAGCTGCCGTTGCCCTTTGCTACTTTTGGGTAGTTTAATGCTGCTGTTGGAGACTTGCCAGTGGTTCCATCCTATCCTGGGATTCACCAAAGCTGGATTCAGATCCCTGCTGCGTGACGAGCTGCAGGCCTGGCCTTGGCTGCTTTATTGCTCCCTCTACAGTTGCAATAATATCCCTTTGCTGGCTTTTTGTAAGGGTACCTTGTACAGATGCTGTGGGGTACTCAGTTATTTAAGAAGGGACTATGACTGTCCTATGGCAACCCCCTTTTCAGTTACGTCCACAAAGAGCAAAGAACGAGCCAGCTTTGATGAACTCCATCTCATCTGCTTCTCAGAAACAGGACACACCACCCTGCTGCAGCACAAAATCAGATTTGCTTTGCTGATTTCCAGCACTGCCAATATAAAACCAAAGGATGTGGGAGTAAGCCAAAGTACCAGCACTAGTGTTTCTGTAGCAGGCGCATCTCAGCACGGTGAGAGCATGACACACAGAGAAACCAGCCTGCTGCAGAGTGCTGAGAAGGTGCATCCTGTTCACAAAAGCAAGGGTAGCTTTTAGAGTGCATGAACATCAAATATGTTGCTACTGCAGACAGGGAGAGAAGTAGCTGCCACATGTTGTGGTCTCCATGGTTTGTCTCCTTTCTGTGGCTGATGTCAGAACTGTAGCTTCAAGTGGCAGCTTCTGACTAAAAAGCTGCTTCATCTTCTCCTTTCACCTGCAGACCTGAATGGGCACTCTTCTGTGCCTTGCATCCTGGCATTCTGAGCAGAGCAGGCATCACCATGTCATTTCAGTTGTAGCTACCCTGTCATTTCAGTTGTAGCTACCCTGTCAGCGTTGTGGTGACAAGCATGGCTATGTGAGCAAGGTGACCCCAGGACAGAAGGCCTTAGAACAATTGCATGTGAGCAAGCTGCTGCCTGGGGAGGAAGGGGCCTGGTCCCCAGTGAGTATGTGAGTATTTGCTCTGAGTTCAGCTTGCTTCAAAAGGCTACATAACTAGTCTCAGGCTTCATCTTTTCTGACAGGCAGGATGTTCTGAGATCATCCTGCCCTGGCAAGGAGCATCAGGAGATACTGCAAAGATTCTCAGCTTCTGGGATGAAATTTGCAGCGTGGCAAAGAGTTTGCTATCTGAATATCTGGGACTCACAGGTGTGGTGAGAAACCCAGAGAAAGGAAGAGCTCAGCAGAGTCACAGGAAGAGCTCAATCATTCTGGCAACCTAGCTGCAGCTGTGCTTGTTTCTCCCTTTATGGGTTCTTTATATGGTATGGCCATCCCAGCTGTCTCCTGGGGGGATAATAGTGCTTGGAAAGTAGGAAGTAGTTATTGTTACTCCTTCCTGTTTGTGTGAAGAAAGGTAGGGAGAGTGTGACCAGAGAAAAGTTCAGTTTGGAGAAACTCAGTCTTGAGCTATTTCATGAGGGTGGTTTTCACAGTTGTTTCTGGCAGAGCTGTACTAAACACTGCAGGACCCCAGTGTACACAACTGACAGGTGAGATGGAGAAGGAAAGGAGTGGTGAAGAAATGATTACATGAAGTTCATCTAGAGAAGGTGAGATTCTTGAGAAGGGGTGAGTTAAAATGAGGCTGAGGCTTTAGGAGGGGTGGCCTGTGCTGCCACGTTCCTGCTTTGCCACTCTGAAATAGGAAAAAGTGTGGAGCAGAGTCTTCATAAGGTACAAGTTGTATATGGGGGGTAAACTGAGCATCTCTCCTTAATGTCTGTACTTCAGAGAGTGAACAGAGCCCCTTCGCTGGTGTGGATGGTTTTCTGATGGAGCACAGGCAGTGGGTGAGCAACAGTGGACCAAGCACAGCACTCTGAGGAGCCTTGTTCCATGGAGAGCAGCCCTCTGCTCAGGGGCTGTCACAAGATGCAGCTTGCCTGAGTGTATGGGGGGCAGAGCTCTGCTCCTAGTGGGATGTCTTCAGCAGTTCTTACATGGGAGATTTTGGTTTCCACTTCATGCTAGCTACTGTCTGTCATTTTAGGTCCCCACCTGCCTCTTCCTTTCTCGATGGCTAGTTAGTCTCCTGTGTCTTGTGTATGTGCTGTGTATGCACAGCGTGGGGCATGCCCATCAGCTCCATAGCATGCTGCCTGCTGCAGTGGAGCCCTGCACAGAGTGGGGCATGCCCATCAGCTCCATAGCATGCTGCCTGCTGCAGTGAAGCCCTGCACAGAGTGGGGCATGCCCATCAGCTCCATAGCGTGCTGCCTGCTGCAGTGAAGCCCTGCACAGAGTGGGGCATGCCCATCAGCTGCATAGCATGCTGCCTGCTGCAGTGAAGCCCTGCACAGTGGGGCATGCCCATCAGCTCCATAGCATGCTGCCTGCTGCAGTGAAGCCCTTACTTGGCGAGCAGGGCTGCTGCAAGAGCTGCAGCACACAGCAATGCTGGTAGAAAAGTGGCTTCTGCCATCAAAATTCCACCCAAGACTGTCTGTAACGTGAACACAGTTGCTTGGGTTATTGAAAAAGTCATGAATTATTGCAAAATTCCTGGCCTGGCATTTGGCTTATGATTAATTACTTAGGTTTGCATGCTGCTTTGATGTTGCAGCTCTGAATCCAGAGTAAGCAATTACAACTCCAGTGACCTCAGTGGAGTCATCCTGCTTAACCCAGCTGGGTTGAAGTTGGCTCACCTGGTGATACCTGGTATTTCTATTTGGTGAAAGAAGCATCCAGCCATTGACTTAAGCCTTTCCAGGGACTAGAGGCTGCTAAGCTGATAAATCTGTTCTCCTTTCATATTGCTCTGCCACTTACCTGTGAGAGACCTTGTCACCATCCCTCCTTACTTTGAGCTTGCTGCTTTTCTGGAGTCTTTCCCCAAGCCTTTGCTCACGTTCATGGTGTGTTTCTGTTGCTGCAGTGCTTAGAAGCTTTTCTCACAGGTTGCTTCATCTCTCTCTAGCTTTCAGTACTCTATTCCCCTGCCAGTATCTTGTGTAATTCTTCCCCTGCCAGTACTGTTGGCTTGCATGGGTACATTTCTTTATGCTAGATAATTTGGAGTAAGCTGATGACAGAAAAATCTAAACTGGAAAAGGTAGTTTTATCTTGCATTGTCCTTCATGTGGTTTTGCTGCTGATGGGTGGGAGTCGTGGTCCTGGCACGTGCTGCCTTTGCTTGAGAGGAGCAGATTAAGATGACACTTCAGTCAAACAAGGCTTCTTCATTTACTGGCTACGGGCAGCGAGCGCTCCTGCTGAAAGTAGAATTTGTACTTTACCTTCCAGGGCAGTGAGTTTTTTGTCTCATTTGTGTCAGCAGACAGTAGCCCTTTGTTCAGCATCACAACTTTCTCCTCTGCAGCACCTCACACGTGTGCACACACACGTGATGCAGATCCTGAACGGAGCAATAAACTCCACATGAAGTTCTGTGAGCCCAGCGAATGTGCCACCTGTTCTGCTTCAGGTGTTTGTTGCATGCCCTACTGACCAGCAACACAGCCAAGAGTATGGAGCTAGTTATTCTTTCCATTTTGGCTTTTCCATGCTGTCGTTGCCTGTGTGGGACAGAAAAGGGGCTTAGAGAGTGAAAATAGTGTCTGTGGAAAGATGGCATTTGTAATTTGTGAAAGCTGGATAATTTAATGAAATTAGTCAAGTATTAAACAAGTATTTCATTTTGTAATAAAGTAATTGTGTTACTAAGTAGGCCCAGGATTAAGGCCAGGGTAGGTCATGAGCATGATAGTTCATGAGTCATGAGCACCAAAATTCAAAGAGGAATGCATCTGGATGAATACCCTGCAGCCTGTTGCTTGTCCTGATCATAAGGAAATGCTGCTTTAACTCCTGCTTTTGCAGCAGTTGGTGCTTGCTCACATCCTCCCCTGCTCATGCAGTCTGGCAGAGCAGGAGGGAGGCACCACGCCGCTCCTGAGCACCCCTCTGGAAGGTGTGGGCGCTTGCCGGAGGCACCTGAAGCGCCCGTTTGTGGGTCCCTCCCACGCAGGGGTGTGACACTTCTCCCTCTCCAGGGCTGACCCGCTGCTTTTCTACCCGCAGTGGGCAGAAGGGTGAGAGCAGCCTCCTTGCTCCTTGCTCTTCTAATCTGGCAGCGCCTTACCCCTCCACCAATGCGCTGCTCAGCCCTGGAGCGCTCTCCACCCAGCATGCCTGACCTCCCATAACCTCACTGTTTGTGCTGGGGATCCCTGCAGAATTCCTCCGTCCTCATCCTCTTGGACTTTGGCCCTAGCAAAAAAATCCTGCTCAGGCTTCTCAGAATTAACATGCATTGGCCTAACTCAGAATTACCCTTTCCTGGGAAGTTCTGACACTGTAAAGGTTGTTTAGTTGTTTTCCCCCGTTTTTAATCAGAATTAAATTTCTTGTGAGGACACTGTGTCCCAAATTTTGAGTTTTAGGAATGTTTTGCTCTGGGATTTCTGAATTTTTGGTTTAGTTATATCCATTTAGAATTGTTGTACTGCTTATGTTTACTGTTTGCTAAGTAAAGACTTGTAACAGAATAGATCACAGTATGTATAGTATATAAGAAAAACCAGTAGTTACTGGGTTTTTTTGGTGTTTGTTGGGGTTTTTTTTAAATTGATAAGAACAGCTGCTGCTTAATGTGACTGACACACCTTATCTTATTCTCTAGAACAAGAAGTCCCTTGTTTGCAGGGGAATGGAAGTCTGGCAGTGCCATTAGAACACCCAGGAACGCCTTTATCTAGCAAAGCAGGTAACATTTCCTTCTGTAGTAAGTAGCAATTCATTGTAATGACCTAAAAAGTAATAAAATGTTTCACTCCTTCTGTCATGTTGGGTCAAGGTAATAACAAAGCATGTGGGATAAAAGCCCCTAAGATAAACTATATATAATTTGGGAGTTCTGAAATAGAGCTCCTGAACTCTATTAAGAGCTATCTGCTCTTAAAAGAGGCTCTTCCCAAGAGGGTGTTTTGATGGTGCTATTCTACTAGTTCTCCTGTCCCAACAAAGGTGCTCTTTGTTCTGCTCCTTAGCACTGTGAGTAGACAAGTCCTAGGTGTTTCTCACAGGGACTTAAACCCAACTCTCCCTAGCGAAAGTCCTAAAAATTCCTTCCTTGCACAAGCTGTGGTTCTCCTCCTGTGCTGCTTGTAACACGTCATGTCAGGTGTGAAATGATTCTCCTTATCCCGAGGCAGGAGCAGGCTGTTCAAACAGCTGCTGCCTTTCCTGCCCCTCTGCAGGGAGAGGACAGTGTGCTGTCACTGCTGGGCCTCTTCCCAGGGGCCACCCCGCCTGCGGAGGAAATGGCAAGTGGTGTCATGCCTGCTTCTCTCCTCCAAGGTGTTGCCCAAGCAAACACCACAAAGGCGTTGCAAAATGCCCAGGATGGCCTGAGTAGGGAAGATAGCTCTCTACAACTACCTGAGAGGGGGTTGTGGTGAGCTGGGGGTCAGCCTCTTCTCACAGATAATTAGCAATAGGATAAGAGGGGATGGCTGCAAGCTGCACCAGGGGAGGTTCAGGTTAGAAATGAGGAGACATCTCTTCTCCAAAAGAGTGGTTGGGGGTTGGAATGGGTTGCCTGGGGAGGTGGTGGAGTCACCATCCCTCAGGGGGCTCAAGGAGAGGTTGGATGAGGGACTTAGGGACATGGTTTAGTGAGTAATAGAGGTGGTAGTGGGACGGGTGGGCTAGATGATCTTGGAGGCCTTTTCCAACCTTAATGATTCTGTGATTCAGTGATAGTATGTGTGACTGGGGCACTGCAGAGCTAATAGAGCCAAAGTTTTCTTCCCTGTCCTGCTTTGTGCTGAGATTCCATGAGTGGAGCGTGGGTCTTTGCTGCTCTTGAGGAAGGTGTTTCTGTGGTACCTCAGCAGTCAGCCCTGCAGATGCTGGTGGGAAGCTACAGTTCAGGGAACTGAATTCCAGTGTGACTCACAGCACAGGTGAAGAGTTTATGTCTTAAATTAATTCCATGCAGCTATTACACCACATAGTTAAAAGAAAACAAACTGATACCATAGAAACAGCTTGTTTGTTTTAAGTAATCCTAGAATCAAAGAATTGTTGTGGTTGGAAAAGACCTTTAAAATCAAGTCCAGTTTGGGAATAGCATCCACAGTGGAAGAGCAGGAGTGCAGTGGCAGTTGGGTTTGCAAGTAGGATATTTTAATTGCAGTTGGTACACAATCCAGGCACCAGTAGTTTCCAGATAGAACGTATCCCAGCAGAGAAGCGTGTGTCAGCAGCGTGGTGCCAAAGCTGGTCTGCCCATAGCAAAACATAGCTGCCATGTTCACCCCACTCCAGGGGTTTAAAGACTTTCTTTGCAGTACAGTGAAAGAAACTCTGACCTACCAGGTAGGGCTAAGCTCTCCAGAAGTCAGAAATAAAGATGCAGATGGCTTTGCTACAAATGCAGCGATAAGAGGATGAGTGACAGCTTTTGAGTTCCTGTAGACCAAGCAGATTTCATTAACTGGTTTATGCTGTGTGACCTTAACACTGTTACTACTGCCAGGATCTGAGCAGTGCATGAGTGAAGGGTATGAGGGCAGTGCCTGGCACCATGCCACTGAAACAGCACTGGACATGTTCCCATGGGTGTGCTCCTTGGAATTTTATTTCCACAAGACAACAGATGTCCCCACTTACCCCAATTCACAGAATCCGATTGAGGGCTGGAAAACGGAAGAGTTCTTTATTCCCTGGGCTAAGATCTGGGTTCAGCTACGTCCAAATTGATTCTCTAGGCAAGTATGAAGAAGCCTTTGCTTGTTCTTAAATGCCATTTTGTATGCCACTTATTCCCTGTCTGGGTTTAGACTGAAAGGGGATCTTTGAAAGGCTGTAATCTGGGGAACATTGCAACTGTGTGCAACACTAGAAGCTGCAGGGAAACCCCAGAGCAATGAAGCCTACGATGTTTTTGCCCATGAGCAGGGAAGCCTGAGGAGAACTGGCTCATGCTAAGAAAAGGATGTTCCTGGCAGCAGGGACGGTTTGGTGTATGTATCTGGCCATTGTGAAGGGGCTGTTTGGCTGCACTTTGGAGCTTGTGGAGTCTAGAGAAGGGCTGTGTAACTCTGAATAGGTCAGAGGCCTTAGATTTGAGGGCCTAAGGGAGGTTCTGCACTCCTGCCACCACTGACTGAACCATGGAAGCTCCGGGGTTGAAAGCCAGAGTCAGGGACGTTTAGAAGACTACCAAGAAGGGAAGGAGCCACAGGATCAGGGGTCTTCTGTGGGGGTTTGCTTGCTTTAAAGCTGGGGAGCAGGGCAGCGTGACTGGTAGCCACAGAGTGTCAGGTAGAGCCCCAGGGACGTGCAGAGAGCATGGGACTGAACGCTGGCACCGGCTTTGAGCTGCTCCTCAGCCGGTGTGGGAATGCTGTGAGCGAGGTGTTGGCAGGTGGGAGTAGCAGAGGGAAGGAGCTGAGTGCTGAGGAGGCTGCTGGTGGCAGCAGAGGCACTTTGATAGCAACAGGAACATATGGTGGAGAAGTGTCGGGGCTGATACGGTTGTAGGATAGTTTCAAGGAGACAGTCCTGCTACAAATAGGGATGTTTAAACCCAAGATGTTGTGCCAAGAACACTGTGTACAGTTCTGTCAGAAAAACACCCTCACGCGGGAGCAGGTGCAGAACGGGGCTGGGAGGATGAGTAAGGGACAGAAAGCCAGCCCAGGAGAGAAAACTGAGAGAGGTGAGCTTGTTTTGCCTAGGAAAGACTCAGAGAGAGATGGGGGGGGTCTTGCTGCAAACACTTCATTGCAAAGTAAATCCTAGAAGGGAAGGAAAGGTCTTAATAATAAAAATCAATGCTAGCACGAGGACAGATTGGTACACATTTCCCATCAAGAAACAGCCTGGAAATGAGATTTTCAACCACTGGAGGAGGGAGATTCTGGAGGAGTCTTTCAAAGGGACGAGTGGAAACCAAAGGAGCTTCGTAAAGAAGCCTGAGGAGCCTGCAAAGGGAGAGTAAGTGCAATCTCTGCCAGTCTCCTTTCATTTTATGCATGGTGGTGCTGCAGACAGCCTGACCCAGTAGTCCAGGCAGGACTGGAGGTGGAAGCAGCAGTCAGCAGCTGTAATTAGGAATCAATAGCTGAGTTACAGGTCAGCAGCAGGAGGTGGGGAGTGTCAGGGTAGCTGAGCTGTGCAGATAACCCAGCTTTGGCTGTGTCTAGTGCTTAGGAACAAAGACTTTGCCAAACTAAGTTAAGAGCCTTTTCACAGCATCCTTTAGAAGCAAACCTTGTGCAGTAGGACTCTGTGGTGAATGTTCTCTCTCTGCTTCCCATTTGCTGCCATCTTCTGCTCTGTTCTGCCATATTCTGGCTCCATTGTGGCTGCAGTGGGGTGACTTTGTGCCTCTAATTCCTTATTTACAAAAGATTAGCATATATCTTAGGATATACTTTGAGAATGCCTCTAATTTTGCTGGAGGCTTCCTGAGAGAGCCCTTTGGCATGAAAGGATAGAAGAAGGGTTAGCAAAGTTTAGCAGAGAATTGTTTTGCAAACCAGCTTGAAATTGTGTTGATGCTTTTTTGTATTCAGAGAAAATAAAGTAATTTTTTGAAAGTGTTTTGAGTGTTATCCAAGGTCAGAACTGAGGAATGCTCATTCATAGGGCAAGCTGAGCTTTTCAGGCTAGAAAATGAGAGGACAATGCAAACAGATAACCAAAAATCAACCAGCTAAAACAAGAGCTTCAGCCCTTAATGGTGAAACATAGAAAGGAATTCCCAGAAATAGCAGTTCTTTGGAACTGGGATAAAGAATGCAAGAAGGAAGCAATAAATAGAAGATGTGTCTGGACAGAAACACGAGGAATGAAAGGAGGAGTAGTAGGGCAGACAGAGCAAGTATCTTTAATCAGACATGAGCATTCAGGGAAAAGAGAGAGTTTACTTCTCGTTCCCTCTGGCTGCAGACCTGGACAGCATCAGAGTTAGAGGAAAGAAAACTGGAGGAGAATTATTGCTCATCTGAAGCAAAAAAATCTGCTGCTGCTTTGGATTTTGCCACAATATCCATGGTGTAACTGCTGACTTGGGTTTTCTTTGCAGTATTTTTCTCTAATAGACTTTACTTATTTGTCCCCCAGCATGATCCTGACTTGGCAGTAAAACTAAGCAGAGCACTGGAAAGCTGCCATTAATTGATGGAGCCAGGGCATTGGAGGGATAAAGTGAATATAAAAATGGCACTTCCCAGAGGACGCTCTTACCCAGTGATGTGAGAAGTCCTAGGTCCTTCAGAAGAGGCCTGTCTCTTGCCACCAGCTCATTAAAGCATGCTGCCCTTGCATTTTCAAGTGATTGTGGAACCAGCAGAGAATTTTGATAGGGAGAGGGGGAAAATCACGAGGGGCTGACACCAATATGATCTCAGAGTTGGCCATGACAACAAGCTTCATCCTCCTTTGCAGCCCATGTAGCTTGACACCTGCAGTCCTTACGTGGAGGCCTGAGCTCTTAGCCCACTCCTTTCCAGTGCCTTTGGACCATTTGGCTCACTTGTAGTGACATTAACTGTCCTGTGCTTGTACTGATTTGGTACCTTGGTTTTATAGTCATCTTTTGGTGCACAGAAACAGTGTGATTAAAGCCAGGCTTCAGGGATGCATGACCCATGGTTGCTGTTGTCTCTGGGGGATGTTTTGCCCCATTTGACCTGACAGATCAAGAGAGTCCAGATTGACAGATCAAGAGAGACCAGATTGACAGATCAAGAGAGTCCAGATTGAATCCTGGTCTTACCTACTAGAAATGAAGACCAAAAGTTGCATGTATTCTGTCTGTCCTGTCTTGAAATGAGTGCAACCTTACCATACTCTTCCCAGCAGAGTCTTTCAACATTACCCCAAAAAAAATTCTAAATTGATGGTCAGAAGAAGTTCCTGGTAGACTGGCACAATAAGCAAGGAGTGCTTCATCAGCTGAGGGTTATTACATTTAAGTGATCTGGATTTGTTAACGGAATAATTCCTATGGCATTACCTCACTCTTCTGAATATCTGGGGTGTTAACTATCCCAGATACCACTGGGCTAAGTCTTAATTGCTGTCTGTTTTCCAGCAGTTAAAAGCTGGGGTTGAATTCTGTGGGGCCTAGATCTGTAGTCTAGGGATTTTCTTTTGCTTTTATTTTTCTGCAGTGTCTGAAATACTGAGTTAGAAACTCAATATTCCTTAGAGACAAAGGTTTTGTCCTCAGTTGTCCAAACGATGCCTGTTCCAGTGTGACAAGAATATGTCTGTCCCAAGCTGTCTTAAAACACAGAGGCCTTTGGAAGAAGCCTACCTACACGTAGAGTTCATGCTCAAAGTCTTCGCTCCTGGCAAACAGAAGAGGTGAATACAACAAATACTGATCACTAAGAACTTGAAAGCTTTAAGAAACTGTAACTAAGGTGAATTTAGCTCCTTCTGAGATATTCTTCAAATTCTTTTGGGCTGTCACGTTAACACAGTCTGTATAGGGCAAGTCAAAACAAATTGCTGTATTTCTTCCCATTTATTTTCCTTTCTTCCTCTGCCACTTAGTCCTTTCTCTTCTTACACAGACTCACAGAGCTGTAGGGGTTGGAAGAGACCTCCAGAGATCAATAGGTCCAAGCCCCCTGCCAAAGCAGGGTCCCTAGGACAGGTCACACAGGGCGGCGTCCAGACGGGGCTGGAATCTCTCCAGAGATGGAGACTCCACACCCCCTGGGCAGCCTGTCCCAGGGCTCCCTCACCCTCCCTGGGGAAAAGTTCTGCCTCTGCTCTAACTTGCAGCCATTGCCCCTTGTCCTGTACCCACAGACACTGAAAAGGGGCTGCCCATTTCCCCCTGCATCCCATCCTTAAGCTATTGATAAACATTAATAAGGTCCCCCCTGAGTCTTCTTCTCTCCAGGCTGAACAGCCCCAGCTCACCCAGCCTTTCCTCACAGGGGAGATGCTCCAGGCCCTTCAGCATCTCCTGAGCCTCCTCTGGACTCTCTCCAGGAGATCCCTGTCTGTTTGATCCCAGGGAGCCCAGAACTGGACACAACACTCCAGGTGGGGCCTGACCAGGGCAGAGCAGAGGGGGAGGATCCCCTCCTGTGACCTGCTGGCAATGCTCCTCTTGATGCCCCCCAGGATCCCATTGGCTCTCTCAACTTAAATGAAACCAAGCAAAGTGCTGCTTGAATTCCTTATCTTTGTAACTCACGTTAAGAAACTTTTACACATTGAGGAGAAATTTATTCTATTAGTCCCAATAAAAGAGCAATAACAGAAACAAAGGCCTCAAATCTCATTTGCCCCCCTTTTTTGTTATTGCTTACTCCAGGCCAGAGCAGTGGATGTGAAAGAGGACCAAAAGGATTCTGAAAAGTGAGGAACTTGTGAGTTTTGCCCTGAATACATGCTCAGTTTTGAACCTTCCATCTTTGCCAGATGCTTGAGCCTAGAACAGTAGGTCCTTGAGAGTTGGTGTGTTCCTGTAAATCGTATTGAGAATCTGCCTCAGCCATGAGCATTCCAGAATGGCAGTGCCCTCAGAAGAAGGGAACATTTGGAAAATGTTTGCTGTATCTTTTCTCCCCTGTGCCACTGCCACATCTCCTGTCCGCTGCCTGTATGAGTTAACCACAAAATCATATTTAGCCCAGTTTACACAACCACAAGGGCTGCTCTACAGACTTGGGAGCTTGCAGAAGCAAACAGTAGGTGTCAAACCCATCCTCCATCCATGGAGCAACCAAAGCTGACTTCTCCAATGAGAAAAGAACATTGAAAGGTATTCTCTAGTCAGCAGAGAAGGGTTGAAAGACATTTTCAGGCATTTCTTCTAATCAGGAGTCCTTCTTCCACAGACAAAAGCAGCCCTGCTTATTCTGTCAGAGTCACACGCTCAGCACCTCCCTCAAGTTGAGTTTCAGTCTTTCCACATACTTGTGGCAGCAGTGAGGGTCATTGCAAAGAAGTTCTTCTTGAACCCGTTCAGCTCCTGTTGCATTAGCTTCAGTCTGATGATAAGGAATGAAGGGTGGAGCACGGGGATCCCAAAGAGTGTGTTCATAAAGTCAGAGTGGGAAACTGGTTGACTTCAGAGTGTGTTGCACAAGGCATTGAAAAACCCAGCCACAGTTCCCTGCAATCTGAATGCTAATTCAGGTTCATGATTGTCAAAATGTTTAAAGGATAAAATCACTGCACTGAGTACTGGAAAGTCTTTATCCTGGAAGTTACATTCTCCACCTGTGGCTCACTTCAGTGCACCTCTGATGTAAAAGACACCTCGTCTCCTGTCCTGTCCTCCTACCAGCAGTTCCTGTCTCCACAGTTAGCTTGGCAGCTGGGGTGGTTCTTCGTGCTGGTGCAGCTTGTGCATTCACACTGAGATGGTTTCTTGCTGCCGTGAAGGAAACAGTTCAGACCTAAAATGAGCTCTGCCATCATCTGTAAGGCATTAGGCTCTGCAGAATTCCAGCACCCCATGGACTGGACCTTGCTGTCTTCTCTGAAAGACAAGCTGGCTACAGGGGACTTATGTGTGCCTTCCATATGGCACACAGGGAGCGTGGCAGGGCTGAACTCAGCACTTCAGATTCAAGCTATGTGAGCCTGTTCTTGAATGGTGCTCAACCAGTGCCATGGCATCCTATTTTGTACCACTTTTTCTGGAAATATCCAAGGAGGCAAACCTTGATCATTTTGGATGTGGAGGGCCTGTCATGCTTAGCTCGACTGCTGCTTACGTTCTTACTCTGTGGATGCAACAGATCAAAAGAAGGAGCCAGTGGCCTTAGAAGATGGATTAATAAAATGGGAAGGAGGATTACCCCCATCTTCTCCTGCCTAGGCATGGTCTCCTACAGTCTTTGTAACGCAGAGCTCGGTGCCTAGCAGAGAAGTGTGGTCCAGCTGTTGAGGTGGATGCAGTTTCTAATGTCCACCCCTCCAGCTGGGATTATGGATAATGACACTTCTTAACATCTGAATGCAGGGGAGTCTGCATCCTGTGCTGTCTGCTGCCCCAGGGTTAGAGGTAAATCTAACTGCACATTTGGAAGGAGGAAGAAGGAATGTTTGTGTGATGCTGAAGCCTGTTCAAGCCAGTAGTGCCAGACTCTGGAGAGGAAATCTGCTTGAGGAAGTGAGCTAATGTGATGTAATGCTCTGAGAAAAACCTCTACAAATCAGGAACTACACTAGCCTCAGGGTTCTGCCTGTTGGTCTCTTCTGTGGTGCTGCTGACCAGGAGGAGCAATCCTAAATACTCTGCATGTGATGAGGCATCTGCCTCTTGTTTCACTGGGTTAAAGGATTTCCTGTAGAGACAGGACCTCATCTACTAAAAGTTACATCTAGCTGCAAATATTGTGGCATATCACAGTGAGATCTGGGTGAAGTGCTTCTCTTCTATTGCTACAGAGGTGTAACCACTTTTCTCAAGTGCTTACACCTTCATCATGCTGGAGCCATTCTCACTGACACCTGTTGGAAGTATCTGAAGTGCAGCCATGCAGGCTGACCTGTTACACAACCTTGGGCCACAACACACCTGTGATTTTCCACCTTAAATCCTAATACTGCTGGGAGGGGTTAGTGGTAGCATGACTCATGGCAAGTGACTCATGACCTGCCTGTTGCCTGCCCAGCTCTGATAAAATCTCTTCAAAGAGGGTTTGGAGGATCTGATCATACCAGCTCATGTGGGTGCTTGTCTCCAAGCTCCTGTCTCTGCTGGCAGGCATCTTATTTCAAGATTTGAAGTTGATGGCTCATATTGAGCTCGTGGGCTTTTCAGGGATGTTAGCAGAAGGCTATCTGAGAGCTGTATTTATGACATTATAGCATAGGTTGAGGAGCATCAGGTGGGGATATTTTATCCTTTTCTTTGAAGTGGCAACAAAAACAATGACCAGGCTAGTAGAAAATACTCTGGTTCCTGAGCCTGTTGAGTTCTGCCATGCTCTGTGCAGAGTTTGGTCCATGCTGGGGACCAATGACCTCTGTGAAGTATTTAAGTGACAGGATTGGTACCTGGAGGACAGCTGTGATAAACAGCCTTTTTGCCTGGCTGCTGAATGCTTTCCCTTTCTGCAGGTGTCACTCAGAACCAGCCAGGCACTAGGTGTAAATCAGGGCTGTGTCTCCTCCTGAAAGCAGGTGGCACTGCTTGGGCACAGCTCTGGTTTGCAGTGGTGCTTCTTTGTATCTCCCTGGCAGAGTGAAAACGTCTGTGTTTTAATTTTCCATCTGTTGGACCTCCTCTACTCACTGAGAGAGCAGTAGAGAGGCTCTGTGTCTTGGGGATGATGCACACTCCTCAGTTCTGGTCAGCAGAATGGTGCTGAGGCTGCACCAGCATGCTGACAAAATGGCACTGGATTAAACTGGTGTTCCTTTATTCCAAACACTAGCACTGCTTGTTCCCACACAAGCCAGGAAGGAAGTGGAGTGCTTCATGCTTGTTTTCAGTGTTGCAGTTAACCATGGATTGAGCTGAAAAGTGAGTAAAGTCCCTTTCTTGGTGTTCCCCCCTCTATCAGATTTAGCATAGTTGGAAGCCTTGGCTTCCAAAGACAGCTAGAGCAGCACAAGGTCATTTTTGAGTTGTGTCTATTAAAAAGGAAACAAGCCCAGCCTTACTTGTGTGCTTGAAAGGTGAGGCTTAAATATAGTTCTCACTTCTTTCTTCAGAAAGGAGAGTCAGAGTAACCCTGATAGCCTTTGAAAAGGGAAACGTTTGGGTTTTAATACATGTGAAAAAGAAAAGCTGGTATGGAAATCTGCCCAAGAAATGGAAAGATTGTCCTTAAAAATGCTGGGAGAGAAAATTACTTTTCCCAGAATTGTAAACATTTGATTTAATTAAAAAGGGTATTCTTTAAAGCAAAGTTCTGATTATTATTTTCTTTTACTTGAATTGATTCCATGTTATTGCTAATTTGTGCTTTGGACAGCACGTTATGCATGAGGCTGAACTGTAAGCTCAGATCCCTGAGAGCCCTGCTTATCTCTCTGTAATATCTGCACCTCAGCCTGGCTCAGACTTGCAGCAGGTATTTGATAGCTGAGATCAACTCATTGTTCTTTGTGATCTCAGAAGAGATACAGAAGAGGAAGGGTAATGTGTAAAAGAATAATATGCTCGGTGCAGTTTTATATAACAAAAATTGTGCAAGGGACACAGTGATCCAGTTTACAGTGGAGCATGAAAATGGGGCTATTCTGAAAGCTTTGGGCAAGGAAAAGTGTCTGCAGGAGAAGGTAAACACTTAACAGGGTTGTAAGCCAAAGTTACCAGTTTCACTTCTGTAGCAGTGCAAGGACAAGATAAACAGCCACTTCTTTTCTTTGAGATGTGTTGCTGGGTGTTAACAGAGGAGCAAGTTGTGTTTGGAAGGGTAGTCCCAGGTTTCAAGTAATATCTCAGACATCTGTGATAGAATGAGGACCTCTGAGCTGATTTTTTCCCTGGCTTAATTCAGATTAAATACCATGGCTCCCAAAACATGGCCAAGCTCAATCTTGTGCTAAGTGAGCAGTGCTGGGACCCGAGTTTACATTTTGTTACTCAAAAGATGCCCTGAGCTGTAAAACCAGGAAAATTTTACATTTCAGTGTGGTTCCAGAGTCTTTGCAGCTCCTTCATGGTGTGTCAGCAGGCTCCCACCCTTGGAGTGGCAGGAGTTCCTGCTTCTCATTGAGTTCCTGCTGCCTCCCCAGGAACAAACATTTTGTTCTTTCCACTTTGAGGAAGAAGCCAGAAAAGGGGGTGCTGGAATGCAAAATGGGGCAATAGCCATTGTCCATGTCATACATACAGTAAAACTGCTGTCAGGTGCTCCCTCTCTCCTGGCTTGGGGGGGCTTATGAGCTCTGAGAAACACATCAGTGAACAAGGAGCAGCTGAAAGTGGGCTCAGCTGCCCTGGAGAAAGAAGGAGAGTTAAAAGATAGGAAGTTGCCTTGGTGTTTTTATTTTTACTAACAAGTAGATCAAGCCCTTTGCCTCTGATCATTGAAAAGGCAGCAGAGGAAATTTGGTGGAGTCATAGAACATGAGCCTACAAACCAAAGAAATGCTGGGTCCTCCAGCAGAGCAATCTGGGCACTGGAAAGTGAGTGTAAGGTCCAGATGGAATCTATCTTACTGTCCCCAGTAGCCCTCAAAGAAGCTCTTGTACTAAGAGTTTCACCTTGGTTTCCACATTTAGTGAGGTGATTACAGGCAGTGAGGGTCTATATTAGTCTTGTGCTGAATTAGATTTTTTAACAAACAAAAATAATCTTGTTTAGTGAATCAGTTTTTCCTGGAAGGGGAGATATTCCCAAAGAGTGAAATTACATGGTTTTTTTCTTTCTTTAAGCCAGTTTCAATGGTGAGTGTGGAGCTAAAGTGGTGCAGAAGCCTGGGCAGCATCCTCTCCCAGCAGAGACTTTCGCTCAAGGTAAGGCACTGCTTTAAGATTGTTCTGTGTCATGTGCTGTACCCTGCAGTGGTGGTGTAAAGCCTGCAGTGCTGGGGGGGAGAATGACCCTCCTGCATCTCCTAGCCAGGTGGGCTCAGCAGGCCTGAGATACTGTGGGGTGCTAAGTGAAAGGAACACAGTGCCTGGGGTGGGCTCTGGCAGGTAGAAATTGCTGAGGGTAATTCTCATGTGATGTGTGGTGGGTACACAGCTCCTGCCTGACACCCTGACCTGAGCTCGAGCTTCCTGGAAGGGGGCTCCTAGAAATGCCTTAAAAATAAGGGAATGGCACAGAAGGAAAGAGGAAGGGGATGCTCAAAGCTCTCCTGTCCCTTAGCCTGTGTGCCAGAGGAGTTGTCTTCAATGGTTGTCTCTTGCTTTGGTGTCTGTGGTTTTTATCATGGGTTCAGTGAACACACTTCCCTCAGAGGTTTTTTCCTGTTGATATGACAGGAAAGTAAATAGATGTGCATAAAACACAGATGTTCCTTCCAAAGCACAATCTCTGTGTGCAGGAGAATTCAAGGCAATAGCAAAGCATCAGGAACCCCACAAGATGCTGGTGCCTTCTTACAGTACCAGCTGAACAGCAGTTGTTGATTGTGTTTAGTTGGCTGAGGAGCCAGGACTTACCAATAAGTGGTAAAAACCAATCTGACCAAAGGTTAATTGCTTTTAAAAATAATTTGATTCAGGGCACTTGTATGTGTTTGGCTGGGATTTTTTTGGCTGGAAAAAAATACCAATTTACATTCAATAAATCTGTTTTCTCTCCTAGTTTCTTAAAAAGCTCTTAATTTTCAACAAATTCTGTGTATACACATACAGGTAAAAAAAGAAAGCATAATGGTCCTTTGGGGGTGGAGTTTATATATTTAAGCTCTAATACCCTTGGGTATCTGTTAAGTGGTGATGTGAATATCCCATGAATAAAAGTTCATGAGAAGTACTTTTAGAAGTAGCTGCAGCTCTCAAGACTCCAGAGCTCCTTGTGTTTTGGATGGATCAGTGTGTGACAAGCTGAAACTGGACCTTCTGGCTTTAGTGGGTACTGCTTAATGAATCTTCCTCCTCCTGGAAGTCAGTTAGCATTTCAAGTTAAAACTTCTTTCAGTTAACACTGAGTACTTTTAAATGAAAAAAAGACTGTAGCTGTCATTGCTGAAAGCTAAAAGTACATCTAGAGCAGAAGTAAATAGTCACATAGCCTAAAGGCTACACACTGTGGCTCAGTAAGTTCCCACAAAACCCATCTTTCCTCATAAATGACTTTTTCTTGCCTGGCTGCTCCTTCCTGAAAGCTTGAGTAAGTAAGAGACTAGGCAGGCCATCTCAGAGTTCCTGAGACTCAGTCAGAAGAGAACAAGACAGGGTCCAGAGAAAAGGACACGAGTTCTTTGGTTTCCTCAACGAGATTTCCTATTATGGCAAGCATTCTCACACCACCTTCTCCTCTGAGTTCCCTCTGCACAGAAGGGAACCTAAGGAAGGCTTGAAACTTTATTGCCTTTCTCCTGGATGAAGGATCTAGGAAAAACTTATCCACGCAGACTGGTTTTTACTCTGGGCAAGAGCACAGAATGCTGTGATTGCTCTTAGTAGTGTTTGTTGATGGAGAACTCTGTGGCCTAGAGCTAAGCTGTGGCTGGTGGGGGAGGTAGGGAAGATGCCTTGTGATTTTTGTGGTGACTCTGACCGGTGGTGCAAACAGCTCTCCATGCCTTATGGAGTGATGGCACTGGAAGTAAGGACATATAGCAGGTAATGTCTGGTGGTTGCTTGCTAAACCCAGGCTTTTCTCATAGATGAGAGGTGTTGGGTTGTTTTAGGGCTTTGGGACAGACTTGTCTTGTTTCAGATGAGACCCAGATGCCATAAGCATTCCTCATGGTGCTTTCATTGTGTAGGTGCTGTCGCCAGGAGGTAGGAACAGCCCTGGGTGCTATTGTTTGTGTCCATAGGTAGCTAGAAGGGCGTATGGCTCTCTTCATAGACACTGGTATTGCTGCAGTCACTCAGCTCCAAGTCACTCAGCTGCAAAGCACTGAGTCTGGGACCGTGCACAGAAATCCCTCTGCAGCTGGAGCCAGCACAAAGCAAGAGCTGCGTGTTGGGCAGCGCGTCACCGAGAGAACATGTGGCAATGGTTTCTCAGAACTCACATTGGCTTAAGTGGTATCAAAGAGGAATTCAGGCTGTGGTTGTAACCTGTGCCAGGGGTTCCCAGATCTGTGGTGCTCTAATGCACAGGCAGCAGCAAGAGGAACCATAGGTATTAGCAACAGCCATCGTTAGCAGTGCTGGAGTCAAAGGCAGATCGTGTGACAGTGGCTGCTGGAAACATGCTGTTTGATGCATACAGGAAGGTGTGACTCTAGTTTCCTGTGTGCACCCTCCCATCATCTGCTTTTCTAATCCTTGAGCAACCATATTCCTTCCTAGAAGGAGCCATCCTCCCTGTCCTGGGTCAAGACCCACTCTGTACGCTTTCACTTACCAAACCCCGTCTCCGTTCTGACTGTGCTCGTGGAGGTGTTTGCACTATGAACTGGGTAGTTCCTCCTCCAGTGATTCCAGTACCAGGGCATAGGAATCCCTGATGTTTGTGTTCATAAGTGCATCAAGATGACCTCTCTACTTTGGGAGACTATTTTTTTCCCTGCAATGGGTGGGTCCAGCTGAGAGATGTTTCTCTGTGGCTTTTACACAGAGCCCTGGGGATAAGATTGACTTGGGAGGCCAGTCCATTGCTGAGGGACTAAGCTCTGAGTGCCAGAAAAGCACCCCTTGTGCAGTGCATTGTCTTAGTAGTGAATTAAATTAATTACTGAAGTATCAAATTGATGCAGGTTTGTGTGAAATAACATCCCTTTGAAGTGGAAAAGACAATGGTGAGTGAAAGAAAATATTCAAAAATGATCAAGCCATGTTGCCCTTTCCTAATTTTCCAGGGCTGTTTTCTTCTTTAACAGTATCTTTAGGGCTATACAGATGAGCTGCCTCCAGCACAGAACTGAAACAAAAACCAGTGGATAGGCACTAATGCAAAGGTTCTAACAGCTTTTTGAGTTTGCTTGTGTTCAACTAACTTATGAAGGCAGCTCAAATATCTTTCTAAAATACAGACAAGCAACTGCATTTAGTAAAGCATTAAAGAATTCCAGAAGATAAGGCAGGGAAATCCATCTCTCCCATCACAGGGCAAAACCTCATCTTTCCAGTTAATCCTATCAGGTCTTGGACTACTTAGCAGCCTCTGCTGCATGGATGGAAAGTCTCAAGGACAGTGTTTGAGTGAAGAACCACGTGTTGCAAATACCACAGGGTGAACACCTCAGGTGTTTTATGGTGAAGGAAATCTTCTTTTCTCTTCATAAAGTTACTCATGGGGTACTATTCCTGGTAAGATCCTTGCTTCCAAAGGTAGAATAGTGCAATGCTTTTTTTTCCCATTTTCTTTGTTTTTCTCCTTTTAAGGTTCCCTTTGATAATGTAGGCAAGCCAGAGAAAAGTGATGCTCTAACAACTTGTGAGGCTAAATGACAGAAAAGAACTGGAAGATCTGGACAGAAGCAGTGTTAGGGAGCTGATGGGTAATGACTGCAGGGTGTACATGCTGTAGGATGTGCTTTGCAAGTGTGTGAATGCGTACAGGGTCCACAGCACATCCCTGGGTGAAGGGTGTAGGGGGAACTGGATGCTTTATCGTTCTGCTGTGCTTAGTGCAGGGAATTAAAATCTCAAAGGAAAGTCTTACCTGTTGACATTCACGGTTTTGATACTTCAAGAGTCAGGCTACAGTGTCACCAAGCATGGATTTGTTTCTTCTTTTGGTTCTTCAGTAAAAGCCTGTTAAAAGGCAGTCATGTGGGGATGGTGGCAGGTTCACTCAGAGTTCAGAACAGTTCTCCATTTCTGTAGTACAGGATGGAGCTGAAGAGGCTTTAAAAGAAATGTGTTTGTGTAATATGTTAATCTGAGGTAATTCTTTAATAACTTTGTGCTGCTTCTGTAACTCAAATGTATTCAGCACTGAAGAGAGGAACTTCCAGTTGTATTTGATACTGTATTATTGCATGGATTGCCTGTGAGTGTAGTGTACCATTTGGAAACCACTTAAGGAAGCTGAAAGGTCATCATGGAGCCCTTGGCTGTTCTCCCTCCACATCCAAGAGTAAACACATCTCCACTGAGGTGGGGGAAGTAAGAAAAAGGCCACATGGTTGTTTTAGCTGTTGGCTGGGTTATACCACAACACTGCCCTTCTGCAAGACCAGAAAGCTAGGTTCCTCAAAGAAGAACACTGAAGAACCATTTCATGCTCTGACCTAAGAATACTAGAGTTTCTAAGAATACCTCATGCCTCTGAAAAGAACTGGTCTGGAGCAAGAGGTGTAGGAAAATACCTGTTTGAGTTGGGACCAGAGGTGTTTCCACAGTGAGATTTAGAGACAACCCCAGTTTCCAGGGGAGAAGGGCTGGTGGAGCTGACTTCAGCCTGCCAGTGGTATCTCACAGAGCTGGGGCTGTCCAGTCTGGGGTTTGCCTTTGGCTTTGCACAGGACAGTTCAGTGAAGGTGTGAGGAGAGAGCAGTTTGACCAAACACAATTGAATTCTGAAAGCAGTGATTTCTTGTTGGGTGGCACGTGGTCTGGAAGTTAAAAGCTTTTCCTTAAATGCAGTTGTTCATCTGAGCCTTTTCTGTTTTTATTTTTCTCCTCTGGGTTCCATCTTGGAGGGTTCTGCCCCAAAAGAGAGACACAGTAAGATACTGCTACTCCTTTCACTGAGGGTCTCTTCCCCACCTCTCCTTTCGTCCTTGCTGCAGTCCCCAAGGGCAGTGGGGCCTCAGTCCCTGCCTGCCAGCCTGCATCACGAGCAGCACTGCGCAGAATTTGCGCTGGCTCTTTGTCCCTCTCTGCTCTTTCCCAGCCATGATAGAAGGAAAGGAGCCATCCAGAGGGACCTTGACAGGCTGGAAAGATGGGCCCTGGGGAACCTAATGTGGTTCAACACTGCCAAGTGTCAGGGGTTGCACTTGGGTCGGAAGAATCCCAGCCATAGATACAGACTGGGAGAAGAGCTTCTGGAGAGCAGCCCTGCTGAGAAGGACTTGGGGATTGTGGTGGATGAGAGACTTAACATGAGACAGCAGTGGCTCTGGCAGCTGGCAAGGCCAATGGGATCCTGGGCTCCATCAGCAGAGGGGTGGCAGCAGGGACAGGGAGGGGATTATCCCTCTCTGCTCTGCCCTCATGAGGCCCCAGCTGGAGTCCTGTGTCCAGAGCTGGGGCCCCCAATACAAGAAAGATGTGGGACTGTTGGAGAGGGGTCAGAGGAGCCACGAGGATGATTAGAAGGGTGAAGCGGCTCCCCTACGGAGAGAGGCTGAGGGAGCTGGGCTGGTTCAGCCTGGAGAAGAGAAGGCTGTGGGGGGACCTCATTGCAGCCTGCCAGTCCCTGAAGGGAACTTATAAGCAGGAGGGGATTAAACTTTTTAAAAGGGCAGATAATGGCAGGACAAGGGGGATGGATTAAAGCTAAAGGAGGGAAAGTTTAGATTAGATATTAGGGGGAAGTTTTTTACAGAAAGAGTGGTGAGGGGCTGGAACAGGCTGCCCAGAGAAGTAGTGGATGCCCCTTCCCTGGAAGTGTTCAAGGCCAGGTTGGATGGGGCCCTGGGCAACCTTGTGTAGATCCAGACCTGGAGGTTGGTGGCCCTGCCTGTGGCAGGGGGGTTGGAGCTCTATGATCCATGGGGTCCCTTCCAACCCAGACCATTCTATGATTCTATGATATGTTGGCTTCCCTCTCTTTCATGCCATTTTGGGAGCACCTGTTTAAGGTCTCACTGGAAGCCCAGCAGCCAGTCAAAGCAGCAGGAGGATGCTGTGCATGCCAAGGATGTTCTCACTTGGGGGTGGGGGCAGAGGTGTGTGTTAGTCCCTGCTCCCACGTTGACTCAGTGGCTGTTGTGCAACCAGACTCCAGGAACCTGCATCCAGGGAAGAGAAGTGTTGGCAAATGAGCAGGTGCAGCCTCTCACAGTGGAAGGATTTATGTCCTGGGTGGCCTTCAAGAAATCACTGAATAGTGTTTTTTAACAAACCTAGCACACTGGGGAGCAGAGGATTTCAGAGCTGGAGTGGAAGCTGGTGGTATCTGTACAACTGTGAACTCAGTAAAGCTAAATCTAAATAAAAAGAGGACTTTCCCAACTAATAATGTAGCGATGTACCCAGAGTTAAAAAACTTTGTGAGTTAAACTTGGGGAGTGTTTTAGAGGGAAAAATAAAATTAGAATTAGGTATTCCATAAGAACAGTGCATTAGATGACAAAGAGCTGTGGTTCTGCCCTCAGGAAAGAGGCATTTTCATAAGAGCTGATCATTGTTCAGCGGTGAAGACAGCATTAGTAACAAAGAAGTCAAAGCAATGTGGAAGAGGAGGGAGAGTGGGGCACAGTTAATATAAATTAGAAATGAAGTGTAGAAAACTGGAAATGAAAAGGAAAATGTGAAATTACCCTTGGCTGCTATCTTCAAGGACGATAAAGAATTTAAACATCCTGCTTGAAACAGAAAAAGAATTGTGTAAAGCCTCTTTGAAATGGAAATGGTGCAATTGTTAATGATGATGAAAATAAGTTGAAGCATTTAGTAAGTATTTCTGATCTATGTTTGGATGACAGCAGAATAATATGCTAGAATCACGGGGTGATAATGAATTAATTTCTAAATTATTAGGCCTCAAGAAAAAAGTATTATAAAACACAGACTAGTAATAAGCATTTTAGAAAGTACTTGTTCAGATAACTTGCAGGCAAGAGCCTCAGCAGAGGTGATAAGAGGGTAGGTGGTTTGCTTTTGATACTGGAGAAATCCAGGACACTGGAGTTTTGGCTGGGGTTTCACTATGCTAAAAGGGAAACTGGGTTAGTCAAGCAACACCATCATGCAGGGAGTTTTGGGGGAAGGACTTCTAACCCAGCACCTCCTTTTTTCTGAGAGCTGAGGGACAGCTCTGGGGGAGATGATCCCTTTGTGTACTCACTGATGGTCCAAAGGTAATTCCTCTTTTGATGGGCTAGGAGTGGAGCATGGAGTCTGTACAGCTCTGAGCTAAAGAAAAGGTATGCTTGCTGTGATGCTTGCAATGGCACTGTGCAGCTGCAGGGCTCAGGTGCTCTGTAAGCAGCATGCCTGGGAGCTGATGGAATTTTCCCACCTTTGCTCCTGCTCCAAGAAAGGAGGATTTACAAGATTAACTATAGAGAAGTCTTTGGACATGCTGGCTGTGTCTCCTCTGGGGCAGCAACAGGGACTTGCCCACTGTGGGCTCAATGCCCGGATGAGATGCGAAAGCCCAGACTGCTCCTGCAGAGCAACTCAGAGCGTAAAAGCAGCAGGTGTTGCCCAAGGAAGCTCTTCAAAGCTCCAGGAAAAATGTGCCTGGGTGCCTGAGCTCCTCACTGCACAAGCAAGCAGCAGCAAGGGAAAGCCTGTTCAAAGGAGCAGTGTGCCTTTGGGGAGAAAAAGGTGAGGCCAAGGGTGAAGCACTGAACTAGTTCACATGCTGATTCTGCTTTGAGTCTGATATATTCATTGTCTATGCGTTGTCAGTCCCCCACCTCCCCATCAGCTCTGCCTCCCAGCGTCTCATTTACCCTCCATTACAGCTCTGCTGTTCTCAGCTTGAATGGGTTCACCAGAATGGCAGAGGTGGCAGTTCCAGCTCTGTACCCTTTGTGGTGCCTTGACAGGAAGGTAACTTGGCTTCTCTTTAAACACTGGGATGTGTTCCCTGGAGTTGCAGTCGACATGTATTTTTCAAATGTACTTATGTCTCCAGTGAGCATTTTGTAACTCAACAGGAATGATTTATTCTTGTTTTTCTTCTAGGAAATGCTAGAATCTGTGAATATCAGAGAAGGTTTTTGTGGTGTTGGGTTAACTGGGAGGTTAGGACAGTCAGTTTCTGTACTCTCACTCTTCACAATTTGCACCTGGTATTATTCATCACCATTCACTATGAATAAGATTGTTGGGCTAATCTTTTGTTCCTACCATCTAGCTGGTCTCTTTAACAGTGATGTGAAATCAGTGTGAATGATTAGATGAATGGAAGAAACGGAACTTGAAGTTGAATTACAAATGGAATTATTAATATTTATGGCAGCTTAATTATGCTATACTGTTTTGTAACCTGCTTTGAAAAGGAACTGCACCGTATAAGAAGAAACACTTTCCCTGATACGACCTTATGTAATCAGTTCTTAGTATCTAGAGCTTCGAATGAGTGATTTTTAGATGCAGCTCTAGTGCCCAGCCCTGCTTTCCCACTGCCTGGAGACTGCAGGGAGGGGGAGCTAGCTGAGCCCTCATGTCTTGCCTCGGGGTGAATCAAAGGCATAATGGTCGATTTAAATTTATGCCACTGTTGTCTGGTTCCCATATCCTATTTCTCTCCTTGCTTTCTCACTTTCCCTGCTCTGTCCTCACCTTCCACCTCCCGCAATAGCAGGGAATGGGAATGCTGTATATGAAACCAGTGCAGGGGAGCTCAGCCTTTCTACCTCATCGGTCCTGCTCCACTAGAGATCCCACAGGAGGCAGGAAAAATTTGCCAAGAGAAGTCAGTAGCTTCTATATATGGGAAGTAAATTAAATCCTAAAACTTCACTGGCAAAAGCTGTTTGGAGGACGTTTCTAGGGGCACACCAGGCTGTTCTGCCTGTTCACAGAGCTGTTGCACAGTGACAGCTAGAGATGGGGAGGTACAACTGACATCTTCAGGGGTCTTGCCAAAGCTAGATAATACAGCTCAAAAATGTATTTAAAAAGACCTTCCTCTGAGTTAGCCCTGCATCCATGTCTTTGCATTCCAGACTGGCACTGTGAGGCTTGTGATGCCAATGTTACAGAAATCCATACGAATGGAGCTCCCTTTCATTCTCTGTCAGCTGCAAGCTGTGACAGTTTCTGAAGCATTCCAGCACTTCTTAAATGTCTGACTGTGTTTCTGCTTGCAGGAAATTTTCTTTGTCTCTTCTTCTGGCAGTTGTTAGGTTAGTATGAGAAGAGGGGATTTTCCTAATCATGCTGTGAAAAATGGTGACAGAGAGAGGATTTTTTCTTTTTTTTATTTAATTCTCCTATTCAGCTTCCCAATAACAATTAGAAGGTTAAGAAGAGAAGGACAGAAAATGGAGTCTTCTGGTTTATCTTGTAAAACCTATTAGCAGTGAATTTGAATGATTGCAGTGCTGCAAGCTTATGCCTTCTTTCCTCCCTTTGTTGTTAAGTGCTGCTGCAGTGTGTCTGTTGCACAGTTCATGCATTTTGCAGCTTGTACACTGGATTTGTCTTTGGAACATTCCTTTCCATACCTGTTGCAGTTCACCAGAAACAGACTAGCATTATTGCAGAAGTGCCTCAGACCTGTCATCTCCCTCATCCATTAAGGATAGGGATCCAAGGATGGTCTTACTACAGTGAACTGCCAGGCTGCAAGAGCTGTATCTGCTCAGTATTTCCCTGTACGTGGTCTGCCCTGAAGTGCTTCATGCAATCCCTGTCCTAGGTCACTGTGAAGCCATGTTTAATTTAAACAAAAGCACATTCAGCTGGCCAGAATGTATGTTTGGAGTTTAAAGTTATGGTGGTTTCCTTCTGCCTCCATGGGGCTGATTACCACACATTCCTTTCTTTTAATTTCAGCCCTCTGCAGTTCTAGGAAAAGGCCCTTGATTAAGTACTGAGAAACCAGTCTATTTGGAGGTCTCATTTTGTTGCTTCAATTGCATTACTGTATGCTAAATATAGGAAGGCACCAAGCATATCCCAGTTCCTGGACTGAACAGGGTGTTCGAGAGCGTTGTTCAAATGTACATGGTGTGGCTCGGGCCTCTGTTTAATTCTGGCTAATGAACTGGTTTCTCAGGGCGTGTAAATCAGCCTATCCACATTGATTTATTGGCAAGTAGCTGGGTCATCACAGCTGAAAACGAGCCTAGTGCCCAACTTTTCTCTTCCTGTTTCTAAATGAAGGATAGCAGGGATAAATGGTGTGTCGTGCTGAGGGAGTTTGGAGGTCCTGGAGGGACAGCAGAGTGCTGAGAACCTAGAAATCAGCAAGTGGAAAACAGTCAGCAACCTGTAAACTGGTGTGTACTTTGCTGCTGACTCTACATTGCTTTCTGTCCTGTTCCCTGGGTGGTATTTTTTTATAGCCCTGGAATCCATGAAAGATAACCATGAAGTCTGCTTGTCTTCTGAACGTGTGTGCATGACCTTGGCATTGCAGGGAACTTGAGAGTCCTGTGCAACCATGCAGAGCTACGTTTTATTTCTGTGCAACAGGTGGAAAAAAAGCACCTGAGGTATGGAAAACCACAGCATTTGAAGGGCCTGGGACACTTGTAATAGGTGAGAGACTGATTGCGCCGGAGACAGACGGCTTATCTGCTGAACAGCTACTGTATATCTCAGGAGAACAGCTTCTTCTGCAATGCCTCCATGGCAGCACGCCACGGCCCTGTCCTGGGGTGACCAGTTGTTAGCCTGAGCCGCTGCCTGGCCCATTCATCCTGAGGCACCCGGCGAGGGAGCCCGTTTGCCTGGTGCTCAGCTGAGGCCTACCAGTGCAGATGTCACCGGCCTGCTTTTATTTCAGGGCAGGGCTGGACTCTGGCCTGGATAAAGGGTGGTGCAGACTGTCACCCAGCTGCGCTGCTGACCACAAGCTTTGCAGTGGGGTTTCTCCCTCCCTTTGCAGCTTGCTGCTGCTGCCTGGTATTAAAAGGGCAGCTTGTGGGGAACTGTGAAACAAACTCATCCTGATTCCTGTTTTCATTTTCCATGTGCCTGGAGGCTATCCTCACACTCCTCACAGCTGGTGACTGCTCTGTTTCCCTGAATCTCATTCAGAGCACTGTACCTACAAGCCAGCTACTTGTCATCTCTAAAAGATGTTTGTTTCCACAGAAGAATAGCAATGAGGTTACTGTCTGCTCCCTTCACAGTCAGCCAGGCTGGGAGAAGTCCAAATATCCAATCATCCCTTGGAATTCATATTGCATGAAGATAAAGCAGCCAAAAATAGTTTCCATTAGCTGGATGGTTCTATAGCTTTCTGTGTTTATCTAACAGGAGAATGTTAAGAAGTACAGTAGGTCATGCACTAAACTGAGCAAAATCATGGGACATGTGGGAGCTCACAGAGATGAGCTTATTTATTTATTTGATTAACTTAACCTCTCTCCAGTTGAGAATCGCCTGCAGTTTTCTTGCGTTGATCTTATGTTTATTTGATAAAAGGGAAAACCAACCCAGCTGTACCGTGAGGAATTAGAGATGCTGAAAGAGGCTTCTGGGGAAGGGAGGAGGGAGAGAGGAGAGCTTGCACAGCTCTGCCAGAGCCTTATTTTTTTCCTGCCTTCCAAGAACAGGGCTGTGTTCCATCCCCTGCCGCCCCCTCAGCTGGTGCTGGGAAGAGCAGCTGAGTTTAGCTCACTGTTCCTGGAAGTCACTGAGACACTGAGCATCCAGAAACCAGCATTTTCTGTAGCAGGCTCTGTTTGAATGGAAAAGATGAGCTGATCTTCATCGGTCTTGTTCGCTAGCCTGAATTAACCCTCCTTGCACCAAGAGAGGCTACAAAGACCTTTAATGTGTTCTTTTTGAAAAGGACAAAGGCTTTCTTCATCCACTGGGGCCCTGTGTCTGAAACCACTCTGAAATGCAATGTCACATCATCAGGCCAGCGTATCCCTGCGGTAACTCACAGTGGCTAGGTTTATGCTGAGAACACCATTCATGCTTTTGTCTTGCCTAGCAGAATGGGAGCGTGGGCAGCTGTTTGACCAGGCAGGCTACCCAGGTGTCTGTGTCTGCCCTGGGCTATGCTCTTCAGGAAGGAACGTGCAAAGAACTTCCCAGGCACAGACTCCCCTAGAAGTGTTCTGCTTAAGGTGTACCTCGAGAGGGCCATTGCAGTGTGGCACTGTGCACTGGTGCACAGAATGTTTGATAACATGCTTTTACAGGCATATAAAGAATACACATCCTGTAGAGGAAATTCCCAGCAGTTAAATGGACTGCCTTGTAAGAGGGTCTGCTTCTATGTTACAGATGGGGAGGAGGAGTTTTTAGTTTATAAACTTGTAATCTGTATTCTGTTTCTTGCTGCATGATTAAGGCCGAGTGCTGTTCTCCAGTGCCTCAGTTTCCCCTATGTGCAGGATAGGATGTACTGATCCTGTGGTTCAGTGTGGGATCGTGAGGGTTTATTAATGCCTCTGGTGTCCCCAGGCAGAGATATCTCTGGGAACACAAACTATTACTGGGTCACTGGAAATGCACTGGCTCATCTGCTTCTTTCTCAAGGCTGACTCAAAGCATGCTACTCCACAGCTGTGACTGTCACAGGCATAGCCTCAGTGCCAAATTTATCTGGGTCTGATGGCTGTGATGAATCTGGGACCCAGAAAACAGCTGAAGGTGACCAGAACATACCAGATGGAGGCATTTTTATTGCTACTTCCATGGATGCAATTAGCTGAAGGCAAGTAGTCCAGAGTTTTTTTCTCTTTCAGTGTTTTTGGATTTCTTTATTTAGGGGAGAAAGAAAATCCCTTCTTTTCCCTTTGTACCTAAATTTGGCTTAGGCTTCTCACTGGATGCAGGTCATCAGGTTGGTTTTGGTCAGCCTGGGGACTTTACTTTCTCAGTCAAGCTCTGATGAGGGCTGGCCCCCAGTTTCAGCTCCTCAGTGCATCAATCCAGGGAAAAAAAAACACCCCAACCTGAACACCAGCACAGGCGTCTGCCAAAGTGCACACCAAGGAGAGAATGAGAAGGGTTGGGGTAACCCAGGATGTCAGATCCACTCTTTCTAACTGGCACTGGTAGTTGTATGTAATGAGATGAGGTTTTGAGATGGTTTTTGTGCCTGCGCAGGGCTCATGGAAGTGCCTGATTTTTTTTGTGGCATGGAGGGTGAAGAAAGAGGGGCTGAAGCTCCAGGGTCTTAAGAGTCTCTCTGCTTCGCCCCATCCTGTCCCCTGAAGGAATTTACTGCTGTTCAAGCAACCTGTAGTACTGCAAGGCAGAGAAGAAGCTGCAGTGTGTAAATCCTCTCCTAGAGCGTGGCCTCTTGGGAGGGAACCGAGGGAGCAGCCCTGTCTCTGCCTTCCCCCTGCCACCGCTGTGGAAGCGCTGTGGTTTGGTTAGTTGCCTGGATAAACAGCGGCAGGGGAGGTTTTACTACTTGGATTCTGGGGAAGGGTGCTGGCAGGGTGCTGGAGGCTGCCCACCGCCTCGGGGGTGTGTGGAGGTGCTGAAGGTGCTGTGGCTGGTGGCTCCCTGCGTGCGCTGCTCAGCCCTTCTGCTGCGTGTGGTCTCATTTTGGTTTGTGCAGATTCTTGCTGCAGCGTGGGAAGTTGCCAGAGCAGTGATGTTCATGCTGCTGATGAGCCTGTAAAAGTTTCTTTGTTCCACTGCCTCAGTTCTTGGAATTGATCTAGGCCAGGCAGCATCTTGAAAAACAGTAACTAGAAAAATAAACTCCTCTACCTGACGCTTTCCTATTAGCACAGATTCAAAGGGAAAAACAGAGGCACTGCAAGAGTGCAGGCATCCTGTGTGGTGAGGAGGTGTCAGCAGCTGAGTCAGGCTCACAAAGCATCATTTAAATAAAAATCTGTGAGTACCTGCTCAGCTGGACACAGCTTCATCCCTGTAGTGTGACCACAAGATGGGTGGGTGTTTGCAGGGGGTAGAGTAACTAACACACACTTGCAAATCGTGGTGCCGATAGTTTCAGTCCTTGCGCTGTGACCTTACGGGTGCCGCCCACAGGAACAAACTCTAGCTGTCCTGTTTCTGAGTAACAGGCTGATCACAGCAAAATAGGAATTACAGTACAGGCTCTCACTGAACCTGTGGTAATGATCACAAATTTCCAGCAAATTGGTTTTCCAGGTGCCTTGAGTTTTCATGGGTGAGGAATAAGAATTTCCTGTGATTTGGGTTTTATGATATAAATGTGACCTTTTTTTGTTACCAGAAGCTGTAGGGTCGGTTGCCTGCTCCTCCTGCACTCAGTTCTGACACACAGCTCCTCTTCCCAGGCTCAGTCGCCCTGGGACTTTAGGTCATAGGAGTTGTGACATGTGTCCTGGAAATATCAGGCTTGGAACTTCCAAGTGCTGGTTGTGATTTCCATTCCCGAACCATTTTGCAGTCTGGGATGCATTTTGTGTTACAGCCACATACTGCCCAGCAGCCAGCACACAGGGAGCTTCCATTTGATACCAGTGAGGCAAGCAAAGGGAGAACAGCAACCTGGAGCCCAAAGATGCACAGAGTTTTGTCTGAGGATAGCTGGCAGGGCCGGGCAGAAATGGAAATAGGCTTTCCAGGTCTCAGCCAGCATTCCTGATGCCCTCCAGTCAGGGGTACTTTTTGAGAGTGAATTTTCTTTATAACTGGGCCTGGATTTCCCTTCCTGTGCTGTTTCCATGATTGTTTAGTGGGTTTTGACACGGGTGAGTTGGGATGGAATGGGGTCTTTCCTGACTCTGTGGCAAGCTTTAGTGAAAGCCCACGTGTAGCAGCAGTGTGAGCTCGGCGTGCAGCCGTGCCTGTGCTGGGACCGGCAGCGCTTCCTTCTCCATTCATGCTCAGTACTGTGTTTGCAAAAGCACTTCCGTAGCCATGGTTTTGTCCCTGGGGAGCCAAGGGTTGAAGTTTGGAAGTTCAGCTGGCATCAAGTTACCCGGGATGTCTGGGAGCTTTATGTGTGAAGCAGAAATTTCCAGAAGCTTGCTTGTGTCCCCAGGACCAGGTGCTGTGCTGACACAGGGAAAGGGCTGAGCTTGTGGGTGCTAATGCTGCTCGTGCCTGCATTCATGGCGAGGAAACCCCCTGAGCTGAAAAAGGGGGTGGGGGGTGGAGATTGTATCTTGTTCTACCCCCTGCTTTAGGGATCTGCTGTTTTTCAGGACTGGCCCTTACGCAGGTCAGCAGAGACCCAGAAATTCAAACTCTGGCTCTGCTGTGTGCTGAGGACTCAGAGTGAATGGTGGCCTCTTTCCCTCAGTCTAACGTTTCTTTGCTCTCTCAATCCCGGGGGCATTTTGTTTTCACTGTAACCTTCCTCCTCATGCCTAAGTGACCCTCCCTACAAACTTTTCTCCATCCTCTCTGCTCTCCTCACCTCTCTTCCGTGGCCCGTTCTCTTGGCTTCTTTCCTCCAGTTACCTCACCTACCTCTCTGCCCAACTGTCTCTTCCCCTGCTATTGCCACCACGCTTGTCCTCCCCTCCCTTCTTACATTCTCTCTTTCTTAAACCCTCCCCTCTGCGGCTCTCAAATACTTATATCCCTACACTCTGTCTGTGAAAGAAGAACAAACAGACTAAACAAGAAGTTTGCCAGGTCTTTGCTGAGCTCTTGTTAAATGCAGTGCTTCTGTAGCTCCTTGTTCTTCTGGCAGCGCAGGCGGGAGCCCAGCATCCCCCCTCCCACACGATGAGCTCATGGGGAGCTGTCACAGCTTATTCTAAGAAATCTGCTAATGTACAGTACTCAGCAGAGGCACCCCTCCCCTGGGAGGATCAGCAGAATTAGGATGTGCAGCAAGTTATCTTGGGGATTACACAATCTTATCACCTCCTCCAGGGCACTGGGGAGCGGCGAGCACCGTGTGCTCTGAGTCACACTTGCCCCTGTGATGAGGTACAGGTTTCCTGACTCACTTCCTCCCAGGACTTCTGTTTCCTTAGGTCTCTGCACCAACATCACAAGTTATAAAAAAAATAAAAATGACAGGGAAGTCAAGGCAGCCATGGCCCCTGAGCCACTGTTGCGCCTGCCCCATGCTCACGTCCATTCTGACTTTGGGTGGGAAGCTGGCACTGCTCAGCACACAGAGCACAAAGCCACTCATGGCTCAGTGCTGGAAAGGTGGTTGGAGTTTTATTTGGCCTGCTGAGACAGCTAAGACCTAGCTGAATGTTTTCAGCTACGTGGGTGGATTGTGTTTTTTAACTCGGAAAGACCCCTTCGTATATCCACACGAAATGCACATGAGTGATCACCCTCTTGTGTTAGGCAGCTTGTTGCTGTATCACCAGGCTGGGATGGAGAGAAGGGGCATATCTGGGAGTGGGCAGAGCTGCCCCGGCACGCATCCTGCCCCAGGAGCCAGCTGGCTGCTCAGGCAGGTCTGTGAGGCGGTGATGGTGGGCTTGCCTTGCCTGGCTCTTTGAGAGCTGGCACCAGCCTCAGCCAACTCCAGCATCAGGGGCTGCTCTGGTGGTGTTAGCTCTCGGCATACTTAGTGATTTTCTTCAAGCCTCTGGCTCTGGATTCATAATTCTCACTTGTGATGACATAGTCTATGAATTTTTTTTAAGGTTTGTTGTTTTGTGTTTCTTTTTAAGGAAGATTCTTGTAGTCACAGGGAGATAGGAAAATATGACTCTTTAAAGAGTCAACAGCCTGAACGCCAACAATCAGCTACATGCAACTGTTCCACAACCTGACAACCCTACTACTAGCGTTTCAGTCTATTGATTTCTTGAGACCCGACTCCTGGGTTCCGAGCGCTTGGTATAAGCCTCCTGTCACTCACCTGCTTTGGTGGAGTGGGAGGAGAGCAGCAAGTTACTGGAATAGCTGCCTCTTCAATACCTGGAAATACTCTTTCTCTGCATCACAGCCTAGTTTTAGAGCATGCTGTGTGACTTAAATTAAGTTCAAGTTGCTAGTCATCCCCGGGGCACAATTTTGTCAAGCTTTATATTAGAGAAAGGATCTGTATGAGGCCTAAAAGGTCCTGCTTATCTCTGCAGTGACCTGACCGGCAGTGTGCTTTTCCAGGACACATTGATAGGAAGTCAGAGCCCGGTTTGGTGAAGCACTCCCATGCAGAGCTGTAGATCAGACTGTAGCAGCTGGAGAACTTCCTGACATCTGCCCCTGATACCACCTGTGTGCGCTTTGAAGTGGGTAATATAAAGTCATCCTCCCAACCCGCTAGCTGGTGTCCTCTTGCTGTTGGAGAGCGAGTGAAAATGAGCAGAGCTTTTCATTTTGTTTAGTGTGACTTCTCTGAAAACACTGGAAGGAGCTGGAAGAAGAGTAAACGTGACACCCGGTTCCCCTGTGTACGTGTGTGCTTGGCATTTGGGTGAAAGAGGAGAGGGAAGTGGGCTGTATGGGACTTCACTGGGCACCACTGCTCCTACCCAGGGTGCCCAGGGTTGAATGAAGATGGACTTGGGCTGGTTATTAAGTTGTCCCAGGGGTGGGGCATGCGTCACTCCTTTGGGAAGTTTGCCTTTCTGTGCTGTCTGTAGGGCAGGGGATGGCCAGGCTCTGCTGAGATGCAGGCAGTTTGCATCCTGCCTCGCAAATTAACGCTTCGCAAGGTGTGAAACACTTGGGCCTGGCTTGAGTGTATAGTTTTCTGTTGCTCGACAGCAGAGATAATAGAAAGGTCTTTTTTCTTCTTTCTCCCCTGTCCTTCCCCCCTTCCCTTGAGACCCCTGGGAGGACTATATATTGCTCATCTTATTAGCTACTGATAGCATAGGAATGCTGCATCCCAGCAGTGGCAACCCTGTGCCTTAACAAGGAGATAATAGTCATGTTTTTTCCACTCAGTAATAGGCTTACTGAGCCAGCAGGAATCATGCAGTCCAGTGTTCATTTGAGTCTGACTAGAAGGAAAGATCCCAACAGTTCCCCAGCTTCAAGCTTTCAGCGGGGAGGGGGGGGGGGAAGGAAAGCCTGCGGCACACCTGTGTTTGGAGAACAGGACTAAGGGCATTGCCCTCTGCTTTGGCCAAGGGAGGTGGGCTTGGGAGTCCCAGCGGCAGGGGAGTAGGAGGGCCCTGTAGTGGAACATCCCAGCGAGTGTCAGGTTTAGTGCTGTCACAAGGAAGGATTATAAATGTGGTCAGAACATAACTGTGAGCATGTGAGAGGACTGGCATCGCCTCTTGGAAATACAGAGCAGCTGATTATTGTGCCCATTTTTGTGTGCATTGTATGACTGTGTTTTTCCATGTCTCTTTGCCCCTGTTATATTGACCTGCAATCTTTGACTTTGACCAAAAAAGCCCGTGGGATATAATAGAGTGTTGAATTTATCTTAGGAGTGCCATAACCTTGCTGTGACCGCTGTTACTGTATCTTAAAGGACCTCTTTAGGAGGAGACGCCTGACCCAACACAGCTAGCTCTTCCACCAGCCCCTCTTCCCCTGTGCTCCCACAGCATAGCTTTGGTTTTGGGGCAGGCAGTCCCATGGATGTGAAAAGCTCAGATGTGGTCATCGTCACTAGTGGAGGAGAAGCTCCTCTGTTAACTTTGGAAAACAAACCGTTTGGCTCTAGCTGTCCCATGTTGAGAGAGGAGGAAGGATTTCGTAATAGCACCTGGTCTCATTCTTCCTTCCCCCTCCAAAATCCCTGAGCACTATCCTGGAGCCCTGGGAGATTATTCCCGTGTATCTGCAAGGATTTTCTCCAAATAGATCTGATAGTCAAAGAAGTGGTTTTACAGTCTTGTCTTATGCTTGTGGGAAGAGTCCTTCCTTGGCAGCTCTTGCAATCTAAATAATGCAAGATAAAACCGCAGCATAAAACACAGGGCACGAATTCAAGGAAAGGTTAGCAAGAGGGCAATTTAGACACAAACCAATTTAGACATACTGAACTAAGTATTTTTTTCCACTGGAAAGGTTGGAATTAGTAATGCAGGGAGAGGACTTTCCTTGGAAGCTTGCAATGAGTTCGCAGCTCTGGCCAGAAAAGAGGAGCCCAGCTCCTTCCATGCCTGGGTCTGCTAGACCTGCAGAAGAGGAAAGTCAGTGCAGCAAACAAAAGGCAGCTTTGACGTCAAGACCTGGGACCGTTGCCCTGACACTGGGAGGTGGAGCGCAGAAAGGAATCCACAGCTAATAGGCTCTGGACTGGAGTGCACTTTGGCAGAGGGACAGCTGCTACCCCTTCTTTCCAGGAATAATATTGTTTATTTCTATCTCACTCTCTCTGGCTAAAGTTACCATAGTCAGGTTTCACTTCACCTGTCTCTACCATAAATTCATCAGACTGCAGGAAAAATCTAATCCAGAGACTCCCCGTTCTCCGTCCCCTCTTCCCGGGAGAGCGACGCTCAGTAACTCTCTTGTTTCTTTGCTTTGACAAGTTTGTGACCACCACTTTCCCTTACTGAAGCCTTTGCTGGTAGGATGTAAGAGACGTACCCAATGCAGCTTGCTATGTTTGTGCGTGGCTGCACGAGTAGGTGTCGATGCTCACTGTTCCTGCCCAGGCCAGAGGAGCGGTCTCTGTGGCTCGATGTAGGTTCATAGAAGTCCCGGCGCTACCGGCAGCGGGTGGTTCTGGTTTGCGCAAACGGCTCTGTCCTGTGGACCTCAGCTTTGTTCTGGGAAGTTTCAAAGTGTTGCAATGCAATGTGGTAACAACCTGAAGTTCAGCGGATTCGTTACGTGGTTTTGATTGGCTCTGGATTTATTTAAAAAAGGCACTATTTTTACATCAGATTCAGGTTGCCAGCCTTTCCTGGGCAGACTCTGCAAACTGTTGAGTCATGGAACAAACCTTGAGTAAACTCGCCCGTATTTTCTGTTTTATTAATCTTTCCTAGCTCTGCAGTTCAGGTCAGTGCATATTTGCCCCCTGTGCACTTGGGAACACTGTGCAGCCTTTGAGAGCTTAGGAGCTGAATCCCAGCCGCTGGGCAGGGTGGCAAAAGCACTCTCAGGTGTAACTGTATTTGGCCACATATGAGCCAAGGGAGATGAAGGGAAACTTTATGACAGCTTTGAAAAGCTTCACTTTGTAAGTCAAATGCAAATTTGTCTGAGTCTGGTGAGTTGTAATCCCTGATCATTGGCTCTTCAGCGTGGCTGCCCAGAGCAGGCTGTAAATAAGCATCCCCACACTGTTTGAGGCAGTACTCCTCCTCAGGCAGTTACAGTTACAGACTCTATCAGCTCTTGCTTAACCCCTCTGAGATTGAAGATCATGAAAGTGTGGTGCCACTCTCTTTACATACACGTAAATAAGAACTATTGAAATCAGGTCTGTGAGATATCAATGGCGTAAGAGTTTATAGCTCTTTTGGGGGTTGATATTTTTGAGTTCGATATTTTTGAACCAAATTCACCCCTTTAAAATGCAAGTTCGTTTCTTCCATTTGCAGTGAGCTACTCCAGATTGTCCCTGGTGAGATCTGAGTTGCTTTGCTATGTTGGTGGTCATTTGCTTCCCCCACCCACCTCAGATTCGAGTGTTAAAATCATGGAGATTATCTATGTCCAAGAAAAAAAAAATTTAAACTCCATGTTCAGCAATTCCTCATGTAGGAAGATTTAAAAGGGATTCTTTTTTCCCTCCTGGTTCCTAGTATGAGCCCTCATCTTACAACATGTGCTTGAGTATCTGCAAGTTTTCAGGCTTGGTTCTGAGCTGTTTCCACTTCTCTCTGTACTTCCCTAATCTGAATTCCTCACTGTGTACGTGTTGTAAGAATTTGTGTGTCATTCTACACAGAAGCCAGATCCTAAGAAACACTAAAAAGCTTATTTAAACNTTTAACCCCCCCCCCCCAAACTAGTTTCCTCTTAGAGTCTCTTGCCCCTACTGTCTGTTCAGGTGGCTGGCAGATGAGAGCTTCTGCTCTTGCCTTGTCTGATTCCCTGGAAGAGCCTGGCTGCTGGCTGGAGCGACCACAGGAAGGAGGACAGGAGGAACTGCCTTGCAAAAAAGCTGGTGGCAGATGACTGCTAACAGAGAAGAAAAAGTTCTTGGATCTGGTTTGATTTCCCCAGCCTTCCTAAGAAAGGGAGGAGAATGAATGCAGCTCTCCAACACTGCACTGTTCCAGCTCCCTTTTGCCCTTCCAGATGGGTACTAAGCTCAATGCTTCCATACAGAGCAGCAAGGAAGATGCTTCGGTCTGGACCTAAAGCATCTTAACATTTAAAATTATACCTTGAGCCCTCTTTAGACTGCAGTTTGAGGAGAGAAGGGGCCACCCAGATGCTTCCGCAGTGGAGGAAAGCAAGGTGGGGCACTTGGAGATACAGGGAGGACTTCAAAGATGAGCACAGTGGCTGGGTGCTTCTGATAAACTGATTGGCAGGGAAGTAATTAGCGCTGGCACACTGCCATCACTGAGTATTGATGCAACTTGCTTGGATCTGGCTTTCAAGGTTTCCTTGCCTGAGCCCTGGTTCCAGCAGCCCCACCGGTGAAGTGTGGTTTGTCGCAGTAGAGGGGAAGTTGGTGTGATAAATCCCCCAGCAGCTGGGGGGTGAAAACAGGCAAGCAGGGAATTTCTGAGTATTGATAAACGCAAATCCTGGCAGCCAAGCCCGTTTGGAAACCAGCTCTGTGGGAAGTGGCTTTGCATTTTAAGCTAGCTTGCAGAAATACTCCCTGGTAATGTGTGTTGAATTAATAACTGAGGGGTGAGCTGTGCCACGAGGGGTTTGCTGGAAAAACGTGGGAGTTACCTTAGCAGTGGCTGAAGAAGTTGATTGAGAAATGGGCTGTGTCTGTTTGGACAGACTTTCAGTTGGTTTCATGCTCAAACTGAGAACCCAGGAGAAACAGGGAGGGGCACAGAGACCAGCAAGAAAGGGGAAAATGCTTTTTTTTTGTTGTGGGTTTTTTTTGTTTGGCTTTTTCTTTTTAAACTATGCAGTGGTATGAGGTCAGGCAAATGACTGGCTGCATCTGGAGCAGCTGTTCCTTTTAGTTTAGAACGTGTTTGTGTGTTCAGGTTGGACCAGAAGAAAACAGGGGTAAATAATTGGAGGAAATAAAGAATATTGGAAGTCCTGTGTAGAAAATGGGTAAGATGGGGGAGGGAATGTGTGGCAAAAGAATTGAGAAGTGGAGGGCATATGTAAAGGCTGGAAATTAACTGAGGAGCTGCTTTATTTTAAAAAGGAAGAGTGGAAACAATGCAGGGAGTGAAAAGGGTGAAAACATTGACTGTGAAAGGAGTGAGTGGAATATCGCTTGAATAAAGCCGGGGGAATGAAAGCAGCAGAAGGGGGTGAATTCATATGGTTTTTACATTTGGTTCTGTATTTTACTGGATTTCCATGGCACCAGCTGATGTCAGATTGGTTACTCCTTTCATGCTTTACGTTGTGTGTAAATGTGCCAGAGGTTTTTTGAAAACTGCAGGGCAAACGGTACGGCTGGGGTCGCTCAGGTATTCACAGCAGCCTGCCAGTCCCTGAAGGGAGCATGCAAACAGGAGGGCAATCAACTGTTTAAAAGGGTAGACAATGGCAGGACAAGGGGGATGGATTAAAGCTTAAGGAAGGAAAGTTTAGATTAGATATTAGGGGGAAGTTTTTTCCAGAGAGAGTGGTGAGGGGCTGGAACAGGCTGCCCAGAGAGGGGGTGGGTGCCCCATCCCTGGGGGTGTTCAAGGCCAGGTTGGATGGGGCCCTGCGCAACCTTGTGTAGATCCAGACCTGGAGGTTGGTGGCCCTGCCTGTGGCAGAGGGGTTGGAGCTCTATGATCCTTGGGGTCCCTTCCAAGCCATGCCATTCTATGATCTTCCCATCCTAGGCAGGGCTACGGAGGGCTGGGCTGGATGTGAGCAGCTGCATCTTCTGTGCTGGGGCTGAATCCTTTCAGTGGCTCATCAGGAATTCAGGGGGTAGTTTATAAAGCCTATTGCAAACCTGCTCTTCTCTCCTAGATGCTTCCTTTCTTACACCTTCATCACGTGGGGCACAGTGTAGGAGGCAGGTGTCTAATGAGCAGGTTTAATCACCATCTTCAGGATTAGGTATTATTTATAGTTTGCACACCTAGGCCTTGACGGCTGCAGCAGCAGTACATCCAGAAGGGAGAAGAAAGGAATGCCTTGTGCAGCTCATCACTGCTCTCTGAGAAAAGGTGGAAGCTCTGCGGTCCTGTTGTAGGTGAGACAGACCAGTGGCACAATTAAAGCTGTGGAGAAGGAATTCAGAGCAACTGCTTCCCAGGCTTGAGTATGCCTGCATGTACAAACTGGCAGCAGTGACGGTACAGCCTGTATTGAGAAGTCAATACGTGAAGGAGGGGTTATGTACTCTTTTTGTGCAGTTTCACATTGCCTGGAGGGTGGACTCTTAGTTGTTCTGGTTTTCTTATATTTTGCTTCTGGCATTCCGAACTTTCCACTGGGCAAAACAGTGAGTTGGAGTGAAGATTAAAAAACAGTTGGTTTTCTAACTAGAAAGAAAAAGTAGTTTTCTTGGAGTGCTTCCTGGATCTTTCCTCTTCTTATCAGTAAAATCAGCTAACTGCCTGAGTGAGAGTTAATTCATCTGTACTGTCTGTAACTTAATGGCATTACAAAGCTTACAAAGCAGATTTAAGACATTTTCTGTGTAGCTATATGCGTATTACAAGTATTAAGTATTTAACCTCATATACATTAACAATATGTAGGTTTCTCCTTAGCTCATTGTAGTAGAGCAGCTGCCACCTTCTGCACCTTCAGCTGTTGCCCAGCTCATTTGATGCTGTGCTCCTGTCACTTGAAAAGGGATTTCTGCTGACATAATGTGGTGCAGTCAGAGGGAGGTGAAGAACAAGTGTAACCTCTCTGCCATCCGGGGAGAGTTCAGGATCTGTTGTATCCTAGTCTCGGTTTAAGAGATGATTACTCAAAAGAAGATGCTTGAAATTTAACAGGAGGAGCAAAATTAGGAAAGAGTGAATATAATTCAGTACGTAGGTGGGAGGAGGAAATGCATCACCTATCATCCCCGACCCAGAGCATTCAAAGACTCAGAGAAACTGTTTGCAACTCATCACCTAGGGTACTGGTTGTCAACACTTTCAACATGAGTAACTCAAAACTTTCCATCAGAAAGTCCTCCTGACAGTAGGCTTCGTCTAATTAGTCATCTTTCATGGATGTCAGCAGTAATCCATGGAAATCCCCCAGGTTTTGAGGACTGCAGCTTGAGAACCACTGGTGTAAGACAGCTTGATGATGTCTCTCATGACATCGGTGTGTATTTTATTTTGTCTTCTTCCCTTTCCGCATCAGAAAGGGACTCGAATCTGAGGGAAGTGGGAATCTGCATTCCCATGTGGTCACTGTAGTCACCACTGGGTCAAAGCCAGCATGGGTTTGGCCAGAGAGTGTTGGTGGGACTTAAGCATCAGCTCATGTCCTTCCCCATCTGGCATGTTCTGACCTCTGGAGGTGTCTCAGGAGCGTAGAGCTGTGCCGGTCATTCTCCGCTTGGGTAGGGACGGATGGTTTCCTTTGCAGTTGTTCCTTCAGGGAGAGTGAGACCAAGTTGGTTGTGGACCAGTGCCAGGCTCCCAATCCTCTTGATTTCTGGCTCTGTCACCACTACAAACAGAAAAAGGACTGTCACCAAACAGACCATGGAGCTTGGGGGTGTGTGGAGTAGGACAGACCGCCTTTTGGGTAGCGGGTGTGCTTGATGGCCTGTTTTTACAAACCAGGGCGCAGGGGGGGTGAGTACACGAAGTTCCAGCATGTTGAGGTTTCCAGATAAAGTAAGCTGATAAGCCATGCCAGCTTTTTTTTGGCTCCCATGGAAAAGGCACCGTTGCACATGACTTACTAACCACAGCTTCTGCCCACCTATTTAAAGTAGTACACGAGCACAGTAGCCCCAGGTATGTGATCCATAACAACAGTGCTTATTGCTAGAATTCTTCTGCACAGATCAGCGTGAGTAACTCCAACTTGTGCCCGACTTGCCTGTGATCAGCGGCTTGGAAGGGTTGCCAGGATGTGACAGGAACAATGCAGAGTCTGTGTCTTGACATTTTCTTCTTTCTCCTCTTGTGTATAATAAATAATTTTTTAAAAGGCTGTTGATAAGGATGTGGGATGAGACTGAAGCCTCCTCCCTTGCAAAGGCCCCTCCTGTAATACATGGAAACAGCAGAAGATTTTTTTCACTGCCACTGTCACACTTGGTTTAAGATCATGAAGGTGAAAGTCCATAGTAAACTTTCTGTGTTACCCAAATATGCTGCTTTGACCTTATGAAAACCAAATAAACACACTGTATTGTGGCCTTGGGGACAGGCCAGGAAAAACTCTGTAAATGGAGCAATATCATCACCTTTCATTGCAGTGCGGACGATCCAAGGAAGAACGTGTGCTGTCAGAGTGGGGAAACCCAGTTAGTTTATCTTCTTTCTTTCAGCTCCTAACTTTCATTCACCATGTTCTGGGTTTTTCTGGCTGTTACTTTGCAGACAGGTGCTCAGAGATCTGCCTTCCCAAAAACCTGGAGTCTGGCTGCAGCTAAATGCTATACTGGGGAAGAGCTGGACTGTGGGCCAGATTCTTTCTCCATCACCTTGGCACAGTTTTCTTGAAGCAAGAGAAATTGCATGTGATTAGCTAAGAAAAGAATTTGGTCCCAGACATGCCTGGCTCCCACTATAGCCATCTATTCCCTAGTAATAAATTTTACAGCTAGATGTGTGATGGGCTGTACACACAGCTGCTTAGAGCAGAGTTAGCAGCTGGAGTGGCTCAAGAAAGCCATGACGTAGAAAAGCTGTTCTATAAAATGAGTGCACTGCCAGAAGTGTGACATCATGACAGCACTAGTCACACAGCTTTTGTATGCAGCCACTATGCAGGGAGCTGGTGATGGAGATCATTCCCAGCATAGGTTGCCTGTGTTAGGCTCAATGTAGTTGAACCTAGTTTAAACCTCACTCCTTCTTAGTGCTATTTGTTCCCTTGTGTGATGTGTGATGGGAAAGAGTTTCAGTGTGATATCTAGGCATGGCTGCTGCCTTTTGCAGAATCATTTTCAAATCCAGGAGCTGGGATCGCTGATGGCAAAGTCAGGATATGGGAGGAGTAGGGAGGCAGTGCTGGGCAGGGGAGCTGGGGGAGAGGTGGGAGCTGCTGCTGCCAGCTGCCAGTCCAGACAGGCTGCAGCTGGGCTCATCCCCACACTTCCCAGCGTTTAAAAATAAGCTTAAGTTACCCACCTGGGATTCACATGAAAAAGGAGAGGGGAATGTCTGGAGTGCTGAAGGGTCTGCGCAATGTGGCTTCTTTCCTGCCATCCTTCCTCCCCCTCCTCTGCCCCTCTTCTCCCAGTCCCTCCCTCCCTCCCCAGTCCCGGGGGCTGAGCGAAGGCCCAGCAGTTCTAGGAAGAGCTTAAGCCGAGTCAGCAGCCGCCAGTTCTGGGAACCGCAGCCGGGCCCCGCGGGACGCTTCAGGGAATTCTCGCTGCCATTCCAAGGATGGCAAAAGAGCTCGTCCAGTGACCTGGGGCTCCCCAGCAGCAGGGGGCAAAAGCTTGGAGTCACGCCACGGCACTGGGAAGATTACCAGAGGCACAAGGGCCTGGAGATTTATGCCCCGCTCAGAACTGTACTACAGTAATTTGTTTGGCTTCTTGGGGGAGAGAGAGGGAGAATTTGCCACACAGGAGATACCAATAGTGACCACAGGAATTTAGAAAAGGGATATGGAGTTAAAAGGTCAAAATTTCCTGCCATCAGTCATCGTCTCCTTGGTAGGAGTCAGAGGGGGTGCCAGAAGCTCAGACAGACATTACAAGATCCTGGAACCTCCTACAACCACATGACCTTGAATAAATAAAATAAGAAGCAGCAAATTGAGGTTGAGCTTGGTGTGTGCTGCTGTCCCACACCCTCCGCTTCCCAGTGCTGTGGCTCCCATCAGGTGTTCGTCTGTTCAGGGTTCAGAGCTGCTGCACTCTCCCTCCTTCCACAGGAGATGGTGGGAGCTTTCCTCCAAAGCACTGCAGAGCTTCTGAGGAAATACTCAGCATGACACCAAAAAACTATATCCGTGCTGCCCAAGATACAATCATTTCACATGCTGCTGGCAGCCTGGGAGGAGTGAATTTCTCACAGCCCCAGACTTTGAATACATTTACATGTGGTTAGTGAGTTGCCCTGGACTGGCTTCAAATAAGCGAGAGATTTGAAGAGAGGAAACATTGAAGCTGGATATTGGCCTTCAAGATACTTTTATAAGTCACTGGAGCAATGCTGCAGGCTGAAGATAGTGCCTGCTGTTTCTGGTTTTGGGTAGTGCACGCATGGAAGGGTTGCTTTCTTGGAAGAGGTGGTCTTACCCGCTGCGAGCTGTTCAGACAGAGGAGGTGAGAAGTCACATTTTCTGGCCTCCTCCTAGGCCAGGCCAGATGGGTCCCTTAGGCCTTGACATCATCAGTGCCACGAATTTCATTGGGATATTATCATTCTGCACGCTAGGTCGAGTCTAGTCCTGCTCATTGAAAAGTCCTGTGCACTCTGTTCCAACTCTGACCCTGAGTTTTCCTGCTCTTTCTTGACTTGAGCTGATAACCACAGCTCTGGCACGTTGTGCCCCAGCCAGCAACCGCGTTGTCTTCTGGGGCTATTCCCTGAATGCCACCAGCATTCCCCTAGACATCATAGCAGATTTTTTTCTTTGCTTTTACATTTAATGCCTTCCTAAGGTATCAGTCAGCTCCCAAACCTCTTTCTTCCCACGTATTTCTTGTGATTCTGCTTCTAGCATTTGATCAGACTTTCCGATGCTGCCTTTGAGCCTTTCCTCTTCTCCAGTTTTTGGGGGTTTTTTTGCCGTGTGTTTTTCCACTGTGGAGAAACTTCCATAAAACAAGGGCTAGCAACATGGTTTCAGCTCACATATGACCTTGGTTTGGGAAGAAGCATATGCTTGTATTTGGGGGAAGGGGGGCAGCTGTTCTTGGTCTTCGTGTAAAAGACCTTAATGGATTCACAGGATTATGCTGCTGCAGTAGCTGGTCCATCAAAGCCATAGCAACTTCCTTGTTGCCTTTTATTTTCTTCATCTGTTAGAGGTATTTGGCTTCTATGAACAGCTAATTAAAATGCAGAAGAGTGGCTCTTTATTAAGGCTTTATTAACATTTAATTTGCTTTTTAGTTTTTGGTAGGAGATCAAAAGGCTTAGCTCTTTCCTAGAAAGGTAACAAAAGGGTTGCAGTGCTGTGCTAGGATAATCTCCCTCTAATAACTTCATGTGCTCTGCGAAGATATGGGCAGAGACCCCTGCCATCAGGGGCACGTGAGGGGGAGCACGGCAGGGATGTGTGCCCCATGGCCAGACCCCGACATGGGAATCTCCTGGTGCTACCGGCTTGAGCAGCCCTGCCAGCTGCCCCAAGAGCATCCTTCCTGCCCTGGCATGGAGGGAGTCCTGCCCTCTTTTGGCTCACCTGGCAGCATCTGAAATCCTGAATTCAGGCCCTCCGGAGTCCACTCTGCTGCAGCCTGTCTCCCCATACATGCTGCTGCCTCCCCGCTGTGCTTTATTACGACACAGGAGAACGCTCGCTGCAGGGTCGCTCCTTGTCACAGCTTCTTCCCCTGTGCTTTTGCTGGTGTGTAGTTGATGCAGGCTCTGATGAATGACAGTGCACATGCTTCACAGGATCTCTCAAAGTTTGCTTGGAGACGCTTCATCCGGAATCTCCCTTTTTCTCCTAACAGGTTCGGTTTCTTTCTAGTTACCTTTCTGTGCTAGGCCCTTCAGGGACTGGGAGAGCAACGCATTCAGGCTTTTCTCTGCCTTAATGGAGTCATTCCCAGGTTTTGAGGGTGTCTTCACTGTCCCTGAGTGTAGCTAGAGTGGCATTAGTAGCTTTTTTCTTTCATGTCTCTGCTTTTTCTTCCTTCTTTCACCAGATACTCCTGTTTGAATGCAGGCACGTGTTTAAGATACACAGGACAACTCCTGGGTTTTGTGACTTGTTGCTTTGCTGCAGCAAGGAGCAGGATGGAGCTGAGGGAAGCCAAGGAATTCTGTACCAAATTTTAAAAAATTGGATCTGTATTGCTTCTCTCTCTTTCCATTGCTGCAGCTGGCATAAATAGGTGCAGGTGCCACGGGTTATTATTCACTCAGTTATATACAATGTCAGCAGCCACAGCTTATGTGGATAGAACCTGCATTTCAGATGGTACTTGCTGCCAATGCAGAGGGGTGTTTGATGACAGAAACTTCTTGCTGCCATCCCAGATCAGCGGTAGAGTAGCAAAGCAATTACAGGTTTTTGTTAGCAAAGTCTTGGGTGACTTTTTTCTATTTACTTGCATTTTTCTATTTCCTTTCCTTCTAGGGAAGGTATGGTTTGAAGTTGGCACGTAACTTGTTTATTACGTGGGTCTCTGAAAGGTGAAACAAGTCTCAGCTTTCCATCTGTTAGCTTTCAAAGCAGCTGTGCAATGATTCCCCAAAGTAGCTTTCAATGAGTTAACTTTTTATGAATTTGTTACCCAACCTAAAGGATAAGGAGGATGATCTGCTTGCTTTTTCCTATGGGAAACCAGTATCCTAAAGCAAACAGATCCTACCCCTAAACACACAGATATATCGCTGTAGCACTTCCCTTGTCCTGTCAGAGAAAGCCCCTCTCTTCCAGACACTAACGCATTGCCGTGTCCTGCCTGAGCATGTTTCTTTGCAAGTGATGAGTGATGCCTGGGATTGAGGATCTGTGCATGGCAGCGTCCTCTGGCTAACCAAACAGTGCCATATCCTGGTTTGGATCCTACAATAAAGCAGCTTTTGCCCTTCCTGCTCTGAAGCGTTCTCGGTGCCACGTTGTCATGCCAAGAGTTACAGGGGAAAGCCCTGCTTGCTGGAGTCCATGAACCTGCAGGCTGGCAGCGGGGGCTGGCACGGCAGCGACTAAGAGCCAGTGGAAAGAAGTGAGAGTAGTTGCAGCATAAGGTTTAAAAATCTGTCCCCATCTCTTTGTGGAGACCTAAGAAAGGTGCAGAAGGCATGGGACTCCCTGCTTCCTTAGCCATAGCCAGCCTGACGGTAGTGCTGCCCATGAAGAGGCTTTTCCCTGCGAGCTGGCTCTCAGGTGGGGTTTGAGGAAGGCCTGTGCAGATGACTTGCTCAGCAGTGGATGGGAAGCTTCCAAAGGTATTTGCAGCACCATATGGTTGCAACATGATCTAGTGCCAATGTATTAATTCCCTCCTGATATTGTGTATCTCTCCTTATTTGTTTGCCTTCTCACTTGCTGGTTTATTCTCCTGTTGCATGAGATATCTGGGGAGAAGGTTGGAGGAACAGAGGCATGTGAAAGGTTTAAGAACAATGCAGTGTCCTGGAGTAACGTGTTAGCAGTTGTCTTGATTGTTGCTTCTAGGTGCTGCTTGGCAATGAATTGCCATCTTTGTTTTATGGGAGGGAGATGTATGGAGTAATTCCTATATATCCTTTAGGGACTTGTGCATCGGTGCGTGGATTGAGGATAAGTTCTAGCTGTGATAAAATCACATCTGTGCTGCTTTGGCACATTTTCATAAAGCCATTAGAAAACCTCAGACAAAAAAATCTTTAGAAAGCCATTTGCTCTAAGTAACTGTGGCATTAGAAGAGGGGTGGCCAGCAGGGACAGGGAGGGGATTGTCCCTCTCTGCTCTGCCCTCGTGAGGCCCCAGCTGGAGTCCTGTGTCCAGAGCTGGGGCCTCAATACAAGAAAGATGTGGAACTGTTGGAGAGGGGTCAGAGGAGCCACAAGGATGACTAGAGGGCTGGAGCAGCTGCCCTACAAAGAGAGGCTGAGGGAGCTGGGCTGGTTCAGCCTGGAGAAGAGAAGGCTGTGGGGGGACCTCATTGCAGCCTTCCAGTCCCTGAAGGGAGCTTATAAGCAGGAGGGGATTCAACTCTTTAAAAGGGTAGATAATGGCAGGACAAGGGGGATGGATTAAAACTAAAGGAAGGAAGGTTTAGATTAGATATTAGGGGGAAGTTTTTTCCAGAGAGAGTGGTGAGGGGCTGGAACAGGCTGCCCAGAGAAGTAGTGGCTGCCCCGTCCCTGGAAGTGTTCAAGGCCAGGTTGGATGGGGCCCTGGGCAACCCTGTGTAGCTCTAGGCCTGGAGGTTGGTGGCCCTGCCTGTGGCAGGGGGGTTGGAGCTCTATGATCCATGGGGTCCCTTCCAACCCAGACCATTCTATGATTCTATGTCACTATATTTCTATGCACTGTGCCACTGCAGTGAGAGCCATGGTGTGTATGAGGTTTCAAAGCTTGTTTCTGATCTTCTCCATTCTGCTTCCTTCTCCTGGTTCCTATCCACTCCATCTTCATGTCCATACCTGTGACCTACAGCAGTGAGCGACCTATTCTCTTTTTAATGTCTGATTAAATGTTTACATGCTGCAACAAGTTCTGTTGCAGAGATGCTCAAACCAGAGCTAACCTGAGTTTCTTGCAGTATAGGACCATGGTGGCACCAGCTTGGGTCCCAAGAGCGGTGTAGCTCTCTGCGGGACCCTGCATCCCCAGGGATCACAGCTGGTGCCCGATGAGCACCTTCCTGTCCAGCTCCATGCATGCTCTGGTCCTTCTGAGATGGTCTTCTGCTGATGAGTGGGATTGTGAAGGGTATAGGTGGGATAGAAAGGGATCATTGTATGTTTCCCAGAGGTATATTCCCTCATAATTTTTAGGTAATCCAAGGATGACTCTCCCAATCTTGCAGTGCTGTGTGGCCTTGTCACGTTGGGGTTCATTTCAGAACCTTGGTGCAGCAGGAAGATCGGATGCTTTGCAGGTTATTACAGTAGAGAAAGGGCAGCTGGAGCTCTACAAACAAAGAGTGTGTGCTCATTGTCCTTGGCCTTGCTACCACTACTTTGGCATGCTGATAATCACCGCTAAAAGGTTTGTGTAGTGAATAGCCATTCCTGTCACATTATGAATTCTGACTCTTGTTTTTTGCCCTATAGGTGACCCTGAAAAAGCATGTATAAAACTGCCACCTTAGCCCTCTTCCAGCCATTGATCCCCAACCTGAGACACCCCTTTGACAAGGTGTTAGGTGCACGCCAGGTGTGGGTCTTGATGGCCCTCCCAGGCACTGGGGAAAGTTCAGCATCAGCTTTGTCCTGATCCCTAAATGAGATTTCCAGCTGAACCTGTGCCTAACATCTTGCCCTCTGGGTTTTCTGTGTTTCACAGAATTCACCCATAGAGCAAAGCAGTGCATGTTGGTTGGGTTTTGGTTTGTTGGTTGGGGTTTTTTTTTGTTTTTTTCTTTTTTTCCTTTTAATAAACCGTGTTCAATTAGCTTCCTTAGAAAAACCTCCCTTGGTGCTCTGATTGGGCGCCTGGCAGAGGAGGGACTGCTGTCAGCATGTCTGAGTTCCTGGAAGAGCTGAAGTGCAATGAAAATGACCCCAGGGAGCAATGGGCTTTCCACAGAAACCCGACAGTCTGGGGGGGTGGGGGGGTGGCTGATGGAGACTGGATGGTTTTAAGAGCTCATTTAGTTTCTTTTCTGCAGCCTGACAGAGAAACGGAGGGAGGGACAGTGCTGCATACAGCTTCAGTCAGTAGGGTCTTAATGCTTCACTGTGGATGGCATAAAGGCACTGGGCTGTCCTTCTGTGGTGGTCCTGTGCGCTGCAGGGCACCCTGTGGGTGCCATCAGCATCCTTCTTATTTCTGGAGACCCAAGAGCTCAGCGGATAACTCGTCCACTCCTTATTTACACTATAAATTTTATATTCTAGGTCCCATTCCCATTTGCAGGGTGCTTTCTTTCACCTTTCACCATCGTGCTTGGCTCTGTACTTGCCTCTCTGCTTTAAAGACACAAACAGGAATTGCAGATTTCCTAGCTGTGATTCGGTCTTTCCCTTGGCTTGTACTTCTGTGCTGATCGGGTGTTAGGGCCTGTCCCTATTCATATTTTTGGATCACTGTCATCCCACAGATGTTCTGGTATTTACAGAGTCCAAGCTTGTATCTCCTTTTAGCCGGACCAAATGCCTTTTGCCTGGTGTCTGAGGGCATTCAGGGAAGAAGGAAAAAATACTACCTCAGTCCTTAGAGCAGAGGCCGAAAGGAATTAACACTGAACAAGAAACCTGCCTGTGCTGCTGCCTGGAAATAAGGCTGCAGTGGAAAGGAACAATCTGGAAGCTGCTTTCCCCCCCCCAGCTTGCTTGCCTTTGAGTGCACAGAGCAGTGTCCTCTGCGTGCAGGCCGAGAGGTGAGCGAGCAGGGGAAGGTGTTCCTGTTTCGGTGCTGTCAGACCGAAACTGCTGGGTAGGAAAATGTGTGCACCTGCTTTGCATGAGAGCAGCTGTGGCTGCGTGCTGCACAGTGTGAGGGCTGCAACCCTTGGGAGCCGGCGCCTTCAGCTGCCCTCAGTTCAGGAGCTTGTCTTTATCAAGAAATTAGAGTGCACTAAGCCAGTGCCTGGATGTGCAGTGTGCTCGCTGCTCTCCGTGCACTCGCGGTGTACAGGAGGCTGGCTTTGTGCAGCTCACTGACTGACTGAGATAATTTAAGTACCTTGCATCGGAAACTGAGACCAGAACTGTGGGGGGCTTGGGGTACTGTGACAGGGTTGAGCTGTGCCATCCTCCTGCAGGTTCTGCCAGCCTCTGAGCACAACAGGCTGCTGCCTTGAAAAGTAACCTGCTCAGGACCTCCTCCCACCCCTCTAGTGAGGGCGAGCATCGCCTCAGACTGCGGGCTCTGGTAGCATCAGGAGTTGGAGTGTTGTCCTGCCTGCACAGGGCCTTCTGCAAAGTTGAAGCAGAAGAAAGAGGCACGTTGCTATTGACGTTATGCTTGATCCTGCTGGATCCTGCTGTACCAGCAGCAAGTACACCTCTGCTTCTTGGCTAGTGAAAAGTCAGAAACTGCTCTGCTTTCATTTCCGGTCCTAGGACACATGAGCAGCCCAGTAACATGACTTTCCCCCACTGGCTCCTCCATTCCCACATCAAAACCTTTTCCAGGGCTGGCTGCACATAGTGGCTGTGACACCCCTTTCACGCACATTTCCATAGCTTGAGTGACCTAACTGTGGGAGCTGCACCAGAATTACCACGATTTGGAGGAAAATTGATTCTAAAGTATTGTACATACATGGCACTATACAACTGAACTATATGGAGGAGGCAAAAAGTACTTTTCCAAGCAGGGGAGGTTGAGTACAATTAAAAAATCATCTTTCCAAGCTCCTTTGGTCTACTTTGGAGACAAAAAAATAAGAGTACACATTACAAAAGTACTTGGCATTCAACAGCAGAGGGAAATGAAACTAATCAGATATGGTGCATGAAGACAGCAGGAGGCAAATGCTCTTTTGTAGTTGGTTTCTTTCCAAGCAAATCATCTTAGTCATCTTCTGTCAAGCAAACACAGGGTGGAATAGGTGTTTGTCATAAGAAGCGTGAAGCTAGATGTAATTAGTAACCAAATCCAACTTTCCAAGAAAAGCTTATTAGCTGACATGAGGAGTCAGACCTGTTCAGGTACTCTAATGTTTCACTGCTCCTGCTAAATCTGAGCGAGTTTCCAAAGAGCAACTGTGATTCAGCCCCACCAGCAGCGAGCTACCCACCGCTCTGGCAAGCGGTGTTTGTGCAAGAGCAATAAAAATACAGGGTGCGAGCTGTTGGATGAGAGGTCAAGTCAGAGTGTTTTTCATTTGAGAGGGAAAGGACCAAGGGAAGACCGCATGTGGTTTAGGAGCCCAAGGGACAGCTTTAGTTCCTGAGCTTATAAAGCCTGGCTTAGAAATGCGGGGTTTTAATCTGCATGGAGATATGTGGTTAATTGCCCCAGGGACAAGAGAAAAAGTTCAGTTAAGTCACTTGTGCTTTGCTTTATTGTCCCACCAGTGCGATGGACTTGTCTCTTCTCTGGCAGTGCTGGGGAGAAGGGAGGTTGGACTGCTTGCAAATAGTTCTCCCTAGGATTTGAGGCAGCATTGCAGAGGGCAAGAAAAAGTCACCTTTGTACAGAATAGCTTTGGGCCTGACTTTCTTTTTGTTAAGGTTACTGGTATTGGTTTGACCTCGGCGGAGGCGGCGGCGCAGAGAACCAACCCCTTCACGCGCCAGCCGTAATCATTTCTCCAGAATTGTTTTGGAGGTTGCAGGAGACTCTTCAGGCATGGGTAGAGCCACGTTCATTTTGGTGACGGGCTTTCTGCCCATTGTTCATAAAGGGCATTCCCACTGCGGCGGCTCCCAGCCGGGCGGGCGGCCCGGGGCTCTGCGCGAGGGCCTGAGCCGAGGTTTTCGGTCGGAGAAGGAAGTCTGGGGGACTTGAGCTCTCTTTGGTCCCCCACGCCCCTCACCTGGGGGACCTCCCCAGGCCCCCCATGGGCAGCCCTTGCCTCTGCACCACGGTACATAAATGAGGTGACCGAATGTGGAGTGTTGATGTAGTCCTGTGTCATCCATCCTTGAGTTAAAGGAACGACTTGAACACACCCTTTGTTCTTGGATTGCTCAAAGGGTTTTGAGTAGGGTGCAAAGGCTTATTTTTAGCTTAACATAGCAACAGGAACTGTCGAATAGCTGGGAGAACTGGCCTAAGTGAACACAGCTATGGGCTGTCTGTTTTGAATTTGGTGTTGAAGAAATGACCTACTTTCTGCAGGGTGAGCTGTCATTTTAAAAGGGACGTTAAATTGTTACTTGGTAACTGTGTAGGGTCTGAAGTACCTTTAATAGTCCCAATTTGTCCTCAGCTGCTGGATTTTGTGGCTGCCTTTGTGTGTCTCAAGGTCAGGCTGGTCACCACTGATAATTTTGTATCGCTCAGATGTTTTCTGATGATGTGGAAGCAGATCACCACTGCAGGGAACAGAAAGGAAGAATGACATGAAAACCTGGCTCGTCCAGGCACTTCTGTCAAGTGCCATGTAGGAGATGTACAGGCGGTTCTTGCGTCCCCAGCCCTTTGGCTCCTGCTGCCCCACCGGGGGCCGTGGAGTTGGCACGCAAAGCCCCAAGGTCTCTCTGCCTCAGGAACCAAAGAGGAAGCTTCCTTTAGCTGCCACTTTTCCTTATGTTCCTGAGTGTGCACAAGGAAAGGACAAGTTGCTGAGGTTTGTAGATTTAAATAAACAATTTAAAAAAACAGTAATCTGCAGACTTTCCTATGCAGATGGCTGTTGCCTTTGCCATTTTGCTGTCCCTACATATAGCTTTGCTAGTACCCATGTACCACCTCCCTTTCCTTATTTCTCTTAGAAAGTATCGAGCCACAATCCTCTCAGGACAGAGAGCAAGTTTGGAGGTTTGTGTCCATGGAGTAAGACTTCAGGGACATGTTCCTTGTTCATTTTTAACAGAATTATCTTGCATACATACTGATGCTGAGGTTTAGAAACAGGCTGGAGGCTGAGGCTAGCCTACATGAACATTATTTGATTATTCATGTGCACAAACACACATGTATACTTTTGGGGGTGTCTTCCACAGTAATGAGATGGGCTCTTTCTTTGGCATTGGTTCCAACTGGAATGAATGTCTTTATGCCAGAGATGGTGAAGGGCCTGGGTTTTCCCCTTGTCCTTTGGTTGATGCGGTAACGCATAAATCTCGCTTCATCTCCCTTTGTACCAAAGAGCCATCTCTGAGAGGCAAAAGATATGTGAAGCATCAGTGTTCCATGACATCATTTGAAGTGCTTCCTGTTGGTAGGCTTTAATCATCACTTGCCTCCAGAAGAGTGCTGCTGTTCTGATGGTATCAGCCATGGGAAGGCTGGAGGGTGAAAAGAATTCCCTTATCCTTTGGTTTCCTGAGATACTGTCTTTTTGAAGTGTCTGTCTTGGAAAGCAAACATACTGGAACAGCAAGGCACAGGGAATATTTGTATCTCTGTACTGGTCAGGATAAACCCTATGAGGAGTATTGACCTCAGCTAGCTATGTCATCTGGTATTTGTTGGGTCATTACATGAGATAGCTGGCTACCTAGAATCCACCAGTGCCCGTAACACATCCCCTTTTCCTTCAGTCATTTGTTTTGTCCATAAGTGCAGAGAGAATTTTGAGACCATACGCAAGGTATAGGGATCACTATAAGTCACCCAGCATTTGCTGTAAGCCTTTGTGGTTTTAATTCCACCTCAGTAATAGGCTGAAGAGGGATGCTGGCTGCTGCTGCTGGGGCAACCGGAAGAGATAATTAAGAAACAGCATCTTTGACAGTTACTTATCTCCCTTAACCCAAGCTAAGAAGAGAATGTTTCTTTTGGCTCACAGGAAAAGGATTGTCCTTGGTTTCTGAAGCTCTTTGTCAGGAGTATTGCTTTTCCATCAGCTAATTCCTCTAAGAGCTGAGACAAAGGAGGTGTTTGTTAGAGTGATAAAAAGCCAAAAGGCAAATACAAAATAGACTGCAAAACTAACATAGAAAATCTGTTGCTCGTTGCCTCCTGCAAACTGGGGAAAAAGCACAAGCAAGATAATACATTTATTTTTATTGTTTACTAGTCAAGTTGGGCTGGACTGGTAATGTGTGGCAGAGGTTACCTGCTTGTGTTATAGAGTGGACCATCTCTTTCTGAACTCACCTCTCTTCCCATTCGAAACTGAGTAGAGTATTTCCCCTTCCAGGAGTGGTGATGGACCCTCCCTTCGCAACTGTGATTTATGTGAGTACCAACAGGATGGTCAATTAATATTTTCTGTCAAAATCTGCTACTACTATGTTTGGAAGTGACACAAGCCAGCATGTGAGATTTTCATTTGCTACACATGTCTGTGTCACTCTGTGACTTGACACTAATGTGAGTTACTTTGGTTTTGGCTGTGTGCCTGATTTGTACTGTTTTGTGAAATAAGCCCCATCTTTTCAGGTACTACAGGCAGTGTTATGCAGCCAGGCAGTGGAGAGCTAAGGGACATAAAAAGGAATAGCCTTCAGGGACGTTCTTCATGCAACACATCCAAACAAGAGGGACCCACGTACTAGGGGGTGTGTGGATCTGGCCTCATCCCTGCGTAAACGCTGGTTGATAAGCTCTGATGAAATCCTTCCCTTAACCCAGAACCAAGCTAGAAGGTTATATGCAGCCTGGGGGTGCATGAGTGTGTCGCGTTGAAAATGGTGTGGATGGAGATGGAATGAACTGAGGAACAGGCAGCTCTGGGGGTGCTGTACCGGTGTGGTTTGTGCCGCCTGCACGGTCTCCATTGACAGTGAAGCTATTCACTTGGTAACTGAATCAACAACTTCTGCAGCAGTGTTTCCCCACTACCTAAATGACCAAGCTCTTCCTCGCTGCTGGTTTTCAGTATCCCCAGGCACTGAGGTTATTACGACATTTGCACACTCTTGCTTGGAACTGCTGTTTGTGAACACCCCTGAGTCAGCAGCCTGGCAGGTCACACCAACCCCGCTCCCCACTCCTAGACATCTGACCAGCAAGAGAAGGTTTTGCATGCACAGGGAAGCCTTCAATCACCTATATTCTTGGAAAGAATACCGTGATATGGGGTCCTCATGTTGGCCTCATATGGGGATAGTTCAGCGCCTAGCTGATCCGCCTGGTTCCAGCAGTCTTGCAGAGCTATTTCATAGGTGTTCTTTCCAAAATGTTGCCCAGCACCTCTCAGCTGAGCTGGCTTTTAGTAGCACAGGACTGGAGGGAAGGGAATTAGAAAGGTGAACTGCAAAGAGTCTTGGAAGGATGTAAGGAGTATTCCAAAACCAAAGCCTTAGAAAAAGAGGAGGTGTTTTCAAAGAGAGTTACAGAGATTTTCCAAAAGGTTCCCTGGAAATAATAACAGGTCATGTTTTAGGCTTTTTCAGATTTACATTTTGAGCATAACAACCCCTTCTACTACTACTTAACGCTTTCAGACATGTGCAAACACATAGCATGTGCGCTGTGCAACATGTTTCTTCAACATATTTACAGGCTCGGAGGTAGTGTTTTGAACTCTGCCTCTGCAGTGTTTGGCAATGGCTGCGATGACACTTGCATGATGGGAAGAATCGGTGCCAAGTTGGGTAACTTCTGACAAGTATAAACACAGCTCTGCCTTCTGTAAACTAAATTTCAAACCATACTGCTGTTCTGGGGAAGAGAGAGCCCTGACATTAAAGGATATCCAGTCTTGCTGATCAGGCGGCTCGCACTGAGTGAGCCTGAAAGACCCAGCAGCAAGGGACAGTTGGATGGGATGGCCACACCAGGAGCTCAGCATTGCGTCTTGCTGCTGCTTTGTTGCACATATAACCCAGACCTGCTGGTTTGAGTTGTCGTCCCTGAAAGCTGTGTTTTAGCCAACATGAAATGAGTTTGCTGAGATCAATGCAGATTTGTCTGCTTGGTTTGCCACAGACTGTTGCTTATATCCCAAGTGGTGTTGCAGATGTTCAGACTGGCCTATTTGTAGGTGAATTCAGCGGAGGCCAGAGCTTCACACTGCACAGTGTATCATGAGCTTTTGATTTGTTAAGGAAACGCCTGGGTTCAGCTTTTTGCATGCTGGGGAAGGAAGGTTTCTCTTGCGTTAAGTAATCTGCACTTCAGTGTTTTGTGGCTTTCTGTAAAGCCAAATTCACGTCAGAATTACCCCAGGGGTAAAATCCTTAGTTGTAAAAGCAGGAATATCAAGTGGACCAAATCCAGCCCTGAAGCGAGTTCCCATCGCACTCGATGAAGCGAAGCTGGATTTAGCCCATTCTGTTTCACAGGTTTCAGAGACAGGGCTGTTTCAGCAAGAGCTGCTCTTCCCTGACAGCCACAAATGGAAAAGTTGCAGCATATCTTTTAGATCAAGGCAATCACATGATGGAGTTACGCAGACTGCCAGGCTGGACTCCAAGAAACTTGAGTCCTGGCTGAGCTCTGCCACTGACTTTTTGGTTGACCAGCTCTTCCTTTGTCCTTCCATCTGGCATATTTATATCACAGGGTTTTGAGAAATACCACGTCTCTGATTATATGTTTGGGCCATCTAATGCTGCAGTAGGCAGTATTATCTGAAGTCTTTGTTGTCGCTGTAGTTGCAGAGTGGTGCGTTAGAGCACAGGCCTTTCCTGCAGAGAGAGAGAGTGTTCCCTTAGGGATTTTTACAAAAACCTGACATTGTACTAATTGTTGGAATTCAAATCTGAGCTGGTGCAAAGTGCAGTCACGCTGCATTCGGGAGGTGATGACATTCAGGAGAAAACCCTTGCCATAAGGATGAAAGAGGAGCAAAAGGGTGAGAGTAGTTCCTGCTGGGAAAAGGAAACCCTTTTCTAGGGATCCAGGATGGCGTGTCACCTGGGCGCAGACCTGCTGGGATCCCCAGGGCAGGCTGCTTTCTCTGGAGTCTGGTCTTTTCATATTTAAATTATTCAAATGATGTTTTTGCAAGAATGCAAGAGCAGCTCTATGTGGAGCTGACCATTCGGCTGTCCAGCCCAACGACGAGTCTCCAGGTCTGACTGCCACCACAGCTGGCTGAAAGGAAATTGCAAGGACTAAACCATGGGTGATTTGCAGCAACATTTCCTTTTTAGTTGAATCTCATCTTTAATGAATATCAGCTTAAGTTCTGAAGCTTAGTTGAATATCCCTCCCCCTACACACACTTTCCCTATCCAAAAGACCTCTAAATTATTATGTTAAGACTGTTACGTTATTAAGTTAAACCCAAATTGTATTTTACTCACAGGAAGCCTTTTCATAGTTTCCTTTTGAAGTTTATTGCCCAGGCTACCAGCAAAGTTGTTAGAGTGACTTTTCTTCTGTCTGATCTATATTTTGCCTACCAGAAGACTTTTGAACAATATAACTTTTTTTTTTCAAGTAAAAACCCCTAAATGTTCTTGCTAAAATGTGGAAGAGCATGGTTGTGTGCATTCTTAGAATCATAGAATGGCATGGTTAGAAGGCACCCTGAGGATCACAGAGTTCCAGCCCCCCTGCCACAGGCAGGGCCACCAACCTCCAAGCCTGGAGCTACGCAAGGTTGCCCAGGGCCCCATCCAACCTGGCCCTGAACACCCCCAGGGACAGGGCATCCACCCCCTCTCTGGGCAGCCTGTTCCAGCACCTCACCACTCTCTCTGTAAAATCTTCCCCCTAATATCTAATCTAAGCCTTCCTTCCTTTAGCTTTAATCCATCCCCCTTGTCCTGCCATTGCCTACCCTTTTTAAAAGCTGATCAGCCTACATGATGTGAATGCTGAAATCCTCCAATCTAATTCCTAGGCCGGTGTGGTCGTTTTCCCTTAAACCTAGTTTTTAATGTATAGCAGAGGTGATGATGGCTGGCTGGTTGATGTCGCAGCGTTCTGCCTGCTCCCCAAGGCCACTTGCCTTCTTCATTTGCACAGTGTGCAGCAGAACCCATGCAATCCTTGTGTTTCTCAAGAGATGCCAGTAGAAGATCAAAAGGGGATTCACATGAGGCAGCATTGGCCTCCAGATAAAACCGTGCCTCTGCGCGTTCCTGTTCCCTGACACCCTGGCACCTGTGATTGTAAAAAAAAAATAGAAAATAAACAGGCAGGACTGGGTGTGGGCAGAAAGCAGGCATGTCTAGAAAGAACTTAGCCTGAGCCTGTTATCAGCTCACATAGCAACTGCATAGCCCTCTTTTGCTATCGTGCCGTTAGGCAACACTGGCAGGGCTGGGTTCCGTTGTACTCCTCCTTGAAACTTCAGTGCTGGGTTGCTGTGGAGGTCAGAAGAAGGCGAAAGGATGAATGTTTCTGCCCAAGGATGGGGCAGATTTCTTTACATGGTATCTCATTTTTACCTCTGGCTGGTTTGTTTCATAAGGAGCTGCCTGGTCTGGTGGTGTTTTCTTTCACTTTCTCCTGGGAAATGATAGGCGGGGTTCACTGAAAACAAGACATAGCTGCTGTGACAATGCTGCTAGGAAGTGAATGAGTTTGGAAGGTGTTACTTGGCATCCAAAGTTGCTCTGGCACACCCTCACTGGATATTACTTTACCCCATGCTCCAGACCTTTGGCCTGGTGATGAGTTCAGGGGTGGGGAAGAGGATCATGCGCTTCCATGAGGATTACAAGTGCTTCAGCTGTCATTAGGGACAGAAAGGAAAGGACCCTGATAATTGGCTTCTGACAGATTCGAATGTGAAAACGCGATTGGGTGGAGAACATGATCTGTCCAGTTAATTTTGGGTTTAATTTTCTCAATTTCATAGGTAGCAGGTAAGGCTGACAATGGAATTTGGGCTAGAAACACAGTGTAATAGGTTGATAGCTGGAAACACTGGACCATGTCTGTTGTAAGAGAATTGAATACGCTGCTGATTCACTTCATTTCTTGCTGGTTCATCTGGCTTGGGCTAAGGGAAGTTGTGCACTCATGAGGGCCTGGGGAAAGGAGTAAGATTTCAGTATGCCTGAGAGGATGGAAGCATGAGCACATAAACGGGTTCTTTTTCCCTTGCATGTGCTGCTGTGTCAGAAGGCTGATTAAAGACAGAAAATGATACCATATGTGCCTGACAAACTGCTGTGGCAGAGAGCCACGGTAGCATGGTTTCAGTCATGGGTTGGGATTTCTAATCCCGATCCTATCAGCCTGCTCTTCCGACTCACTGAGAGTTCCGCATCCATCTTTCTGTCTGTAGTCAGAAACTGCAGAGCAAGAGAGAATCCAACCAAGTTGTCCTGCATTGGCTCAGCAAGCTATATGGGTTGTCTCTGGGAGAGGTGTTGCAGCTGCACACCGGTGCTGATAAAGGTCAGCCTGCGTTTCCACGAACGCTCCTGTTCCCAGCAATGTGGAACTCCGTTGTAAAAACTCTGTTTGGTCTGCACGGAGGTTTGGCCCAGGACTTCTCAGAACATGAACCTGTTTGTGTTAACAAAATGTGCTGAAGATGCAGGAGTGGGAGTTGTTAAGATAACAGCCGATGCAGTAAAACCATGTGTGGCTGCAGTTACATGTTGGCGGGGCTGGTGCCAGTCATTTCTGCCTTCAGTCTGCAGAGAGTGAGCTGTGGGGTTTCATACATACAGCTGGGAGAAGGGCTTCATCCAGCTAAGAAAGAAATTACTTACGAACATGTCAGAAACTCTGCATCTTTCTGTTTGGGGTTTTTGAAGTTCCCCTTTAAAGATGCAGCTTTTCCTTGCCCTTGTCTTCATTTTTCCAGTTAATTTGATTGTGTTTTGTTCCTACCCCAGCCAGCTCATTTTCCATGTTTCCTGTAAAACCAAGAGGGATGTGATTGCTTTTGTTTAACAGCTTAAACCCGAGCAGATTATTCTGTTGCCAGTATTTCCTGGTCGGTGTGCAATGGAAATCTACTTGGGGACTCACATTGATGAGGTTGTGGAAACAATGTTTGCTAGCGAATGCCAACCTCACACTGGCATAGGAAGGACAGCACGTGCTTTGGGAACACTTCAAGGCAGTATTTTGAACTTTGAAGCCAGTGGATTTGGAAAGGGTGAATGATGGAGAGGAACTAGTTGAGCTTATGGGTTTTTTCTGGGTGTATTTTATTGTTTCCAGTGGTGGAGAGCACGCCATGCCTTGCTTCAGGCAGGGCGACTTCATGCCTGACTGTGGCATGAGCATCTCTCCTCGGAAGCGAGGGAGGAAGAGCCACAGTGGAGCTGTGTGTCAGCAGCGGGGGTCCCTCAGTGTCTTCCCTGTACCCATTTCAGAGGCAGGCCGGGGGGGTGGCCACCGTCACCCTAGCACCGTAGAGCAGACCCAGCTGCCTGGTGGTTTCCCCACCTGCCGTGTCTGATGTGAGGTGATGAGAAGGGGAAAGGGCGCGGGGCTGGACTGCGAACGTGGGGAGAGCAAGGCCCGAGGGCAGCTGAACATGGGGAAGAAGATGATACCGTGAGTCTCCCAGCCTAAACATGGTCTGTCTTTCATGAACTTGGTTTTCAGCTCTACCATCAGCAGAATTTTTCTTTGGGGCCAACTTGAAGCCTGCAGTAAACAAGTTGCTGAACTTCCACTTGTATCTCCTTTCCCCTGGATTGTAATGGCTTCTGTGGCACACAGAAGCAGTACAACCCTGATTCCTGTGTTTTTCTACATCGTTAAATAACGTTCCTTAAGCCCCTGGTAACTTGGGACTTACGGACGAGCAGCGTCAGACCTTATGCGGTAGAAACCAGGCCCACACTGATGATGATTTTGCTGTTAACTCTCTCAGAATCTAAGAGGCTTTTCTTTTTGTTAAAGGTTTTTTGTCCTGTTTGGGGAAAAAAAAAAAGGTCAAGAGTTTGAGCATCTTGAGGAGGATTTCTCTGAAAAGCAAATAAATGAATCCATCTGGATTTAACCAAAGACTCCTACATCACGTGGCTTTAAAATATATTTAAAATGTTTATTTAAAATCCAAGTCAAATGATTTTTAACAAACTGTCTCAAGACAGGAGAAACAGACTTTTTGGAGTAACTGTATTGTTTATTCTTCGTATTGCAGTAGCACCTAGAGAACCCCATTGTGCTAGATGCGGAACAAACATACAGCAGAGGTGGTCCCTGCCCATATGAGCTTACAGCCTTCAGCTTAGCCTCTGCATCGCCCTGCCGGGGCACGAACCAGTGTTCACTCATGTTACAAGCTTCTGCCCTTTCAGCTGGGCTCTCGTGGGGCAGTGAGGTCAAACCTGCAAGTTTGATTTCCTCACCAGCCCCAAAAGAGTAAAGGTAAAGTAGGAGGCGAGTTTCAGAGAGCTGAACTTGCCCTTTCCTGCTGTACATTTCTCCAACTGATTTTTCCCATACTGTAGATACCAAGCCTGTAGCCAAGCCATGTGAGCTTCCTGAGATCACTGCTGCTCTGTCAAGAGCTGTGGTTTCCTTGTTCCCAGTGTCTTCAGGCAGACAGAGGTGTTTGGATTAAAGGAAGCCTTTTCAGTGGTTTCTATTATTTAAAAAAAAAAGTTTTTATTTTTTTGTGTTGCCTGCTAAGTTTTCATTCAGAACCTTCCCACGGTGGCTGCCACGTGGGGCAAGGGGGAAGAACAGAATAAAAAGCAAACCTGACATCACACATGCACGCTGTCAATCATCAAAGTAGCAAAAACAAAGCTTGCAAGAGCACAAACTTGTATAAAAGGGGGGGGGAGGAGGGGAGGGCACTAATTAAACACATCAGGCCATCTTGTCCCTTTGGGCAGCTTTAAGTTAGGGTGGAAGAAACTCCACCCATTTTTTTGAGTTTGTCTCTGGGTCACCATCCCATCCTTTTCCACCTCCTGTTTCAGCCCTCAGGTGTAGCTGAGCCTCAGAGAGATGAGCCCAGGGAGGGATGAATGAGGAATCCTTAACATTGGTCATGCTTGATCAAGTTATGGGATCTTAGGGACAGAAGGAACCAGTTGATGATTTCTCTAGACCCATCTGTTCCCTTCTCTACTCTCACTTGGTGGCGTTGACTGGCTCCTACAGGCTGGGAAGGCGATGGGATCATGCAAATGAAGAGGAAGGGGCAACCCCTCTGTCTGTACTTGGTTTTGGGCAGATCCCATGTGCTGTTTATTCCTCATATGCACAAAAGAGCAAGGGAGTTGTGTTGTTGTGCTTCATTTGCAGGGTTGTGGAAGGGATGGGGTGTGAGAAGTAAACTCTTCATTAAGGATAACAAACCTGTAAGTTGGAGAAAGGGAGAGGAGAGGTCTGGACCTTGGCAAACAGAAAAGTTGAATTGTGGTTTCCAGTGTGTGCTAGAGCCTGGCTGTGGTTGGAGCCGCGTGGCTTGTGACTAATGCTGGCAGAAGCGGAGCGGCCAGCAGTTTGGCATTGTGTTAGCAGAGAGGAAAGACAGCTTTCTACTGAGGTGCTTCTAACATGTCACCTTCCAGAAATAAATAAATAAATATCCTGACACTGTGTGTGTCTTTGGTGCAGCTCAGCAGAGCTGTCTCTGACCCCTGGTCGAGGAGACGCCATTCTGGCCCCACGTCTTGCGAGGCAAGGGCGACGTCAGGGAACAGCACTTCCAACATGCAAGCCAAATGCAGAGTGCTCTGAGACCAGTTCTCTCCGCCTGCAAAATGAGAAGGCTGGGGTCTCAACTGCTTTTGTCACAAACTTCCTTTTGAGATGGAGAGAAGGAAAAAAAATAATTGGCTAAGCCTGGTCTCCCTGGCCCCAGCTTAATAGCCCAAATCTCTGCTTAGAGCTCTCAAGGAGGAAGGGCTTCCTAAGAGGTCTCCTGTCTACAACCTGTGATGCAGCATGCATCTCTGGGAGGGGCACAAGCTGCTACCAACGGGCTTTGAGGTTACGATCCCCAGCCCCCTGTAGCTAAGGAAGAAAAGTAAGATTCTTTACCTCTGTACAGGTGGGTCTGTGTTACATCGTCTGAGTGCCACGTACCCCAGAAGTCTGTGGGAGCATGAATGTGGACACCAGTGACCCATTAGAGGGACAGGCTCAGACAGGTGCTACCTGGATGTGAATCCAAATCCAAACTCCCACAGATTTTTGGCTGCCAGATGGCTGGGAGCCTTTATTCTAATTCCATAAAAGAAAAAAGAAATAAAAAATAATAAAGTCAAAGGTGCTTTTAAAAATACAAGGGGAGAAACTGCCATGGAAATAAATAGCAAAAATAACAACGTTAACATTTCTGGTGTCACAGCAGCTCTGAAATTCAAGTAGTGTGCACATGCCTACAGCACTTTCTCACAGCCACTGTCAGCGCGGCCTGAGGTTCAGAGCTCAGATTGTGTCCCGTTGCTCACTGAAACAACCAACTCCTCCCTGGCGCTGGAATGGATTTAGAGAGAAGGGGAGAGGAAGGAGGATACAGTCTCTGCTGATGATCAGGTCTTTACTGTGCCCACCTGATGCCGCGCTTTAGCGGGACAAAGACACAAAAGTTCTCTTATTTCTGTCCCTGTCTGTCTTGCCTGAGATGTAACGAGCATGCTTCAGAGCTGGAAAGGGTATTGCTTCAAATAGTCCCCCACCCGCCTGGGCAGAGGGAGCTGGTCCACGTCGACTGTTGACTTGTTAATCCGCAGCCGGCAGAGGTGCTGTAGGCTGGGGATGTTGTCTTTGCGGCTGAGCGGCCGGATGAGTTTCAAGTGTACCGCAGCTGCTGCCATCTCTTTTTGCATGGGAGGTAGAGGGGACGGAGGCGGGTAAGGAGCCTCGCTCTTGCTTTCCATTGTGCAGGACATGACATAATGCTGGATAAGACTGACCACGTCTGGGAAGGCCAGTATGCGAGGTTTGGACAAGTAGTTGGAGTCCAGCCGGAACTTGCTGTCAGTGTATTCGATGCGCACGTTGGTGGGACCTCGGTTGGTCTTCACAGAGAGTGTGAACAAGTAGCTGGGGTGAGTGCTATCCCGTACCAAGAAGGTGCCCTCAGGCATCTTTTGGAGATGCTGCTTGGCCTCACTGGCAGTGATAGATCCCCAGTACCAACCTGGAAAAGAATCCCAGAAAGAACTCCTTAGGAAAAGCGTGTATTAAAGGACTAGCAGTGCATTCAGAGAAGCCTCAAAGCCTGTCAGGTTCAGGGCCTGGGAAGTAACCAAGCCCAGACTTCCTAAGACCTTCAGAAATTAAGACCATGTTAAGTTCTAAGAGCTTCCCATCTATGCTAGTCATTGCTGTGCTGGGGCTTGGGATGAGGATGACTACTTTTGCAGCTACTAACAGTTCACAGAGAAAGGGGGGCCTTTTTGCAGTTCTTTCTCCTGATTCAATTATAAAAGACAAAGCTTTTGCTTGCACTAGTAATAAATGACTTGCTGTATCCACCAGCATCAGTGGTGGCTGTGACAGAACCAGGTTCCTATCTGAAGTGGGATCAGGTGATTCTTCCTGGAGCTCAGACTGCAGAGCTGGCTCCCTGTCCCCCCCACCCCGTAGCCTTCTGACTCCCCTCGGGAGCTGAGCCTTACCAGATTCTCGCAGATAGGAGAAGGTTTTTGCAATGCACAGGAGGTCTTCTTCAGGGTCTCGAGTCTGAGGTGACTTGCTGTCTGGAACTGGTGCTGCAAAGGCAGGTGCTGACTCCTCCTGGAAAGCCATAACTGGGAGAGGCTGCATGATCGGCTCTGACAAATCCACCGCGATGCCCCTGAGTGACAGTCTCCTGATCTTCTCCTCCGCCAGCAAAGGATGAGGTCTGAAATGAAAGGCACACTCTGCTATTTTTCCTTGCCTGGAAATAGGTTGCAGTGTCTGTTCAGCACATGCTGCATCGAACTACAACATGTTACATTTATAAATGGATCCTCAGTAGGATTATGTGTCAGAGAGAGGCAAGAGGGGAAAAAACCACACAGCTAAAGACGAGCCCTTAGAAACAGGGAGTCAGCCTCTTTTGACTTGCAAAAGGTGGTCTATCTTGCAATTTAGGTTGGTTTGAAACCTGGTATTTTTAGAGGCTGCTTTTTAATATGTAGTTTCAAAGGCAGTAAGGTTCACGGCAGCATTACAGCTTCACTTGCATCTTTACGCCGTCGGAGCATTTCTTTTTCTGCCAAAAAGACTTTTGTTAGTCACTTACTGTAATAGAATTAGAAGCAGAATGGGGAATAGCTTGGGGTTTGTCCTCTGGGCTTTGTGCTCAAGGTTGGCCTGCTCCTAAATGTGTCTGTTAGAACTGCGGGTGAGCTGAGCCTCGAGCAGAGTCACTGGGCCAGGCCTTCATGTTGAAAGGCACCGTGGAGATCTCAGTGCGATGTCCTAGCGGGACTAGGGCAGTGGGGGTTCTGCTGTGATTGTTAAGCCTTCCGTGGCTGAAGGAGAATGTTGGTGTAGCCATTCAGCACTGAAGTGCTGTTTTATAAAGCCTGGAGCTCTCATGGGCCGTGGGTGCTCCTGCTCTGCTACATGGAGATTCCTACAGGAAGGCAGAGCCCCAGGGGGAGGAGGGGTGTTGGGGGCCAGGGAAGCCTCATTCCCAGGCAAACTCCTGAGAAAAGCTTTTGTTTCTGTCTCTTCTGGGCTCTTTGGGGTTGTGTGCCCTGTACTGCTGCACTCCCTGTGTTGTATCCCCTGCTGCGCTCACTTGCTTGAGATGTTCTTTTGGACACAACGTAAAAGATGGCTAAATTTCCCATGGAATACAGCACAGCCCTCAATGTGGGACTGTCAGAGAACCATGGGAGCTGATGGTGATTACAAAGGCAGCAGCCACCTCCTCCCACATCAGAAGGAGACTCTGAAGTCATAAGTACTTCCCTTCCTCCTTCTCTGGGCTTTACATGAACAGCAACGCCTTAGTGTTTAATGTGTTACAAACTGCTTGGCACGTGAGCATAGTCACACTCCACGTGCTCAAACTGCTGAGTCCCAGCTACGGGACAGGGAGCAGGGAGAAGGGATTTGGGGGAAAAGTAGGTTAGGGAGACCCTAAAAGTGACTTCACAATGATCTGTAAGAACCACAATCAGTAGTTCCATGACTCTGCGTTTCTAAACAAACCACGTAGGTTTGAGGCATGGCTGTTGTAAAACCGCTGGTAAAATTCAATCTACAGAGACATTTCTTGCCCGTGCAATAGGTAGCAAAGCTCCACCATTCTCTTGGTATTTAGAAAGGAACATTCTTCCCTTTTCCATGTGTCTAGTAGCATTTCAGAAGCAGACTATCTACTTGGCATTTATGGCATTTGATCCTCATTTCTTAATTTCTATTGATGGGTAGGAAGCCAAAGCTACTAAAACTGATTGCTGAGCCCTATCTTCTCTAGACCCCTTTCACCACGGCATTTCTAGTGGCTTTCACTGAACAGCAGATGGATCTGAATACACTCTTAGTCCTGAGCACTGTTGGGAAACCTCTGACTTCTCCTTAAGCTCCCCCTGCCCCCTGAGCTCCGTTTGTAGCTTGCAAGGGTTAAATTTTTAAAGATATTTGGACATCTCCCACTTAATGCCATTGTCTTCACAAATGTCTAACTACCTGACTCCTTGGGGAGAGTTAGGAGGTTCCTAATTCTCCATTCCACCCCCCGTTTTTGAGCAAGGAGAGACAGAAACCGGATTCTTTCCTGCACTGCACCGACTGTAATAGTTTGTGCTGTACAAGAAGTGTGTAACACGGGGCTGTTGGCTGAGCTTTCTCTCCCGGGGTATGTTCTTACACCAGCTGCTCACCGAGCTGACAATTACCGTGACCGATGTGAAGTGAAATCTGCCCACTTGTTCCCCAGAACCCGAAAACCACAGGTCCAAATTTCAAATCGCTCTGAGCTTATTTCCTCCTGGAAAATTTTTCTGGTCTGCTTTCTGGGAAGGGCTTTGAACACAGAGAAAACTTTTTGTTTCCCTAGCATGGAACTACTTTACTTTTTTTTTCATCTTGATACATCTGCCTTGGAGAGGAAATTAGGAGTTGGCTAAAAGACTGGGAAGGGAGAGATGGCAAAGCTACGTGGGGAAATGTGCTCCTGTTTCATTGCAGAAAGCTGTGAAATTCGAGGGCTGTACCAGTTTGCAGTTTCTTGGTTCTGGAGGGCCCTCCAGAAGACACCTCAATGGTGTGAATTAGTCAGTAGATTTCTTTTCTAGAGCCCATCTGGGTGTCCCTGATTCAGAACCCAAGGGCTTGAGATGAGCTCACTGGGCTCACTCTCTGCTACCTCACGCTTTCTGCCACCCAAAGGAGCCCAAACCTCATGCAGCCACTGTGGAGCTGCTTCCCCTGCAGCTAGAGAAGGCTTGTACTCTTCCTTTTTCTCTTCTAGATAACTGCCTTGTAACCTTCTCTGCCTCTGCAAAAATTCCTGGTGCAGCCCTAATCTCAAAGGAGCACGGAGGAATGGAGGAGGGGGATTAGAAGTTCTTGCAGACTGGGAGGTGCTGGTGTCCTAAATGATTTTGTGCATAGGCTGAAGAAACAAGAGCTGCTGCTGTGACCAAATGGAGCAACTCCGAGCTCAGGGAAGGGAGAGCTGAGGGCTCAGCGGGCGACAGCAGACCGCAGCTTTTCACACAAGTACATTTGGAAGAGGGGTAAGGAGAGTTTGCTGGGACAAGAACATGTTGAAAAAGGTACTCTGATGTGGAAAAGTCAGCCCTTTAATGGGGCAAAGTAAGTACTTGAAGGTAATGAGTGCTTATAAGAAAGAAACTAGAGGAGAGACCTGTGAGGATCGGGACTGAACAAAGTGTTAGTACAACAGCTGCGATGAGGAAGAAAACAAACACAGAAGATTTGCCATGTCAAACTGGTTGTCTGTGGAGTATTTAGAGAAGTGGCAAATGGGTTTCCCTGTCTTTGTCAATTAGTGCTTCAAAAAGCCTTGGAAAGCCAAGAAAGTTCAGGAGAATCAGATGAGTCTGGTATCATTTGATGTTAGTGTAGCTTTGCAGTTACTGTGCTGGTAAGCTAAACTCTACAACACGGCACAAATAGTAAAAGAAAAAGTATGTTGGGCTGCTCTCCCGGCTATCAGCCATGTCCCCACACCCCATGGGAGCTTGGTCTGAGTGGGAGGGAGAGTATGGAATCCAGGATGTATGAAATCCCAGAGGATAATAAAAGCTGGGCAGTACACGGTCATTAAAAAAGATTCCAAGAGACTTCCATCTACATACACATCTGGCTACATAGCAAGTTCTCAGTGGGTGAAGGGAGGTGGTAGCTCTGGTGCGTTAACCCTGGAGAAAAGCTTCACACAAGGGTTTCACAAAGCCTGAGCTGAAAAATGAATTAATTCCCTTTGCTGTGGCTATAGGAACTGCAGCAAAAGACTGAAAACGAGAGTGAAAACAAACCCACTTGAGTAGTAGGAAAGAATTGGTAAGCACAAGAGCTCTGCTTGTCTGTGGAACAAAATCTGGGGGAAAACCAGCAGAAAAATCCCCATGCTTTAGTCATCTAAAGCAGCCAAGGCACAATGCACTGCCCGTAAGGACAGCCTGCCGAACGCAGGAAGGAGAGGTGGTACTGACATTACAGCTCAGGCTGAAAGAAACACCAACGCTTCCCAAAAATGCTGGATGATTTCTGCATGTTGAGGACCTGAGCTGATCATGCAGACGCTGAAATGCCATCACACCACTATCAGAGAAGGAGAAGGAGCTTGGATGGCACCCATCATACGGAACAAAGGTGGTGTGACTGGGTATGTGCCTCCCCACCCTTCGTTCCACCGAATGCTGGGCATGGCCAGGTCCCTATACCTATACCGGCATTGCATTTCACCCCACCCCACCCATAAAAGCAACAGAAACATAAAATCATGTGTTTAGCATAAATATTTGCTTAGAAATAGACAAAACCCAGCCAAACTCCAGGTATTTTTTCCCCTGGGAAATACTGCGCTGTGAACACCTACAATGTCAGGCTCGCATCCCCGCTGGTGCTGCACACACCAGTGAACCCCACACCATGCTCCCAAGTTCTTACTCATTTTCACTCCCCCGAAGACTCTGAATGCCGTGTAAGAAAGCCCAGAGATCAGGGTAACTCGATGGCCCCATGATTTCAGCAGGAGGATCTGACAAGCAGTCACACAGCACCGCACGCAGAACTCAGCGCTCAGCCAGCGTAACTCATTCCCATTCCAACACAATCACACATGGCAACTCAGAGGAGCTGGAAAACCGTCCCAAAGAACCCTGCTGATCCCAATTACCAAACCACGGCTTATGAGGGAAATCTGCAGAGTACCTTACCCCTGAACACAGAGGATCATGTCACTCCTGGACCAAGGGAAAAGCATTAAGTCTTGAAGAAGGTGGGAAATGCTCGCTCCTCTTCTCTTTCCTTCTTCTTGTTCTTCTCTCCCAGAAGCAGCAGGCTAGTTCCAGCCTCCAGTGAGGTGCTCGGGGAGGCTGGGGGGCCCGGCGAGCCCCGCTCCGCAGGGCTGGGGGCGGGCGGTGAGTCCGGCTGTCCGAGAGGCTTTGGGGATTGTTCAGCAACTTTGGCCGGGAAAGCGGAGCTTCACAAAACAACCTTTCCTTGTTCTGCTTTTCAGAAAGGAACGGGAAAAATCGTAAGAAGGAAAAAGAAGCTTTAAAAATAACCAGATAAAAAGGAAATTACATCTGTTTAAGGAGGAAGTTATCTTCCTTCAGAGCGATCGCGTAGCAAGAGCCAGGCGGAGCGCTCGGAGGTGCCGGCACACAGGTACCAATGAACACCGCGTCCGCGCGGCGCGGGGAGGGCGCGGAGCGCAACCTGCCGTGGCCCCGGCTCCAGAAGGAATGAAGCTCCGAGGGGAAAAAAAACCCCGCAGCCTACTCGGTAATCTTTTGTTTGCCCCTTTTAATCTGTTCCAGGAAGTGCGGGATTCCTGGAATCGTATTGTGCTCGCATCACTCTTCCGACGGCAGCTGCGGGGGGAGGCGAGGGGAAGAGCGAGCACAGGTATAAATAGCTCTGTGCGCAACGGGCGCGGCGCCGCCGCTCGCCGGGGGAGGGGAGCGGAGCAGAGCCCTCCCGGGAGGCCGGGCAGCGGAGGGGCGGGCGGCCCGGCCCG
>VZTU01000470.1:105527-205820 GCA_013400835.1 Zapornia atra
CTGTCTGGCCCGACCCCGGGGAACACGGGAATTCCCCGGGGTCGGGCCGGACAGGGCTTCGCCGCGGGCAACCTTCCCTCAGCGCGGGGGGGGAGGCGGCGCGCACCTGCCCAGGGCGTCGGGGCGGGCCCAGGCAGACCCCGCCTTCCGGGACTCCGCACCGGGAAGCCTCGGCTGGGGCCGCGCCGCGCCGCCACAGGCAGGTAACCGTCCTCCGGCGGGGCTCGGCGGCGGAGCCCCTCCGCTTCTACCCCGGCGGTCCCCCCCTGCCGCCGCCAGCTCCCCTGTGCGCGCTGTGGGGCCGGCCTCGCCTCGCTTCACCTCGCCTCACCTCAGGCTCTCCTGCCTCGGGGCTTTCCCGCCCTCCCTCCTCCCCCCTCGCAGTGCGGGGGGTCGAGGGAGCCGCCGTGCCGCCGGCCCTTTCTGAGGGTTCTCCTCCTTGCCCGGGGCGGTGGCTCCCCGCGGCGTGGGGAGCGGCCCTAAGGCTCCCCGCGGCGCCTCGCCTGCTCGTGGCTCAGCCGTGTTGACGGGGCTCGGAGGCCCTGGCACCGGTACCTCCCCCGGGGCTGCGCTCCTTGAGAGGCCAGCGGCCCTCTGCTCCCCAGCGGGGTCCGGCAGCTCCTCGGCTTTGGGAGCCATGCCATTTCAGCTCTGTGTACCCGAATTTTTGGGTGGTTTGATGGTCCCCTGAGCAATGCCACACCTGCCCCTCGCTCTGTAGACCTGGACAATTTGGTAAGTGCAGGTTGGGCCTAAGGTGTGATGCTTGCCCAGGCAGTGCCCCTCCGGGGTTTAATCCAGGTATTTATGGTTCTCTTGCATAACCTGGAGTGTCCGTGTGAGGCAGGGAACCGTTTTGGAGATCTCATGTTGAGGCAACAAGTTGCTGATGCACATGTAAAAGGTCCTGAAAATAGAGGGTATTTCTCTTCTGTTACATAGAGCTTAGCTGAGTAAGACTTCAGTCCAAGACTTGGTGCAAGCACTTGTTGCAGCAAAAGCAGTAACTTAGGACTGTGGATTGGTAACTATGTGTGTTGGAACTGGGGTGACTTGTCTGTAGAGCTAAACAAAGTGTGCTTCCCTGAGGTGAACCTCTACTTTTGGTCTCCCTAGTGCCTGGTAATCTTGTTAAAAAAGGAAGAGAGAAAAGTAATTATGTGGGAGGACAGTTAGTTTGCATCAGTTACTAACACTCATTTACATTTTTACTCAGGACTAAATGGCGAGCAAATGGACTGTTTGAAGCACTGGGTTTGATCACCCAAGAGGAGGGACTGCGCTGAGGATAACCCACAGGGAATCTGCTGGGTATCTCTGTCATCTCAGACTCTTCCCTGATATGGAACAAAGTGAGGGTGAACAGGAATCACAGCCAGAGAGTCACGTGGATAGCAAGAGCAGTGTAAAATCCTTGCCTGGGGGAGAAGCCCATGTCAAACTAGAGATAAAAAAGCATGCAGTTACAGATGACTACAAACTCTCCAAACGGGTGCTAGGGTTAGGAATCAATGGCAAAGTACTGGAGTGTTTCAACAAGGAGACAGGCCAGAAATGTGCTTTGAAGGTATGTAGGCTTTGGCTTTTTCTTTCCTTATTTATGGTTTGGAGGTCAGAGTTCACTTCTAAAGCCCTGTAAAAGCTACTTGTTCTGTTGCTTATGCTTCACAGAGTACTGCATGAAGAATTTGAGTATGTGGAGATATTTGCTATTGCTTACAACATTGTAGTCCCGACCTGAGTCTTCTCCCGAATATTCTGCATGGGTTTCCAGAAGAATGTTATCAGCTGTGAAATCCTCATGTTCATATTTAACAGACAAAAAAGCGGGGGAGAGAGCAGTGTCTTGATGCGTTCTTTGGGAAAGCTTGCTAGATTTTGAATGAACGTATTATGCAATACTTGGGAAGGAAACTGTTTTGCATCTTGTGCAGTGAAATAAGGCCTTTTCTTAAGGGGCATTTCTAATTACAAGTGTTTATTCAGCTATTCTCCTCTTTATTTTTGCCATTCGCTTACAGAAGGATATTACCTGGAAAAGCACTGATTATGCTGGTACTGGCAAGGAAGTTTAGTAGATATTTATGATGTTAAGTACCACTTATTTCAGTGGAGCAATAACCATTCATTGAAGAACATAAAGCTTACCTGCCTTTTGCTCTGCAGCATTTAAACTTGAAGATTCCCAGATGCTTTTAAACCACATCATTAGAGAAAAGCAGTTCAAATGAGAACCAAGATAGTTCTGTCTGGTAAGACCAAAAACCAGTTGAAGTAATTGTCCTGAGAATTGCTTAAGAATGTTACTGAATCCTTGCTGGTGAGTTGGGATGTCTAGAAGGCTTTCAGGTACCCTTCCTCTACTTGAACCTCACGCCCTGTGTTTGCTGACAGCAGGGCAGACCTGCTGGTGGGGTCGGCCAAGGTCCGGATGTGGTCTTACCAAGCTGGAACTATCCCCAGCAAAGCCTTTGTGCTTTGATAGAGCAGACTGGAAATATCTGCCAGCTTTGTGTTTTGAAAAGATTTTTTTTTTAATAGAGGAACTAGAAAAGCTTACAGTGCGATCATACACTGATTAATCCACATGTTTCCAACACTTCCATTTTCTCCAGCGCGCTGTTTCTTGTCCTGGTTTCACATAGCTGACTCACAGAAGTTTATCATCAGGAAGCTGGAGGTTTTGGCAAACAGATGGAAGCACTGGGGTTTTGTGCCTGCACAGGGGTGTGTTGGGTTTTTACAGTTCTGAGGTGATCCATTAATCAGATCCTTCTGAAGTGCTATCAACATTAATTTATATACTTAGCATACTGTTATGAAGGGTAATAATTAATACCAAAGCTGTCCTGCTGTTTCTGAAGAGTTTGGTGGCTTTGTTGCCGCTTGTATACCGTTCATACTTGAAAGCTCTTGCATTCAAAAGGGCTGGAAGCATTTTAAAATAGAAGTTGCCATTCCAGAGCATTACTCAGTGGCAACAAGTGTGTTCCAGGGCAAATTCCATAGGCGTGGAATCAAAGAGGAAATACATGCCTATGGATACCAAAAACTGTCATTTGTGTTAACTTTTTAAATTCATCACTCAAGAGTTGAGGAAGGGGAGAAGAGAGGTGAAGTTGCTGTGCCCTGAGAGAATGATCTCTGCCTAATGGGGAGGAGGAACACAGAGCAGATCCTCTAATATCAGTTTCTGTTTAGCACTGGTTGGCTTGGCTGACTTTTTTTTTCCCCAGAACTTTTAAAATACATTAAGGACCAAAGCACCACCCCACTTACCAAACTGGAGTTTTGTCAGTAATGGTTAATATAATTACAGGCTGCCCAGAGAGGTCATGGAGTCTCCTTCTCTGGAGACATTCAAACCCCACTTGGATGCATTCTGGTGTGATCTAGCCGAGGTGATCCTGCTCTGGTGGGGGGGGATTGAACTAGATGATCTTTCAAAGTCCCTGCCAACTCCCAATGTTCTGTGATTCTATGATCACTGAAACTGTTGTGTGTGTGTCTGTCATCCTCTCCTCCTCCCCCAGCTGTGGAATATGTGCACTTTTCTCAAAGGGACAGAAATATTAACATGTTTACGAGTTCTCTAGGGAGTTTAAATGGCAGATAATAGTTTGCTGCTTGCATGTATGTATTTCTCATCGTTATGAGTTTAAGTGCTGGATAAAAAGTTAAATATGCAATTAAGGAAAACTGCCAGCAGCCCAGAGAGAATCCGCTATTCTCTCCAAAGATGGTCTAATGAGAAGATTACCCAACAAGGGAGGATAAAAACTCTGCTTGGTTAATTGGCAAGAATAGGAAGACTTTTTTTTCCCTAGCCCTGAAGTTATTTGCAAGGATGAAAACTATGCAGAGGAAGTTTTTCCATTGTTTCATGTGAAACCTGAACTGGGACACGCAAATCCCAAACCTGCTCCAGATGAGACTTCAGAGCAAACCCACCAGTCAAAACTGTTATAGAAAAGGGACAAGAAACTTGTTGGGGGAAAAATGTTGAGAAACAGCTTCTGAGCAGAATTCTCTGTATAGGGACAACAGGGCCTTCATGTTTCTGCCTTGCCACTGTTTGTACTTCCTAGGTGTGATGGCGGGGTTATCATTCACTTACAGGAATAGAAAGTGGAGGCTGATGAATCTGTCGCAGAAACAAACCCCAACTGATCTGGCAGGTAAAGAGAAATGTCAGGATTGAACTGTAAGTTGAACAGGAAAGGAGAGATGCTGGGTGATTTTATTTTTATTTTTTAAAGTTTTTTTTTTCCCCCTGGAGGTTCCTTGTGCAATATCCATTGAGATCTATGTATATTTGTGGACAAATAGTTTAGGCATGAGTGTGCTCACTGTAACCTGCTCCTGGGAAAGGAAAAACATCACTCCTGCTGCTGAAGATAAAGTGCAATGGGCTGTTCCCCTTCACACCAAACTTGCCCATTAAAGCAGCTTCTGGCTTGGCAGATGGCACTGATTTCTTCCTGCAGGTTTTCTTCTATAAGGGAACAAAGCCAGCACAGCCAGGATCTGGCTAGAAATTACTCAATGGAAGGAATTTTAACTGAGGTACTCAAGAGGAAAGGACTCGAACGGGCAGAAACATTCATCCCTAGAGCCATGTGTCAGTCAAGCACTGCATGCTGTAATTGGGGGGTTAGTCTGTGTCCAGAGTTGGAACTAGTTCGCATGTCACGAATCACTGTAGAGTGGGAAAACACGAGATGCCCTCTCAGAGATACTGCAGGACTTTGGTTATTTTCCTAAAGTATTATGGGGCTTAGTTTACTCTGCTTGGCATTGTGATTTGCACATTTACAGGGTGCTGTCAGCTTTGTGTCTGTTAGATTGAAATGCCACACGCATTGCTGTCCTGCTCCAGAAAACCTAATCTGGTTACTCACTTTGACACATAATGGCATTTTGGCTGAACAGCACTCTTTCCAAATAGTTAGAACACAGGGATTTAGAAAAGTAGAAGCATAAACAAAACTGCTGTGCAGGGCTGTGGCCTTCTAGAAGGCAACTATGTTTTGGTCTCTCTCTCCCTCCTCCCCCCCCACCTTACAAATAGCAAACCTTCCCAGCTCCCTTTCCATAGTGGATCCAGGAATAGCAGTCAAGTGAAGTCTAGTCACTCTACTATTTTTATCTTCTTGCTAGCCTGCCCCCTTCTGTTGACTTTACCTAAAAAATTAATCACTGCCATCAACCTGAGTATTCTCTGCTGTCTTTCATACTTGTCCCTGGTTTTAAGAAGAACAAAATAGCAGACTACCTGTGCAGATAAATGTGAACTCCTGGAACTTGCATCCTGTTAAAAAAACTTAACCAAAACCCAACCTACAGTTCCCTGTTCTTTATTTCTTTTTCCTTCATTTTTTTAGTGAACAAATTCCTGCTAAGTGGTGACAAAATAATATTTCAATGCATTTGATGACCTACTTTGTTTTTGTGAAAGATGGCAGAAAGGGCTCAGAGAGACTTGGGGTCAAGAGTAAAGAATGTTCTGCTGGGATATTGGGACTTCTCTGCATTTTCAGGATTTTGGTGGATATTTCAGGATGTAAAACCAGCGCTAGGTGTTGTTGGCATACTGTTCACCTTCAGTAAACAGATGCTGCTCTTCCAGGAGAAGTGACCTTGCCTCTGCTCTCAGACTTGGAGAGGCCACACCTCAAGTACTGTGTGCAGTTTTGGGGGCTGCAGTACAGAAAGGATGTCCAGGTGCTGGAGAGGATGCAGAGAAAGGTAACTAGGCTGATTAGGGGTCTGGAGAGCAGGTCTTATGAGGAGAGACTGAGGGGGCTGTTCAGCCTGGAGAAGAGGAGGCTCGGGAGACCTTTTAGTGCTTTACAGCTACCTGAAAGGAGGTTGTAGTGAGGGGGATGTTGGCCTCTTCTCCCTGGTGACTAGTGATAAGACAAGAAGAAATTGCTCAGGTTGTGCCAGGAGAGGTTCAGATTGGCTAATGGTTGGACTTGATGATCTTTTGAAGGTCTTTTTAACCTTGATGATTCTATGGTTCTAAGTGAAAGAAGGACAGTACAGCCATAGCAGCAATAAAAAGACCCTTGGAACTTCAGGCAAACAAAATACACTGGTTCTCAGTGTATTGGTACTTCTGGTATGAAAACTCCTTGGTAATAGTATAGCAGTTGTAAAGTGCTGGTCCCCTGAGCACTGTGTATATGTGCTGTATGCTGCAGCTGCCTTTCAGTCATGTGAGAGTTCTAGCTTAACGCAAGGAGTAGACATGTATGGCCCTGCTAGTCCATAGAATCATTTGTTGGAAAAGACCTTTAAAATTGAGTCCAGCTGTTAACCCAACGCTGTTCAAAGTGCTAGGTCCACCACTAAACTGTGTCCCAAAGTGCCACATCCATACATGGGCCTTATCCTCTAGAATAAATAGTGAGTTAAGCCATGACCTGCCTCATGGAAAATACCCTGTGGTGGTAAGTGCCAACAATACAGTGTACATGACTTGCAGGTTTGAAGACAAATAGGTGAAGCCCAAATGTTAAATAAAGGAAAAAAGCAAATACAAAAGTGAACAGACTCCTTGTCTTTTTGGTTAAAGGAATGTTTGGTGAATGGTGTGAATAACAATCAGGAGGCTATACTTGTTATCTGTAAGGGTATCAGCATAGCTTTGTGCTCAGGAGGAAGGAAAGCAGGTAACACGGAGAGAAATTATGCAAGAAGAGTAATTCTCAAAGGGGTTCTGGGAAACCACACAAGGCTATAGAGAGAATGTTGTTTTGCTTTCAGTGTGGAGTTGCTGTGGAGAAAGGTAGTAATCCTGTGTCACCTTAATTTCATTTAGTCTTGAGCTACGTTTCTGCCTCTCATTCAATTTTCATGTTTCTGATTAAATAATACTACATCAAGTAGTAAGCTAATTGTTGGATAGTCTGTTTTCAGTCAGTGTCCCCTGAGTCAGGTCATGATTGCTCACAAACGTGAGACTGTACGGTCCAAAGTATTTGTTTTGCAAGTTATCTAAATACCTGGTACTTGTAAGATACCCTGTTTATTGCCTGAAATAAGATCAAGGAAAAGAATGCAGCAATGGAGAAGGTGTGTGCAGTGAAAGTGAAGGTTATTTTAGGCTGATGACTGATTGTAGAATAGGAAATGTTAACAATCTTCTTAGATGCTATAGATTGCATTTTTAGAGGAGAAGAAAATGATGCCAGATTAGGAATGAAACACTCCAACATTTTTAGAATACGGGAGAATCGTGTTGTACTAAGCTAGAACTGCAGTGGGAAATTCAGGGCAGCCAAGTGTGAGTGTTGGTTAGGTTTGGTGCAGGGAGAAGGAGCTCTTTCTTTATTGGAGTGATTGTGTGTTTCCAGAAGAAATTAGTACTTTTTAGTGAAGTATTCTGTAGTTCCCTCTCACCTACCATGCTTCCTGCAGCCTATTTATACTGGTTTATCTCATGCTACGGTAAATCCAGTGTCAGTAACACAGCTGAGTATGAGTAATAAACTCCAGGAGCCATGTGTTGTAGATCCAAACCAGATACAGTGTGGAATGAATAAGAGTTCAGCTAAGTTCTGGTTAAATGGCAGCCCCCAGTGTATGGAGGAGTACTGAAAATATGGGTAGCTTGAGACTGGTCCTTGAATTGTATCCTTCAGTGCCAATCTTGGTAAGTGTTACGTAAATATGCATAAAATACCTAAAATAACATTCAGTCCATTAAAAAGTGGGTCACTTCTACTGCTACAAGAATTGGTTTTAGTGAGTCATTCAAGACCCGAGTCTGTGAGCACTTTGTGTGCATTGGGCCAGAATGGCACCTTCCAGGGAGTCAGTTTGGGCTAGCTAGTTTAAAAAAGGTGGACTTTATCAATTTGCTTTGAAGATCCAACATTTTTTGGCTGCTCATCTCCTTGTGTGAAATACAGCAAATAATAAATAATAAAAAGAAAAGATGGGCTTGGTCTGATACAATAAAACCACATATAGTAGATTCTTACTAGGTTCAGTGGTAGTCCATTAAGCCTAAAAAGTGCCAACAGACAGGCAAATGATAATAACCATTAAGTAATCTTGAAAAAAACAAAACTCTGTTGGTGGTACTTTGTACCTTCTGAGTTCTCTTCCCATCTGCTCGCAAGCTGGCACAAGCTACACCCTGACTTGTGTGGCAGCAAAGCTTGGGGAGGTCAGGCTGTGTTGCCCTGCCTTCAGCCAGGTTCAAAGATCTGAAAGAATATTATAGATCTTATTTCAGCTGTGAAGAAGGTGCTTAAAGGTAGAGCACCTGTGTGTATCAGCCAGGCACAACTAATTGCTTGATAGACTAGAAGACCCTTCTCTTTGTTTCTCACTCCTCCCTTTAGAGTCTAAATCCTTCTATTCCTTTTAACTGAAGTAAAACCTCGCTCATTCGTGCTAGCTGGAAGTCTTACTACAGATAACTGGATTTTGCAAATCAGCTTTAGTGGAAGGGAACAATAAGGAAGAATTTTAAAGTTCATTTACAAGACAAGTGTGCCTGAGCCTCTTTCACCTACAGTAATATGATCTAGGGAGATGCCTAGACTGGAAAAACCTGATAACATCTTTTATAATTTGGGAAGCTTCAGGGCCACACCTGAATGTCACAACTCATAGGCATATCTTTCTTTTTTTTTTTTCTTCCTTAGTATATTTTTCTCTGCCTGTGGTAGCACCCTGTGTAAGAGCAGCCTGGTCTGAGAATAAATGACCTCTTGTGATATCTCACTGCCAGTTTAGTCTCAACAGAAAAAACCCAAACTACTATCTTCATGCTGTGATAAATTCATGGAAAGCAGTAGAGAAGGGAGATGTCACTGTCACTGGGAGCAAGAGCCAGTGTGAACTTGAGAAGGTTAATAGATGAATCTTTTGCATGCAAAGACTGTTCTGTTTTACTCTGTCTACAGTGATTATTTTTCCTTAAGAAAATGATAAACTCATTGAATTATTTCACATTCAACTTCTCGCTTCCCCTAATGTTTTGCAGTTACTATTTGCTCAACCCTGAAAAAGTTCCCATTTCTCATATGATCTGTACTGTGCTTCCTTATTAGAGTTTTTCCATGTTCAGTGTGTCTTTAGAACACCAGGCTTTATGATCATGTGTAATGTAGCAACAGTACAGCTGTCTGCATCGCTGTCCTCACTTCTCTGGGTCCAGTGGAATTGTTTGAACTCTGCATTGTGGCTGTTATACCCTAAGAGGATGTGTCAACATGGCTGAAAGGGAAAGTGGCAAAGATGTGACCAGTGTTGGAGGTGGAGAGAAGATGACCTGTTTACTTAATCAGAGAACCGTGAGAACTTTCTCCATTGCCACCAGTGCAAGCTGGTGGTGCCGTCTGTCTGGATCAGAGTTTATAAACTGCATGGATTGTGGTATTATACACAGACTTCCTAAGTACTTCAGATGATTCAAAGCTCCGTAAATGAGATTAAGCTATAACGCTCCAGAATTTTAATACCTCAGGAGTGAAGGGGGAGAGAAGTCTTGCTCAGCATGTAAATCACGTGTAGCCTTCTAGTTCCTGAACCTTTGTAAAATATGGTATTTTGCATTGAAGCTTCCCTGTTTTAAGAGGAAAAACATACTAGACTTTTTTAAAGTTAATTTTCCCCCCAGAAAAGTTTACTTGCTGAACTTAATTTTTAAAAAAACCAAAACAAACCACCCTGAATGTGCCATCTTTACAAATAATTTCAGATGTTCTGGCTAAGGAGCCAATCTTATTAAAGTTGCACTGTTCACACATCTTAAGTCTTGCCAGTTCAAACTCTGGCTCTTCTCCATGGGCATTTTCCCAGCTTTTTTTTCTTTCTTTCTTTTTTTTCTTGAATCCTCCCTTAAGTAAGTTGGCATTCCAAGTAACAGGCCTGAAGGCAGCTCCGGGGATCTGAGTCAGCTAGGGCTGAGGATAGATTTATTAAGCCCACTGTAGAGGGAGAGCTCAGAAAGACTTTCTTCTTGTTTGTTTTTTTGGACAGCAGTTTTTAAAAACATAAACTGTTTGGAAACCGCAGGGTGTGGAGTGACTCATGCTCTTCATCCACTGAACTTTCTTGTGTGGTGCAATTCTGGCTGGGCTGAGGAGCTTGCCCAGGTGTGAATCAGCTGTAAGCCCTTGCTAAAGTACTGGAGTAGTGATTTGTAACTGCAGTTGGTTTCTGTTTTACTGTGGGGTGGATTTGGGTTTTGCTTTCAAAGGAGAGCGGTTAAGAACTGAATGGGGAGCAGCTGCCTTGCACACCTGTGTTCTGTGTGGGACTCCTGGGTACTCCTTAGCATCCAATCTGCCATGTATTTGAGGGATGAAAAGTCCATAAAACCCCATTCCCAGCACTACTAGGCCTGGCATTTGGTACTGCCATAGCTGCGAGTGGCGTTCTAACGGCAAGGAATACCACCTTTTGCTGACTTCATCTTTAACCAAAAAAGTATTTATTTTTCTTGTAAAGGATTAATTTCTCTTGGGGCCTTATTCCATTTTCCCACATGTTGCTTTGAGTCAATGTGGCTTTGTCAAAAGCAGTTCTGGTTTCCACAGCAACGGAGTTGTTAACACCAAAGATGTCAGTGCTTGAAGGTAGGGAGGGGAGGGGGCTGCATTTTCTGGCTCAGCTGCCTCAGCACGGTAGAGGCCCTTGCTGCAGCCACGCTACAGTACAACGTCTCCATTGTCTTTGTGAAGAGTAAAAGCCTTTCATTTTCTTCTACTCTTCCCTTTCCAATCAATTTACAGTCAAAATTTGACACTGGGAGGGTGATGAGGCTTGATGGTTCCTTGAGGCTTTGAAGCTTCCTGTTCTTTCAAGCTCTCTGCTCTGAAGGGCGCTGTTCTGTTGCCTGCTTTTTAAAGAGGTTTCCTGTGAAAGAAATAGCACTGGCATACATGCAAAACCTGTAGCAGTAAGCTGGTGATAAAGGAGAGTAGAGTACTATTCTTTCCCACCCGTGTTCAGTGTCTGCTTAGGAATGATGTGAAAAATGATCAGTCTTTTTACCTTGGCTAGTAATGTGAAACCTCCAAGTAAACCTGCTTGGATGGGTTTTCTGAGGCACCCATCTCTGTGGGCTGGGAACTAACCCTAGTTCGTATTGACCTTGGAAAACTGCATTGTTTAAAAGTATTTTCTAATCCATAGTTAACCTGTGAAATCCATTGCCTCAGGAGGAGAGTGGTAGTGATGCTGTGAAGATCTCTCGAGAGGAAAAAGTGCCTCTGAGTTTTGCAAATGGTGAGGAAAACACTCATAGTTTCAACATACTGTACAACTCTGGCTGTGCTCTTCTAAATCCTGTTGTTACAAGTTATAACTGCAAAATGGTCAGGATAAGTAATGAAACTCTGCACTTCAGAAGGTATCTTACTGCTTAAGTGTATTGCTGCTGCAGGTGTAAAATACCCTGCTGTCCAAGGAGAGGGAGGTGGAGCTTCAGTCTCACATTTGCAGATGGCTGTAGCTCTGGGTAATGCCCATCACTTGCATAATAGTTTCGTGTAAGGGTGTGTCTTCCTGGGCGAGTTGTTCTTGTCTAAACTAGGGTGTAAACATAAAGTGAAATAGATTTTTCACAATAGCTATTCATATTTAGATCCTTTTTTTTTTTTTCCACCCTCTCTTATGAAGGGCAGGGCAGGAAAGCACTCTTACCAGGCTTGGCTCATGGAAACCCTAACAGTATCATGTTGTTGAAATGTCTTTTCAGGCTCTAGCTCCCACTTTTTTCACTTTTAATAGAAGTTCTGGTAAAAAGCAACTGCTGAAGACAGAGGAAGCTGAAACTTTAGGGAAATGGGAAGTTAATACTTTAAGCTGGCTCAAATACATGATGAAATCATGTACTTGAATGCAGATTTGGTTTTATTTTGATTTGTGGATGCCTATTAATGGCTTTTAAAAACTAAGCTTTGTATCTGCAATTGAGAATAGAATTGCAGCCTGCTTTTGGTAGCTGGTTGTATCCTTTGCTTGTGTGCCACAATCTCCAGTGACCAGTCAGATACTTGTAAAGTCTCTGGATAACTCTGTCTTGTCTACTGGAATTAGGTGTTTTGTCAGGTTTATCAGATTTATCTGGGTGTGTTTTCAGTTGACTTTCTTTGTTTGGAAACCTACAAAGTAGCATCTCAGAGGATTTCAGGCACTGGAGTGCAAAGCAGTAGATTGACAGAGCGAGAGTGGTGGATGAAGATAGGTCAATTAATTTAGAGTCTCAGTTCTGGTGGATCGGTATCAAGTGGAATTTTCCTTCAGTCTCTCAGCTCTGTAATAACTTTTTCCTGTTGCTGAGATGCTGTGATTAAAGGCTTCTTGAAGGTGGAGGGAGTGTGAGAGTGACTTCCAGTTCCAGTCATGTTTCAGCAACCCTGATTGCCAGGCGCACCTCTCAGAGGTGAGCATGACTGCCTTGACTCAGAATGGGGCTACATGCCTCTTACCATTAAAAGTAGGACATGACACTCAATATCTATGAAAACTAACCTCATAATGTGGTAGGGAGGAGGAGACAACAGCAATATACATTATTGATAAAAGACTTTATACAAGAGCAATTAATTCTGAGTCTTTACCACTTCTCTGCTGCCTGAATCACTGTTGTGGAGGTGTGAGGGAGGGTGAGTGACTGCAGTGTTGTGTGTTTGTGCACAAAAGCAAAGTCTCATGGGGGAAATACGGAGAAAGTTCTCACAAGTGTTGGTTCAATAAAACATCCAACACAACAATAATAATTTTTTGTTAAATCAAAATACCCCAAACTGCTTCTTAGTATCTGTGACAGTTTTGATTTTTGGCAATAAGAGTGAATAAGACAGGAGTTCCTGCAAAGGAGCATGTTTTAGAGAAGGGCAGTGGTGGAAGAGGAGAATGGTTTGAGCTTGGAGCCTTGGTAGAGTCAGTGTGAGAAAGGGCTGTGTGGCAGCCGTCACGGTCAGGATGGGAAAGCATGCATGTGAATGTGGAGTTTCTTGCATGTCATCTTTCCCATCTATTCCAAACATCAAAGGTCACAAGGAGACTGGTGTTCTCTGTTTTTGTTATTGTAAACCTTCTAAACTAAAATACCTGAGCCCATTCAGTGTGCTGTGGCTTTGTACTGGGTGCTGAACATGGACTTTTCTAATACGAGTGATGTGTGCTCCAGACACAACTTCCTCATCTCTGTACCTTGAGGATGCTCTGACTCTGCATGCCAAAATGGCATTTCTGTCTTTGAAAATTGATCTGCTAACCTGCATTTGGGCAAATTAAAATAGGGATGACTTGGTAGGGGAAGGTGGTGTTAGTATCACTGCTAGTCACCAACTTCTCATATGCACAACACACCACCTGCATCACAGAGGAATGTTGCACTGTGTTTCATCTTCACTTGGTTTTCTGCAGCATAGGGGATTACTGGTAGACAACTGCATGTCATTACTCCCTACTTTTAAGTGCACAACAACATTAAATGCTCTTTGGTTGACTTTATCACTGTTAATATATTATTCATATGTGTCAAAGTTCTGGTTTATGATGGCTTCTTATTACCCAAAGGTTCTGTACCTTCTCTAAAGGACGGTATCTTTCAGAGCTCCTCACTGTATCAGTTTCCATAAAAAAAGAGTTCCCTAGAGTAGAGCTCCCCCAGTTTCAGCTGTTTAACTTGAAACTATTCAAAGAAGGAATGACTTCTCTAATGGGATGACTCTACTGAGAAATCAGGCTGCATTGAGTTGTCTTAAGGTGTCTGTTCCAAGCCTTCAAATAATACTTAAACTTTAATTAAAAAATAAATTCACTTTAATGGAGATAATTTACACTTTCATACCACATTTAATCTAAATCTGCAAGTTACTCATCTAAATATACCTTTGGACTGTAGTCGGTCTTCAGATTCCTATGTACATTTTGTTGCATCATCATACAGAGATCATGGCTGGTGTTTCACATTTCAGCTGGTATCCACATAGAGTGAGTGGTGTCCCCACTACAAACCTCCTGGGGATTTTCTTCTTTTCTATTTGTTTCTTAAAAATGGGTTAATTAAATTTATAAATCATGTTCTTTAAGAAATAAGTAGTTTCTGAGCTATGTGTTAGTGTGTATCGGTCACTAATTACTGCCACTGAGACATCAGGAGCAACGCTCTATTTTCCAGTTCAGTATGACTGCTTGCCATTAATGGTGTGTAGCTGACAGCTTGTTCTGTAGTCAGTATTTCTAGGGAGTCCAAAATCAGTATTCCTGAGACCTCTGACATCCTCCTCCATGCTTGGGAGGATGTCATTTGCATATACTCATGGTTCTGTGCTTTCATTCAGTTTATTCCACGCTTTTTAACTTTTTTCTTCTGTGTAATCGGGGCAGAAGTCCCTTCTTCCACCCCCACCTTTTTCTGCTATTCATTCTCTGGAAGGATTACATTTTAACTGCTAAATGTCAGTAAATGTCATTTTTTCCTTCCACCTCAAAACTTCCATTTTATTATTAAAAATTATATGAGGGGAAAGTAATCTGAGACACATCACTCTGCAGTGCTTCCCTTGTTCTCTCAGACCCATCTAGCATTCAATAAATAGAAAATGTGCTTCCAAAGTTTGATTAAATTTGCTGTTAATCTTTTTACAGACTACTAAACTTTGTCGGTTTTGTGTCTTAATTTTTCATTTAATAACATTGAAGAAGAAAAGAAGTAAAATTGCTTTAAAATAAAACAAACATGCATTTTAACTTTTTCTGATGCCAGGTAGAAGTGTCTCTACATTTTGGTCTCCAAGTAGTTTTTAAGGATGACTAATATTTATTTTTTAATAGTTATGTACAAAGTATCAGAGCTTACATGTCTATGTCTCATGTTTTCTGAAATCATAGAGCTTGTTAGCTCATAATAAAATACATTGTTTTGCCCTTTTTGCATATTTGAATATATCTTTGTGTGACAACAGGAGCTGAAATTTATGTTGTTTAGAAAAAGGGGAACAAATAACCATTAATTGCTGGGAACTATAGCCCACCAGAGGCTTGTTAGGCACCACAAATATATAATGAAATCAAACCTGTAGGATGAGTAACTAAACCAAAAATGTTAGATTCCTGTCAGCTTTTTTTTTTTTCAGAAAAGTCTGGAGTTTGGCTTGAATTAGGAATTCAGTTTTGGCCTTTTATTTGTTTTCTCACTGTGTCTGAAAATGGAAGTCAGTAAATATTACCAGTTTGAGGAAATACTCAGGCTTCCATGCATAATATAAATGATGGATATAGGAAAAGGAGTCCCAGAATAGCTGGCATGGTACTTCTGCAGCTCCACATAACTGTACTGTGTTTGTGCTCCTGGTGACCCTACAGTAACCCCAGTTTCTGGGATTTAACACTGGGCCAATGAGGTCAGTGTTCCAGTTTCAACATTTACATTTCCCTGTATATATCCACACAGAATTATAATTTACATCTTAAAATCTGCCAGATGTCCAAGGAGAGGCATTTGACTCCATGAGGCTTTTACTCAGCAGAACACAGCAAACTTTAGCTGGTTACTGTGTCCGAAGTGCTCCTGGGGCAGACTTGGAGGAGCCATGATGCATGTTTACCCCATGCTCTACTTCTTGGCCAGGCTCCTTTTTACATGTAACTGTTACTTGTACATGTGGTTCTAAACAGCTGGGAGAGTACTGAGGAGCGTCCCCTGTGCCTGCTTCTCAGCAGGCTGTGCTAGGAGCTCGTGTGCTGCCCTGTGCAGCGTGGCTGGCTCTCTGCAGAGCTGCTCTGGGCTGCAGGATGCACCCCACTCAGGCTCTTAGCGTGAGAGGCTGTAACCCAAGGTTGTGCGTTTGGGTCTGTAGTCTCCTGTACCCTGAAGTTACAGCATGCCATTCCATGCTGGCAGTAACAACTGATGTAGTGCTGTCACTAGCTGATCCAAAACTGGAGCCAGCTGTGAGTGCTGCCTTCCAGCACGCTTGGCTTCTCCGAGAGCCACTGGTAACGCATGGGACATCAGCCTGCTTCCCCTTTCTTGCTGTTGAACTGGGGTGTCTCTGCTGGAGCAAGGCACGTTAAGTACCAGAAAAAGCCCAGTGCAGAATTCGCCAGACCCTCAAGCTTCTTCAGCTTGACTATGCTTATTTAAAATTCTCTTCTATTCTTCAAATGTAATTTGTTGTTAATTGCCCCAAAAGTAAGGAAGCATGAAATAAATATCTTCTAACTTCACTTAGTTTGAAATGGGAGAGCAGGAAGCAGCAAATTACTTATCCACAGACATTGTGCAACAAAGAAATAAGGCTTGCAAATGATCTAGGGTTGCCTAGTAGAACTGAGGAAAATAGAAACAACTACACTGGGATTGAAAGACCTAATGAGCGTTGCTGAAAGAGGAGAGGAATCCTATAAATGAGTCTTAAGAATTATTGATTTTATTATTTTAATTAAACCAAAATCACACTGGTAGAAAACTACTTTTCTAAAAGCAATGGAGTGGCACAATTTTGTATAATATAAGGATGAAATAAAGATAATGCTTAGTTTTGATTATTTAATTGAGTGGGCATTAGTCTTTTATTCAGATCTATTGTTCTTTACTGCATGGAGTATTCCTAGAAAATGAGGCTGAATTTGAACAAGCCATATATAAAGTTACAATAAAAGATGCAGAGAGTTGTCTTAAGTCGTCAGTTCCTCTGTTTTTGTAAATGATTTTCAAGTAGAAGTAAAAGGTCTAAAATAATGAATATGATGTTACAAAATCAAAACAAAGTGGAAGATAGGTAGCTCTCCTCAAGATGGGAGAAATAGACAGAAGTAAAATATTGAGACTGATATAGACTGAGACACAAGTACAAATTTGTTCCTTGGGGGGATTTATTAGTGACAGCACAGCAGTATATAAGAAGTTAAAGAACTTTCTTTGCAACTGCCATCAGAGACCCTCAGTTCTATTTGGTGCATCAGGGTTCATTGGCTTTGCTGCAGTAGTGCTGGTGTTGGAACTACTGTGTGGATAGAACTACCATCCACATCCTGCAAAGAAGCATCAAGTGACAGGTACTGCCTATCAGAGAAAGGCAGGGAAAGGTGAACTGTCTGCATTGTTCCAAGAGAGGTTGCTCTGGGTAATGGGTGTTTGTAAGGTGAGCAATGATGAAAGCTGAATATGTTTGCTTTGAGGATGGTGTCAGGCAAAGGCATCTCAGATAAAATACTACTTTTCTGATGTAATGAGCTTCTCAGCCAATATCAGAGTTAATTGTGGAAAGAAACAAAAATAACCACCAAAGTCCTTGTCCTTGCTCAGGCAGAATATCTAACTTAAGAGAGCATTTTATCTTGATGAAGACTATGACTGATGTGATAAATCTCATGTAAAGAGAGAAAAATAGAGGTCAGGGAAAATTATGATATTGTGAAGTCAATGCTGAGTGTTCTTATGAGGGAACTCTGCTGTGTCTCTGGAAAGATGCACAATTGAGCAGGACAAAGCTATTGCCTGTAAGCAGGGCTCATAGCTCAACTTACTGGTGGGACTGATTTGATCTACATAGCTTCTCTCATGTAATACTCTGCCAGGTATTTCCTGTGCTGAACAGAAATAGTTTTGCAAGAGTTGTGTTGGCAGAAATTTTCCAACCATTTCTGCTAATAAGACTAAATAAAATACAAATTGCCTACATAAAATACAAATTAAGTTCCTACTGATGCGCCTGTTACTTGGATTTGAAGTTTATTGAGGGGTGAATTTGGTCCTAGGAGTGTCTTGCCCTCTCACCCTTAAAGCCATCCCAAGCTCAGTCGAATTCTCAGTCTTTAATGGTCAGTAGAGGTGTGTTCAGTTTTAGCAGCTGACTTTCCCATAGGTCCATTTGCACTGGGCATGCTGCAGACTACAGTGGGATTTCACAGGCTGTGCTCCTGCAGTCTGCCCGGGCTCTGGACACAGGTACTAAGAGAAGCAGTCTCTAGTCTGGCCTTTGACTGCCCCACTGTTCCCAAAAGCAGAGAGGAACGGGGATCTGCTGGGTACCATCAGAGGGAATGGGCAGCAGGGAAGCAGGGGCCTTGGTGTGGCAGAAATCTGCTGAGGAGGTATTGCTGAAGGAGCAGCCAGGGTGGACTGGATGCAGAGACAGGAGCATTAAGGTGATGGATGGGGAACAGAGGGTCAGAGCTGAGTTTGGATGTGGACCCCCAACAAGGAGCTGAGAGGTGGAGAATGGGGAGTGGGAAGTAGCTGGAGTTTGGAATTTGGAGGTAGAGAAACAGGCTCTAGGAACAAAGGAATTGCTGAGTAAGGGCTCTGGTATTATTTTCAAGGGGTGGGAAAAGTACTCCTTGGGTGATGAGGCTTGGCAGGAAAGGGTAATGGGACTAAGGCAATGGGTCAGAGATGCAGATGGGACCAGCACTGGTTTTTTGCAGAAGATAAATAGAAAGCTTCCTAGCAAATTGCTTACCTCTCCAGGCAGGACTGCATCCCAGAACCTCCTTGTTTCCAGGTTTCTCTCCAGTCATTGAGTAGCTGGAAAACTCAATAGCATAAAATGTTTTACACTCTCTTGTTTATCCACAGTTGTTATATTCTATGTTGTTGTTATTAGCTAACATTTTAACTGACTGGCAGAGGTCTGCACAGTACATATGTGAGCTTTAGCCCTGCAGCTATGTCCTGAGGAGTATCGGTATGAAGATGCGTAAGGGGATTTGTTATTTTCAGGGTTGTTTTGCTGTTGCTGAAAAACCAAACCACACCACAGTAACTAGACAGTCTCTCACATACACACAAACCTTCTTTCTAACGTAGCAGTTTTGGGTTGGGAAGCTGAGCATTCAGCTGTAGTAAATGCCAGGATCTATGCTAGGTGTACGCTTTCACTATCTTGCACACTGTAGTTTCTACCACACTTAGGCCTTTTTTAGTGCACAGATGAAATTATTAGATTGTTAAATGATTGGTTTCAGTAGCTGTTTCCATTGTCATCATTCAGCATATGAACAATTGGGTTTCTTTACTTCAGGTTATTTTAGACCTTCTCTGAAAACAGTTGGGGTTTTTTTTGCCTTTCCTCCTGGTTGTGCTTTGGGGTGTTTTCACTATAATGTCTGGATCACTGTTCTTTTCAAAATATTAAGATAAGTTTGTATTGTCCCTTCTTCACATACAGGGAGAGAAAAATAGCGTGGACTTCTCAGAGTAAAAGCATCCACTGGATTTTAGGAGCTCCATTTGAAATATCTGGGATGAGGGTGGCTTGGTTTTTTTGGATAGATCCTCCTTGATATACTTCAAAGATTGCACTTTAACTCAAGCCAAGCTGCTTAGACCCAAGCTCTGTTACTGAAGTGACAGAAGTACAATCCACGTTTCTGCAAGTAGAATTTAGCTGTGGTAACCACAAGACCCTTCTTTCTTATATGATGCTTTTCAGTTTCCATGTAAAATGAAGAGAAGGTGGGAGAGGCTACAGACAGAAATTCATGTCACTCTGCATCCTGACTTGCATCCCCATCAGGTTCAGGTTGTACTCTGTTATAAGGATGAAGTTGAATAGGGAAGGACTGTGTAGATGATATGGTGTTTAATACATATATGCAAAAGGAGCAGTGTTCAGGGTACTCAGGCACCTTAATCCTGGGGTCCATTAATGTTAGAAGGTCCAGAAGGGGAATTTTAATCACATTATGAAATCTGTATTTTGGTTTTGTTAATTATCTTGCCTGTTGATGGCAAGAACAATATAAACTAATGTTTGCTTTTTCACCTTCAATGTCTTACTTATTATGTATTTCTTGAGGAGGTATTAAATGGTTCAGAGAAAACCATTTAGAGAAACAACAGAATGTTGAAATTGGTAAGTTATGCTGTATGCACACAATGTGTATCATCAGGATTTATTACAGCCTCTATCAACTCTGTGTTGGGGTTTCTCCAATGATTTCTGCCAAAATCACCCCCTTGCAGTAAGACATGAGGAAAGTGATATCCAGAGACAGTTTTTGTCCCAGAAATCTGTGACCTAGGAAGGGATCTGAGAGTCCTGAGTCCAGTCTCCTACTGGCAAGAGCGTAGCCTCTTAGCCAGCCATAGAGGTAGACACAGGCAGCCTTGATGTAAGCTGCTCTGCCAGAAGGCTCCACGGTGTGACCTTACAGGCACTTTCCAGGGCCACGTGCTGCAGAAAACTTGCAGCCCATGCAACATGCAAGGAGTGTATCACACAGCAGCTCTCAATAACCACTTCTCAGTGTTTCAGCTGGTAGGGTTATTTTTACTTCTGCTATCAATCACGTCCAACAAAGCATCACTGTTCTTCCTCTCCTCACTGAAGCCTTATCAAAGAAAACTGCAGCCTGGGCCATGCCTGCTTTTCTGCTAACTTTTTTAATAATTTTTTTTTTTTTGGTCAGGAATATGCAAAGAAGGTTCAGCTTTCATTTCATTTGCTTTTCTTTGCTGTGTTTTACAAAAGTTGCCTGACTTGCCTAGACTAGAACAGACCCTCAGTTTTTTGAGCTGTCACATAGTTTCTTTTACAGTTGCTTCTAGGTGTGTGTAGTGGGTACAAGCAGCACTGTAAACAGTCCTCGTGGGAAAATAAGCTGTCTAGGTTGTGTTTTCCCTTTTGATTTTTAGTGATGTAGCTTTGACAGATGAGCTATGTAAAAGAATATGAATGTATCTGAAAAATCCAAATGTCACTTGGAGCTTTTAAACCCACAGTCCTGTGTGTTGTGGGAGAGACAAGAAGCTCCTCATAGGATGGGACAGAGGGAGGGAAGACTCAGGATTGCACATGTGATGTCTGCTTTCTTTTGTGTGTTCAACTGGTAGAACTACCACAGTGAGCTTCTGTGCTAGCTTTGCCCAAATAAGAAAAGCTTGGAGACCTGGTGTCTGAGGTGTGGTAAATAATAAACACACACTGAACATAATAGATTACTGATAATAAGGCAATCTATGGCAACAGTATTTACAGGCTAACAACATGGAGATGGGCAGAGATAGAGGAATGTGACTATTGACTGGGTGTCCTGAATTTTGGGACGGGCAACAACAAATGGGTGTTTTGTGTGTGTTCAGAGGAGATGATGTTATCAAATGTGGCCTAGATGAAATCTGGGCTGAGGAGTACTGCAAGAATCTACAACCCTCTACAGTATTTATAATCTATAAATCTGTGATCTTTAAATTTGATAGTGCCTTTGCAGAATGGAACCTTTAAGGTTCACCTTTGAAGTGCCAGAGAGCACTGCTGCATGTAAATAGCTTTCTCTCTTTGGCTTCTACTTGATATTTGTAGCTTTCTGTCCCTTTTGCAAGGTGTGTAAGACAACTGGGTGGCTGTACCTAGAAGAGAACAAAGCTATTGCATGTATGGTGAAACAGCAGGGCATTCGTGGCCAGGGCCTGCTGGCTTGTTGAGGGGAACAGAGCTCAAAGGTGGGTACCATTTATTTACAAGCTTCCAAGAACTTCTAAGCTGTGGGTGAGCATGGGTCTCTCTTCAACTATACCAAACCAATTAGTAACGTTGGTTGCTCGGTTTTGGCTTGGGTGGGTTTTTTAGGGGGTGGGGTTGTTTTTTGGTTGGGGAGTTTTTTGGTGCTGTTAGGGTGTAGCCCGAACTGGGCTCGAGAAAAGTGTACATACTTGCTCATATGAGTAAGCATCCAGACTTCAGTGTTGTTTCTGCAGCTAAGCATTGTTCCATCTTTCTCAAAAGACAAGAGAATTTTTCTTCTGATGGAGAGGCTGAAACACCCTTTATTAGAAATTGCTGTGGTAAGCCCGTTGCAGAGTTATGAAAAAGCTTCACTTTCATATTCCAGGTCCCCAGTTCTTGTGGTCTTTTCACTTAAGGCTCACAGGGATAAATGAGCCAAGCAGGCATAGGTATTTATGTAAGAGCCCTTTGGGGAATGAACAAAAATATTTTTTCCAGTAGTAGTGCTTGCTGTGTCAGTGTATGTTCTGGAAACTAAGCGTAGCTGTCAGACAGCATCCCCCAGAGACCCCTGCACATCCTGGTGTGCAGCTCCCCAGTTCTACCAGCATTCATCAAACTTGTCTTAAGGGTGTCTTGTTTTCTCAGGCTTTCTTCTGAATCCCCCCCAAGTCGCATGTAATGAGTACGTGTACCCCCAAGGAGATTTTCTTGCTGAGACTCACCTTTTCTTTTGTGATAACTGTTTGTAGAAATCTCTCCCTTAAATCTGAACAGAAAGTGGTATTTTGACTGCATGAAAATATTACCAAATACAAACCTTTGTATTCCACATATTTAGAAACACCCAGGAACTCCTGGTGAGGAATGAGAGTAGCCACACCCAACACAAAGTAGATGGTGGTTCCCACTCAGCTGAGATACAAGAAGTTCAGGGCTGTGTCCTTGCTTTGCTACTCTGTGTTTCAGTGGTGGAAACTGGGAGACATAGCATGCTGTAGTCAAGCAGAGAGTTCTGTGTAGGATCTCTAAGGATTTGGGTAGTGAAGTGGAAGACTCTGATCTAATTCAGGCAAATAGGCAGACTTAGGCAAATTAGCTGTTGATTATCTGGTATGTAAATGCAGGGTCTTTGGGTGCTTTTGAATGGCAATTCTTTCCAGGACCTAAGAATGCTTTTCTACCAATTTGTTGTGTATTTTCATGTGGAAACTTTTAGTTTTGACTAAAATAGTTCTAATCTTGCAGTTGGAGATACAGCTAGTGATAGATAATTATGAATTCTGGCAGAGCACCGCCCCATGTTCAAAATATCACAGCTCTTAGCTTAGAATAGTCAACTGCTCAGAGGAAACTGGAACTTCGAGACTCTTAAGTTTTAATGCACTAAGGTTTGAAAAATGTCTCCAGGTATAGTTGGTATCATAATGTGGTATTAAGAAGTGTTTGGAAAGTGGTCCTCTTTGATCTGGTTGAGCTCGTACTGCATGGTTGTATGATGAGAGCAATGTATCACTGTCTTGATGTTCTTTCACTGGACCTTCAGGGATTCTCCACGCTCAGCAAAAACAGCAACCAGAGTCAAGAAGCTTGCAGAGGCAGGGATGCTGAGGGGCTGTTCAGAGCTGGTCTCGTGCTGGTTGTGAGCAGCCCTTGTAACTCCCATTAGTAACTCATTGGGTGTAGAAGGGTCACAAGCATGCCTGTGAGTTTGCACAAATAACCCCTTCCATCATACGACACGTGATTATCAAATGGCAAAGATAAACTAAGAGATGGTTTCTGAAGGCTTTTAGTGCTTGGAAGGGGGTTTTTTTGTGGCTATATAGAAGTAAATAAACAAGCACTGTTGGTGTTTGGAGAAGGACTGACCCATGAAAGTTGAATTGCCACCACCTGACAGGTCTTGGACAAAATCCCATGTATTAAGCAGGTATTACCTGGGAGTGCTGCATGATGCTCAAAATGTGCACATTTTCCTTAACCTTCCTGTCTTCACTCTGGGGATCTGCCTTCCTGAGCATCATGGCTGAGTGCCTTCTCCCCTTGCCACTGCCTGCTGTGAAGCGTTGAATCAGCGCTGTTGAGAGACCCGCAGCTGCACAGCTCAGACAATCTGTTTCTCTGTTAACATGGCTTTAGTGCGGGTATGTTTTCCTGATTCCCTGATGTGTCATGTCTAGGAGAATGATACCAGATGGCATGTTGCTTCTGTGAAATCACCACCTCAGAAGTCATTAACACTTTCGTGGGGCAGCTGCTTCCATGGTACTAATGCTAGCTAGAATCAGGCAGGAGACTTTAGGCCAGGAAGATCTTTTGTGTCCCGTCTCTCCAATGCCCCAGCTTTCTCACTCCCTCCTCCCCTCCCTCAAGCCCAGACTTCTCTCTCTCAGACATGCTGACTTGTGGAAATGTGCCAACATTGCAGTGTACCACAAGCAGATAGTGCTGCAGGGAGGGAGGAGGGGGGAAAGGACAGTGTCTTGAGAGGGAAACAGATGTATGTTTCTGCTTGGAAAGATAAAAAAGATTTAAATTCCTGGAATGATTTCTGTTCAGCAGTGCTTTTGCTACATGTCATTTTTTTCTGACCCCTCTGTAGTCCTCAGCATGGTGCCATTTTAGCCAAGACCTCAAAACATTAGACTTCCAGATATTCTTGGGATCCTCCTCTTCTTCCTTTTGCCTGTGTAGTGTGAGGCAGGCAACACAACATGAGAGCAGGGAGGAAATCTATTCAGGAAATTGAAAGAAATGCTCTTGATTTTGGCAAAACACCTACCATTCCATTTTAGCTGTTCTGTCCTACCTTTGTGGTGTCTGAGTGCTTTCTCTCATCTGGTTGCAGGGAAGGCAAAGCAGTTCTCTCTAACATCTTACAAAGAAATGGAACATGGATGCTGGGGAGGGAGCACTCTGTTCCCACCTCTCACTCCACAGCATATTCTGGTCTAGGCAAGATCTTTAGAGGGAGGCTCGATGGCTAAGATCAGAAATAAAGTGGGCAGATGTTCCCTGTCCTCTGGAGCTTAGGGCAAATAAAGCCTGCCTGCATGGAGTAGCTGGTGGGGGCTAGTAACTTGTTGGGGGCTAGATGTTCTTAGCTGTCTCCAGGGGTTTGGTGCTCAACCTGGCAGAGTGGGAGTCTGGATGGGCTGGACAAATAGCTGAGCAGGTTTGGATGAAGAAGGGGAACTGTGCCTCAGAATGTGTTGTGTTTAGAAGGATGGGGTGCTTCAGCGGTGAAGAGATCTTCCTTAAAGGCAGCTTGCATGGTGTTTCTTGAAGGTTTCTGAAAGGAACTGGAATGGACTATTAGACTGTGTATGAACTGACAGCTCCCAATTGTGTTCTAGGAAGTGTATTTTTCAGCATCCTGGATATTCAAAAGCACTTAGTCAAGTTGTGAGTGCTGTAAGGCATTAGCTGCTCCAGGAGTGTGCTCTGGGGCTCAGGAGAAAAGTAATGTTTTTGATTGCTGGATTCTGATGCTGCTCTGGCAGAGCAGCACTGTAACCCTGGGTGGCTAAGCTAGTGCACCCAGGAAAATGAATCAATGAGAATTGCAACATAAATAACAGTTTTACTGCACTGTCACTTGCTTATGTTGACTCCATCTGTTGAATTCCCTCTTCCCCCAGCTTCTTTCTTTCTTTCTTTCCTTTCCTAGTTTACTTGGCTTTAGAATATATATTCAGATAAAATAAGCACAAGAAGTCTTGGGAGAGCAGTTTGCTTGCCTCTTTCTCTTAATGGCTTCCTTCGCATTTCTAGCCTCTGCTGAATACTGCACAGTTTTGTTTCCATTCCCAGTCACACCATTATGCCTCATGTTTTTGCTGTAGACAATAAGCAGTTCCAGGGATCTTCATGCCTGATGGACCTTTCAGCCATCAACCACTCAGCTATCTAGCAAGTTGTGATTCTGTGATCCTGTGATCTTTGCAAACACCAACAGCAGAGCTTGCACAAATGTGATTGTGAAAGCATGCATAGGAGTGATGTGAAACACTAGAGAAATCTTACTAACGTCCTTGCTGAGAGTTTTAGGGCTTTGTTTTATTTTTGAAGACAAGGACAGGTCCCACAAGTGACAGCTTTTCAGGAGTGAGTGACGTTCCACTAGCCAAAGTCACTCCAGTTAGGTTCCCAAGAACTGGCTGAAATCTCAGGATCTCTTCTACATGAGGTACAGTTGCTGGCAGTGCCACTGATGTCTGGGATTTACCAAGTCTCCCTTTAAGCTAGTGCATAAAGTAAGTAGATGAGCCCTGTGTAACAAGGAAAGGGGAGATTTGAAAGTTCTTTGTTTATTTCTGGCTTCTTGTGTTTGGATGATTTAGGATACTTGAGATGGTGCAACAGAAGAGAGAAGATACTGCTTGGCCTGGTAGGTTATCTGTCAGAAAGCACAAATATGGGTATAAAGAAAGGAAATGTGAAAGAAGAGGAAGAAGAGCAATACATAAGAAAGAACTGGCCTAGGGTAGTGTATTGCCAAGCTTTGCATGCATGGATGAGAGTCTTAAAGTCATGTGGAAGGGGAGGGGAAGTCAGCTAGAAGGGAGTTTAGGTGTGCAGGCAGTGGTATGGTGAAACATAAGAGGCGAACACAGCTTCAGCTGCAGGGGTTAGGTCATGAAGGTTTTAACTGTCCAAAAAGTGGAGCTGGGTGCAGAGCAGAGTGAAAAGAGAGCATGGAAAGTGCCTGCAGCATGAATCCAGCATACACCCCACAGCGCCTCTGTGTACTGAGGAAGGATGTCAGATCGTTCCTGGGAGTGCTTGAGTGATTTAATCTTCATGACTGTAGTCACACATGCAAGAAATGCAGAGAACGACTGGGGGGCAGCATGAGTTCCTCTTGGAGCTACTGTTAGCCGTGGTGAGAGTAAACATATTGCTAATTTTTGCTTCTACCTTGTTCAGCATTATCACTTCTGTGTTAATTTTGATACCACTTGTTAGCATGAAGACTGGGAAAGAGAACTCCAGGCTTAAGTCTTCTCAATAGTTCTGTTTTCTGGTCTGTGCCTTCTGCCACATCCTGCTCCAACAAAGGTGTGCCATGCCTCACTAAACGTGCTATCATTGTCCTGCTGTCCCACACAGCTATGCAGGTAGGTTTCATGGTGGTTACTGCTGAAAATAAGCATTAAGTGCTCTGAACAACATTTGTGAAGTTTGCTTTTTCCCCTTCTTCCTGTGGAAAATAGGCAGAGTGCAATGGCTATTACTACTAGAGTCATTAGGTATGGTTTTGGTAGGGTTTTGTGTGTTTGTGGTTTTGGGGTATTTTGGTTTTTATTTTTAAGAAAGACAAATGTGTTAGACTATATATAAACAAAAGTGTCACATTATTGGGAGGGAGGATGTTAGGAGTGGTTAAAATGTAAATGTAACTGTGGCTGTCAGTACTGTGAAGTGTATGGGAGGGTCACACCCTGACAGACACACATTCCATCCCACTTCACGACCATGAAAAGCACTAGTGTGTTTTTTGGAGGTATTGCTGCTTCATAGTCATTGCACAGGAGAAAGCCAAAGGTAAGGAAGTACAGCTGACACTTAAAGAAACAAATGGGCAATTTTTTGTGATGGCCATGGTTCTTGGAGAAATCTGTCTTGTTTTCAGATTGGCCCCCAAGACATCTCAACTCCTGTACAGGCCAATGTCACTGTCAGGGTAGCAAAACTGTTGTCTGTAGTGTGTCGCAAAGTTTTAAGTGATCTTTTATGTTCTTTGATTCCAGTATATAAAGATGTTAGACACATAGAAGATCAAGATTATAGTCTTGAATTTGTTTTAGTGTTCTACAAGTAGCCAAAGTCAAAGCAGAGATAAAGTTTGATGGGCTCATGATCTAAGGAAGTGCCACGGTATTTTGTGCTGCTGGAATTCTCTTAAACAGCGAAGTTTCACAAGCAAGCTCTGTTACTTTTGATCAGCCAAGGGTTGAGATATATGAATTACTGCAGCTGAATCCTTGTTAGCAGAATTTATGAACTCATAGCTGGCAGGAGTGAAGTTTTTGTTGAGGGTTTTTTCCTCTTTTTTTTCTTTTCCATTTCAAAGGCAAATGTTGTATCAGACACTAGACTGAAACTATAAAGTAAAAAGTGTCATAATTTTCAGCTGGGATTTCAGATTTCCTTTTTTCTCAGCTCAGAAATTTAGGAAGAGTAAAAATACTGGTAAATGCACAGATTATTTTACTTTCATCACAATCCCAGTTTATTGTAGGTGTGTATGCGATATCCTGCATTTTAGGTGCTGCAGCTTTCCAGTGTCCTGTGTGGCATGGCTGCAGGCACTACAATGAGATTCCTGCTCTGAGGAAGGAGACAATGTTTTTGGTGACACAGAGTATCTCAGCATAAAGCAAAGCCATATCCAAGGTCCTACGTGCAAACACAAATTCTGTGGCTTGCCTGTTTGTCCTGCCTTTCTGCCTGTCCATCCTGTGTTTCTGCCTGTTTCTGGAGAAAGGAGGTTTTAAAACAAAGGGTGAAAACACCTTTAGAGCACTTGCCAATTTTGTTTCATCACAGGTGGTCATAATACATATGTTACTGGGTTCAGTTTTGGGCTCCTCACTGTAAGACAAGACATCAAGGCCCTGGAGCGTGTCCAGAGAAGGGCAATGAAGCCGAAGGGTCTGGAACACAAATCTTATCAGGAGCAGCAGAGGGGGCTGGGACTGTTCAGTTTGCAGAAGAGAAGGCTCAAGGGAGACCTTATTGCTCTCTACAGTTACCTGAAAGGGGGTTGTGATGAGCTGGGGTTCAGCCTCTTCTCACAGATAAGTAGTGACAGGACAAGAGGGAATGGCTACAACTTGCACCAGGGGAGATTGAGGTTAGAAATGAGGAGAAATTTCTTCTCCAAAAGAGTGGTTGGGCGTTGGAATGGGTTGCCTGGGGAGGTGGTGGAGTCACCATCCCTCAGGGTGCTCAAGGAAAGGTTGGATGAGGTACTTAGGGACATGGTTTAGTGAGTAATAAAAGTGGTAGGGGGATGGTTGGACTAGATGATCTTGAAGGTCTTATCCAACCTTAATGATTCTGTGATTTTGTATATTAAGGAATCAAGGCAAGAAAGGATGTTTTGTAGCGTGCCTGGGTTTCAAGAAGAACTTTGCAGCAGGTCTCTCTTGATGCTGACTGCTGACCACAGGTACTGAATGCTGCTGTCAGTGCTGGCTAACGGCAGCATTTTTTGATAAAGGTAAGCAAAAGATAGAGAGGTGAGCTGATCTCCAGGCCTTCTTGTATCAACAAGCTTTTGAGGATGTTCTTGTCTGGTAACAGTGTGCTGGTAGCAGTTGGTGATTTATTTTTCTTTTAAAATACAGGTGCAGAATTTTGAATAAAATAGAAGCCGCATGTAGATGGTTTGTAGCCTGTCACAGCTGAGCATAACTGGAATCTTAAGGTGCCAGGAAGAATTATTTTTCCATCCACATGGCAGAGAGAGCAGAGTATTAAAATGAAGAGTAATCTTATGGATGAAGCAAAATGAATAGCGTGCTTTTAATTTAAATCTGTGTATACCCCACAGTGCTGAATATACAGTCACAGACTTTTGGCACTGCAGTTTGAAGAGATTCATGTAGCAGTATCAGAGTATTTACCAGGACAGTAGCTTTTCTTCATGGGTGTTTTTTGCTTGGTTTTGTGCCTGCCTTTTAAGCTAACTTTGTGTGTGCAAGGGGATACCTTTGAAATGCGTAGTGGCCCACGGCTTTGCCATTTCAGTTGTATTTGCCCAATCTCCACTAACATTTATGAATAAAGACAGCTGACCTTTGCAGAGTGAATGGCTAGATGCATGTGTAATTAGAGAATTAATAGTGGTATGTCTCATTTACTTACCTCAGGTTGTGGAGTCATATTGGGTGCCTGGTGGTGATTTGAATACTGCTACAATAAATACAGCACAGAACCACACCAAAGTTGTTTTTGAAAGACCCCGTTGATTCACTGCAGGACCGAGGCTTAGAGCAAAGTTATAGTGATGTGGTTGGTGTGTGCTCCCTGCAGAGGCAGAAGCAGGGATGCTCGGGGAGCTAAATACTTCAGCTGTACACCTAGAGCACATCTCTCTGTTAACCTGTCCTTTTTATCTTTGTCCATTCTACTACTGTCCATTCCTATGGTTTCCCCTTAAAATGTTTGCTTAAGAAATCTGCAGCCTTGCATGTCAGCAGGAAATTGGTTTCTAAGTGTGACTGTGACACCACATGCAAACAGTCCTCTCTGAGTCCTCTTCATTCTCGCCTATGCTGGCAGGGTACCAAAGATCTGTTGTAGCTTTTCCCATTTCAAAGCATCAGCTGAATCTTGGAAGACTGGAGGGAAGAGGTGGCTAGAGAAGGGTCCCTCAGTGCAGACAGTAAAACCCTGGTACTCAGTCAGCTGAGTGAAAGGATTAGGTGTCACAGGCAGGAGTGCTGCAAAATCATGCTCCTCTTGGCTGTGCTCTATTCTTAGCTTGTAGAAGCCCACCTCTGGTACCGGCTGTCTACCTGAGCACTGGTGGAGATGGCAGTTAATGCCAACTGTGGTAGCAGCTTGGACAGCTCTGCAGGAATCAGGATGACAGTTTGTTCCAATGAAGCCTCCATGCAGATTTAATTTCTAATAACCTAAGCTGGATTTGAAATGGAAGTGGAAAAATGTAAGATTTAGTGATTTACCTGTGCCCACCCTGGTTTTATCCCTTATCTATAGAGTGATGCTTTAATACCAAATAATTTGAGCAGAAATGCGTTCTATTTTTAATTTTAAGAAAAAATTCAATGCTTTCTTTGAGATTTGCATGCATGGATTTCCCTGCCTGCTGGGCTGCCATTGCAAAAAGACACATGCTTATTGCTGCAGCTTGACTGACTGGCAGTGCTGATGCGTGAAGAAAACCTTGATAATTTCAATTCCTTTAGCATTCTAACACAAAGGATGGCTTTGTCCCTTATGAGAGATCTGGAAACAGATAAAGATTGTTAGCATTCAATTAATAGATGTAGTGCAAATAATCAGGATGTTATAAGACAAAATGTCCAAAGCCATGATTATAGTTCTTTTTTCCCCCCTTTTTTTTCCCCTTTTTGTCGAGTAGGGGAGGGAGGAGATGAAAGAAACATTATCCAAACCTTCTTTTGCCATCAACCCCTCTTGAATAAAGAACGACTGGAAGAGCTGCTCTGCAGCAAATAGTGTTAGTTTATGTGCTTCAGCGTGAATTTAGATCCCAAGGCATATTTATATTTATATGATTTAACATTTTTGTAACAGCTATATGCAAAGGGGAAAGAAAGCAAAAGAAGTTAGACATTTACCCACTTATGCCTGAATAGAGACTTTTTTTTTTCCCCAGCTAGAAAAATAAAGCTGTATTTAAGTGCCTATACATGTTGAGGGCCCCTAGGACTGGAAGTGTCTGCTGGTCCCATTTCTGTTTTTATAATGGGAAGCCCTCTTGTGAGGAAAATGTCTGTGAAATATCTGTGAAAATAGCGTAGAGATTATCTGACTGGTTGTCTGTTGAAGGAGAGTTCATTTTCTGTTGATGCAAGTAAGTAAACATGCTTGTGGTGTCAGATGATGCTTTAACATGACACGTGCAGTAGATGAGAGCTGAGCCTGTACCAAGTCTGATCCAAGCACCTCAACTGTTTGGAACTGCTGGAGTTGAACGTAAATAAAAGAGTGTATGTGGGGGTGTTAATTCCATGTGTAGGGAACAGCTATCAGGTGCATCAGTAATCAGTGTGATCTGCTAGCACATATTAAAGAGAAAGCCATTGCTTCCAGTCCTCAGCCAGGCTCATACCTCTGCCCATGGAGATCTTCTCCCCCTGTTAGAATTTCAGAGTGCACAAAATCACGTGCTGCTCCCTGGAGTCCTTAGAAGGTTATTTCATGTATAGATCAGACCATTAAGGTATGAGGATTCCTGCTATCCTTCCTTGCTTACGTTGCACTGAATCGATGGAAAAGCAATTCGAAGATACTGTGTCACTTTTTAGTCTCTTTTTTTTTTCTTTTTTCTTTTCTTTTTTTCCTTTTTTAAACAAGAAGTTCTGCAGGGGGAGAAATTTCACAGAGCTGTCCTTTCTAAGCTTCGTTTTGCAGGCAATCACTAACCTGACTTCGGCCATTACCCCAGAACTGAAGGAGTTCAGGCCTCCCTCCACTGCCCAGGCCCTGAATTAGCAGAGCATCCTGGAGTGTCTGCAGGTATCTGCCTTGCTGTTCCTCAGAAACAGGCTGAGGACACCCCATGGTGCAGCCCTCTTCCCTCTCCAGCTTTTTCAGGTGTCAAGAGAGTTGTGTGCATCACTAGGAGTGATCAGCTCTAGAACTCTTGTATTTGCTTGCGTTCCATCGCCTCTGGTTTCGGTGATGTCCTGTGAATAACTGTTAATACTTGCTTCATCTGCTTCTTTTAGGCAGTGTTTGCGTATTGCTGAGCTCCAGCAACAATACAGTTTTCTACTGTGCAGCTCCAGTTCCAAACCATGTTGCCTGACCACACACACGGGCATCCCCTTGCTGTTAGGCGAAGGCTGCTGTGCATTGTACATGGGGCTGCTGAGCTGGCTTCATGTAAAATGGGGAGGTGGGGCATGTTTCTTGGGTTTGTCTTGTTTTCAAGTTAGGTTGGTTCATGATCCTGCCCACAGCCCATCGTGATGAGCTGTGACTCAGCTGAACTGAGTGGGAATTCTATGGGGGTGACTGGGGGCTCAGTGAGCTGCTACTGACAGAGCTCTTTTTTCCTCAGACCAACATGAACCAGCAGTGCTGGGAAACTTACCTCAAGGGTAAGTTTCTGAACTTGTTCTGAAACTCTGAACTTTTCTGGAGTGTTGGAGAAACCCAGCTGTAGTCTTATCAGAGCTCTTGCAGCAGTAGAGACAGTCTCCCTTCAGTCTCAGGAAGATGGCAGAATGTCCATTTTTTTCTCTTGCAAGTTTGTTGAATTCAGCCATATGGCTGGAATTTCAGGCTGTGTTTCTAAATTATCACTTACATTTTGTAGAAATTGGTGCTTTCAACCCTGCCTAGCTTTCATTTTACAGGTGTTTGCATTTCTAAAATGTCTTTAAAAGTATGGTTAGGGCTTCCAGTTTTAGGCATAAGGAAAAGATTTAATTTGTTTTTAAGGCTCAGAAGGAGAAATGCAAAGGTTAACATTTGGTTGATATATGAGATTGTGCTTGGTATGCATATCTGCTCTTTATTTTTGTATTTCCTTTTCTCTGCTTCTCCAGGTGTCATCTTGACATGAGTACATTCAAGCCTGGCACTAAGGAGTATATGAAACTAGCTTGGAGGGGTGGAGAAAAGAAACTGCAGCGTCCTTGTGTGTATCAAAATGCCTTGTAAAAGCTCTTTAGAGAGTGAGAATTCAATTCTGTGAAACAGTTTTCATAAGCACTCTGTACAAACATAAAACCAACATCACTGCACACTGTGCAAGCACAAGACACACACGTTAACATGCAGTTAACATTAGCAGAGAGGATGGTTATGTCTAATTAGTAGCACAGAAAGGTGAGAAGATTTTTGAAGCATCCTGCTCAGCAGTGGCATTAATCCAGAAATATCCAAGCAGTAAACCCTGTAAAGCTTTTCTAAATGGCCTGGTTAGTCCTGAGGGTGTTTGGGCTTTATTCTTGCACACGTAATTTAATGAACTTTTAAAGAGACCTCTAGGCAACAGCCCAAACTCAGAAGGGCAGAGGGGAAAATGCTGATAGACAGTACTGCTGAGCTAGAACACAGTGGCTGTGAAGGAAAAGCTGCTGAATGGGCTGATGGCTGAAAGAAGCAAAGCAACTGCACTTGGACTCGCTAATGGGCTTTTTGTCCAAATTGGAGCCATCTCTTTCTTTAGGAGTTTTTTGTGTTGGAAATCAGGCCATAGCCAGGCTGGAGCAGGAAGGAAGAGGCGGATAGTTAGTGATCTCAAAAGGGTGTGCTCTGGGTGCAGAACGACAGCTGTGGTGGAAGTAGGTTGGCTGCGAGGGCATTGAACTTGGCAAGAAAGCTTCTTCAGCTCCTTGCACTGCTGAGAGTCTCGTCATGCTGCAGCCTGTGGAGTGGTGCTGAGGGAGCCTGGAGGATGCTCATGGAGGTGAAGCTCCCTGCCTGTCCATCTAAGGAGCCAGCAGCCCTCCTGAGGCCACTCATCCCTTCCTGCAACCTATCTGTGCTTCACAAAAGTACAAAAATGTGCCCTCAGCAGAGGAGTACTCGTCACTCTTTTCCTGTTCCAGCCTGGAAGAGAAGCCTTGTACCTTCTGCCCTGTGGTTCCCAAGTGCTTCTCAGTGTTTCATGAAGTGTTGCAGGCCTCTGCTGTCATGTTACTGCACCTGCTTTGCTGAAAGGGATGCTGAAGCAGTAAAGAAGTAAGCTTTTATTTCCCAGTGATGCAAATTGTGTTGGAGTCGATAACGAAACCAGAATTTGCAAGTACCCCTGACCTTTAAATCATGTGTTTCCCAGTATTGAGGGGTGCCTGTGACACCATTTGTGCCTCAGCTTGGCAACTGGATGGAAAAGCGATGTCACTTTCCTGGGCTGATTCATAGGTCCCTGATGACAGGTTACAGGTTATACTTGTTTTCACCAATTACTGTGCAGTTGTGTTTTGACCGGGACCTGACAGCAAAGCAAGCATGAGTGAGGAGAGCATCAGGCTGAGGCCTCAGAGTGCAGCACTGATACTTCTTGTTTGCCTGTTCAAAAACAGTTGTCCCACAGATGTTGTAGACCTTTTCTAAGGCAAATAGATCAGAAGTGGTTGTTCTTTGCCTGCTTTTTACTCTGTTTCAATCATTTAACATTGCTTTTTACAGCATCAGTTTTGTTGCTGCTCCATTATTATGGTGGTTATTCCTATAGGGCATGGAGTGCTAGACTCAGGTCATGGCCATGTTGTGTAGGAGTCGTAGAGAGTCTCTGTCACAAAGTGTTAGGGGTGTCTAGAGGGACAAGGCAGGGAAGAAAAGGCATGATTCACAGTGTGTCCCTGTTGCAGAAAAGCTCAGTTGCAGGATCTGATACAGAGCAGGTCTTCACATGGACACATTTGTGTATGAGGCTGCAGGATCAGGAAAGATGAGCTCTCTTATGTCCCTTCTGGAGATTAGCACCTTCAAAATAACTGGCCTTGCACTTGACACAGAAGGAAGGTCAAGTATCCAGATAGCCAGAGGTCCCTTTCTGACCCTGTTGGGGTCAGGAATTTGTGTAGTGTTTAAGAAGCACATTCAGAGTCAGTGTGAAAGTTGTCATTGTTTTAAATCTCACTGAATGATTTGCATTGCACCTAGGAGTCACTTCTCCCAGCAGCTGGGGAGCAAGTGGGAGTGTTACTGTCTTTAGCAAACAGATAGGGGAAAAAAAAAAAGCTGTTTCCCATCCCAAAATCTCTCCTCACTATCACTCAAGGTCCTTCCAGTTCCAAAGGACCAGTTGTTTCCAATATAACTCAACCTAGGAAGGTGGACAGCCCAGAAATGGTTAAAGTCCTGTGATGGATTGGTGACCTTTGCCTGGAGAAAATGCTAAGAGTAGCCTTTGCCACCATCTTTGGGCTCAAATGCACATAGGTAGCAATTTAAAGCAGGATGATGTGGCTCACTGACATTGCTCTCTCCTGTTTCTTTACAGCTCCTCTATGACAACCCAAAAGCCCGTCAGGAAGTAGAGTATCACTGGCGAGCATCAGGGTGTCCCCACATTGTCCATGTCCTGGATGTTTATGAGAATATACATCATGGAAAGAGATGCCTCCTCATTGTCATGGAATGGTATGGACCAGCAGCAGCCCCCCACCGAGCATTGCTCTTTAGGGGGGTGGAGGGAGTGGGAGAATCTGTTGGGTTAGGTGAGGGTTCAGTGAGCTTTCTCATCAGCACGATTTTAGCTTGCAAACCTTTAGTGGTCTTTAGGGAACTGGCAGGGAAACACAGAACTGCTCCAGCCATCTTGTCTGATGGAAGAATGAGGAACCTTATCCAGAAAATAAATTTTCTTGTACTTCATGGCATTTGTCCTCATTAAAGCATTGACTAATTAATACAATCTTGAAAGACGTGTCTCTACAAATATTATGCACTTTGATTGTGACTGGGTTCCAACCTCAGATGTAAATCCTGTGATCTGATGTGACTCATTTTTCTGCTATTTTGACTCTGACTTTTCCTGTTCTGTCCTTGATCTGCAATACCAGAGTTACTGTTTTGTTCACTGGGGACAAATTAATTATCTTTTTCAGTAATCTTGCTTCCTCCTTTTTTATTTCATCTCAGGACCATACATAAACCAAGGTTACTGTCAGTCTCCCAGTGCCAGCTTATCTGACTCCCAACTATGTGTGTCATGTTCCTTGTGACAGGGTACATTAAATCTAAAGTGTCAAAACTCCTTGGTTTTGTTTTGTGTTCTGCTTATTCTGTATCAAAATGGCTTTGTGCATTGATTTAAATGAGTCTGCTGTTTAGGAAACATTGGCATAGGAGGCCTGTAATACCTTCTGATCTGTTCCTGCCATGAATCTGTGCAACTATATGGATGCACAGTCAGGTGTTGATTTGATCTTTTCTGCTCATGCAAGGTGGGGGGGCTTTGTGTTCTGTGTTTCAGCATGGAGGGAGGAGAGCTCTTCAGCAGGATCCAGGAGAGAGGAGATCAAGCTTTCACTGAGAGAGGTGAAAACCCACAAATTTAAAATTAAAGTTGGTGAAAGACTGCTTCTCTCTTTCTCTATCCCCTTGCTTAGTTCTCTTACAGGATTTTTTTTCTTTGATTTTACTTTTGTTTCTAATTTTTAATGTTTAAAATTATTTTCAAAATTTTCTATCCAAATCTGTATTAAACAGCTAGTTTTAAGAGTTCCTGAAAATCAGGAATTACCAAAATTGGCCAAATTCAGGCACAGTGTGGAAGGTTTATAGGGAAATTCTTCATACAAATCTGCTCAGCTTCATTTTTGAAGCACCACAGCCTCTTTTACTCTAGTCCCTAGTCTCTGCCAGACCACGATCAACAACACAGCTCCTACTGTGATTTCTCTTCTGGCCATCCCTCAAGCAGCATCACTGCACAGCTATACTGTTAGGTGATGAATATAACAAGCAAATCACATTTGATGAAACATCTCTTATTCAAGGGCTTTAAAGTACTACTTCTAAGGAAGTGTTATTAGCCACACCGTAAACAAGCCTGCTTATCTATAATAGGGACCTGCCATGAGTCAGTGACAGAGCTTGCAGTAGTCTTGCTGTTGTTACTGTCTCTGCTGTTTATTACTTGCAGAGCACCACAGGTGTGCTTGAGTCGGTTCTCTTTGCCCATTCACAGCAGACAAGAGCTTGTGTCTGCTTAGGAGTGAAAATGTTAGTGTTTGGAACTAGCATTGTGACAACATGGCTAGAAGACTGAAAACTTAAGCCTGAGCTTGTAAATTACTGTGACTGTGCTGCCAGTCTGCTATAGAGGTCAGGCTTTTGTTGATCCTCTTTTGTACCCTGGGATGAATCCTGTAAGTTTTATGAGACTCATGGAGGGAAAACAAATGTTTTCAGGAACTTCATCTAAAATACCAGATTCCAGAGGAGGACAACTGGTTCCATGATAATTAGTGACTCTGCTCTGCTAAACCCATGGTTTCTCTACATTAAGTACCATTATAACATTCTAAATACTTAGAAATCATCTGGAGGTATTAAACAAAAACCCCACCTTCATTCTTTCCTGAGATAAATGAGCTCTGTTCCACTGGACTCCCCAAGTTCTTGGGCTGTTTACGTATCCCATGAGGAACCAAGGGGTTTGGCCTGGGCCAGGAAGGAGGAGGCTGTGCAAGGTTTTCCCCAAAGACAACTGAGTGTTTCTGCCTTTTGATTATCATTGCCTGAGATTGTGTAATTTCAACCTCAAGCCATGTGACAAAGGATTCCAGGTTACAGTACCAGAATTTCTCCCTTCCCTCTCAGCTGAGGTTTCTACCTGTGAAAAACAAAAAAAAAAAAAAGAGGATCAAGTTGAAGCTGTTAATTCTCTTTCCCTGTGAATGGAGATGTAATATACTTCTTGTTTGGTGCAGGGGGAACATTACTGCTCCCTGCTCTGAAACCTCTCCATGTGTAACTGAACTCTTCTGGACTTAGGGGTGCCAGTGCTGCAAGGCTGCTCACCAGCCACTAGAATTTCCCACTTGTGGTTATGTTAAATTTTAGGAACATATTATTTCAGAGGTGGCAGCTTGGGCTTTGCAGAATAGATTTTGTTTCTTCTGAGGAAAAAGCTTCTACAGACAGTGAGGAATGAAGATGTAATCTGTCTTAAAATTACTACATTGTTATGTTGCTCTATTTTTAGAAAATCTGTTAGATCCTCTTGTTACCCCTGAATTAGAAGCTGAAAGTTAAACTTCTGTCTCAGACAACCAAGGCCATGTCCTGGATACTCAGGGATATGTCCTGGCTGGGGACCCTTTCTCCAGCCTTATGTGGTACTTGTGTAGCTGCTCTGGTTTTTCTGCTTTTCTGGTGGGCAAATTAAATAGCAAATTTTAAAAAAATATAACCCCCAAGAGTGTGAGCCGTTCAGTTCTGTGCCTGCTCAGGAGGAGGGCTGAGCAGCCAGGGAACTGGGGGCTATGGCTGCCTGCAAAACCAAAACACAGCTGTTAGGACTAATTTTAGGTTTTCCAGTCTTGATGCTAGCCCTGTATTCCAGCAAGCTGTTTGTAAGTCATAAGCATTCCCAAGCATGTCCCTGAGTTACAGTGGGAATGTTAATGTGACCTTTCTCTAACATTGTATTTATAGAGGCCTCTGAGATAATGAGAGACATCGGGACAGCCATCCAGTACCTGCATTCAATGAACATTGCCCACAGAGACGTCAAGGTGAGGCCCGAAGTGTGTGGGCAGGGAGAAAAGAGCATAAGGCAGAAAAATAAATGGGCAGTGGTGGTTTACATAGGAGTACCATCAGATGGTCAGAGTGCTCCTAAGCCTCTGCCAATGTGACAAGGGATCTGCTCACAATTAGTTTGCAACCAGTCAAAGGTCAGAATATTCATGTGTGCCAGTTGTGTAAGGAATGCAGAGGAATGTGGTGATAGTCAAAGAGGTACTCCCAACTTGGAATCCAGTTAATTAACAAAGAAATAACACTGCCAGGAGTGAATTTATACTAGATACCTCTATGCACAGTTTTTGCCAGTTGCTAGTTGTTTTCACAATCATACTTGCCTTTAAAAAAAGCACAAAATAGCTACCACAAACCAAACAGAACCCCCAAACAAAACCCAACCCCCCTTCCTTCAGAAACAGGAGAAACTGCATATCTGGGAGGAATAATACCAATTCCATGCATCCAACCCGCTTTAAATTTATATGTAAATACTTGGAAAATGAAAAAACCTCAGTTACTGCCATGTGGAGCAGTCTTTTTACTAGCTAAAGTTGGTACCCAGACCTTGTAGTAGAGATTTGACAGTAGGGTTTGTAGTGTTGTAGTTTCTTTTTGTTCTGCAAAGCTCACAGCATAAGCAAAGACAAGACAGCTACACCAAGATGGTTCTAGCACAGTGGTGCAGTGACGTGACTGAATGTGCAGAAGAGCAGGTCACATAATGGTGCACTGAAGCACCTGACTCTGCAGTGTGGAGTTGGGGAACTAGATGATCTTATGAACTTTCTACAGATGCTTCAGTACGTAAAGCTGGAGGGAAAACAGCCTTTGCTTGGTGTCACTGGGGGTATGTTTGAGGGTTCTTCAGAATGACTTAGCAGTTTGGACACTAAGGATCTTCTGTGGAACTGTGTGCCATTGCCTGTCACCAGCACAGAAACTGAAGTGCTTTGCCCCACACAATCCCTACACACTCAGTGAAATAATGTAGAAATGATTCAAATTACTTAATAGATCCTAAATCCTATTTTCTTTCAAGCCCTCGCTGCTTTTGTATGTTCCTAAATACTAGCATGACAGAGGGCATTCCTTGTGACTGAGAAACTGGAAAACAGCAGACTCTGGATATGTGCTGTTCTCCCTGTTCTTGTGCACAAGAGCTTGTACTTCCCCCGTGCCACTTGTGGTTTTGGAGGGCCTTTGTAGAGTGTGGAGCAAGAGTCAAGTAACGGAGGTTTCAGAAGACAGGAGGGGGGAAGCAGGAAGGGGACTGTGCCTGTGTCAGTTAATTCTGATGGACTTATGTCAGTTGTTCATAGAGTTTGCCTTGTCTTCCACCTCAGCTACTTGAGTCTTGTGATTTGTTCTCCTGAATACCATGTTGAGAAGGATGTTGATCCTTAGCCCGAGTAAAAATGCTACAGGTTGGGAGGGAACTTTCTGCATGGTATGGTGGGGATGTGAGGGAAGTAAGAAGACCCAGATGCTGGTGGTGATCCAGGCAAGTGGGAATGGTTTGACCTTTCAGCTCTGTAGAGACATCCTTTTATTGTCCAATTTATCCTTTCTCTTGGTGGCCTTTCAGCCTGAAAACTTGCTTTACACGTCTAAAGAGAAGGACACTGTACTCAAGCTGACAGACTTCGGCTTTGCCAAAGAAACCACTGTACAAAATGCGCTGCAGACCCCCTGTTACACTCCTTATTATGTGGGTAAGTTATCCAGATGCATTTCTTTTGTGTTACAGTCTGTCATCCCTCCCCTTATGGAGAGCCTGCGGACTGTAGGAATGTATAGGGAATCTTCTTGTGGGTGTAATGCAAAGAGTTAGCCTGCAGAATTTACACTGGCATCCAACCCCAACCTAGTCTGATTCCAGTACAGTTCAGTGCTCCTGCTTTCTTCCTTGGTGGCAGAGGAAACAGCCTTAACATGGGATGAAAAGGAGGATGAAGGAGAGAGGACATGTTGCTTCTGATTACACTTGAAGTAATCCCAATGTTTCCTCTGAATGGTGCAATAAAAGCTGTCATTTGAACTCAACTTCATGATTATTTGGAAGTTTCCTTGCAAAACTTCCCTTAGCTTAAGTAATGCAATAAAAGAGACCAGGGAGAGTATTCCCTCAGCTGTAGAGCTTCTTAAGGCTGGCATAGAGAGAAATTAGTAATAAAAGACCAAAGTGACTTAATCACAGCTGAGTTTTGGCTGCATATGGTCCAAAGACAGAGCACTGTGTAACAAACACCATAGTAGTCTGTCCTTTATGCACTCATTTTAGACTACATCCCTCCTGGTCTAATAACTAATAGTCATTCACAGTGTGGTTATGGCTGAGCCATCTGCACCTGGAATTTCTTTCCAGGAAGAAGGGCTTAATTTTTTTGAAGAATTAGTTCTATGATGTAAGTTTTTTTGTATTGAAAGGTATTGTTAGTCATTGTTAGCAGAGAAGTGCAATAGCAATATTTTTTCTGATGCTTCCTTTTACATTTTTGTAAGTTGGGATTAGGGATAAAATGTTAAGGGATTTAAGTACTATATTTCTATGCCTTTATATTTGTATATAAACAAGCTGTCATTTCCCTTCTCAACAACTTTTTATAAACCAGCATGATTGCTCGTATGTTTAGAGAATAATTTTCCTTACAAAATCAAGCTCCCTGCCAGTTTACCTGCCCCAGGGAAAAAAAATCCCCTCTAAATATATCTCTCTCTATAATTTTGTGACTTAGAAAAAAAAAATCATGCTCTGGAGGCCAAGGAAAATACTTTGCTCTATAGTTGCTGGAGTTAAACTTGCTCTGCCCGGGTACAGTTCAGAAATTTATCACAGCTCCAGTAGGTCCTTTCTGTTCTGATTTTGGGAACATATGCTCCTGCCTCTTTCAGTGCAGTGTCTCCCTGCACACATTTAGCTCTAGCTCCTTCTGCTTTTCTGTAATCTTAGAGCAGAGACACTAAGGTGAAGAGTAGGGCATTTTGCCAGCTCCATTCCTCCTTTTTAAAGCTACGTTAGATGTCTTCAGGAAGTTGTCAATAGAAATTACTGCCCAGTTCCTGCAGTGAGCTGCATTTTTTTTTTTAATGACTCCAATATTTGTTGTTGAAGTGTGCTGTTGCTTATAAGGTGATGGAGATGAAAGGCAGTATCTGGTACTTTGTTAAGTTCTGGTTTTAATCTTCTCCAGCCCCAGAAGTCCTTGGCCCTGAGAAGTATGACAAATCGTGTGACATGTGGTCATTGGGTGTCATCACATACATTCTGTAAGTATTGGGAAAGAGACATTGGGAACAGCAAAATGACACATCTTATTAAATCTGCACTTCCAAGTAATTAGTCACTAGGATCATGCAAGCTGCATGAGGAATGTAAGCTTGTATGGGACTTTATAAGAGATTACATTACTTTCCTAGTTGTAAGCATTCTTTTCTCCACTCTTTTATAGCCTGTGTGGGTTCCCTCCATTCTACTCAAACACTGGTCAAGCCATTTCTCCAGGGATGAAGAGAAGGATTCGGATGGGGCAATATGGGTTTCCCAATCCAGAGTGGGCTGAAGTGTCAGAGGAAGGTAACAGTGCTCACTAGTACTAATGACTCTGTGCTTGGTGTCATGCAGTGGTGGAGTGCTTCCAAGAGACTATTTCTAAAAGCCTGTCTTAGGATTTTTTTCCCCCTTTTTTGTAGAATTTAATTTTTTGTAAAGTGATAGAGAAAACAACTGGGAACTCGGATACAAGCCAGCAACCTAAGTGCTACAGAAAGTAAATGACTACTGAAAACTTTCTGTAAAATCCTAGCTAGTGCTAGTGAATGCTGAGATTAAACCTGCTGGAAAACAAAAGTCTTTAATCCTGAGAAAGCAGACTGCCAGGGCAGCTGCAATGCAAGCTGAGTTGGAAGAAAGGCAAACCCTGTCTTAAGAACTCATTCAGTCTTTGCCTGCCTTGGTGATAGAGCCAGCAAGGATGGCAGCTTTTCATGCTAGCTTTTTCTGATGTGGAAACTTGCCAGCCACCACTTAAATCAAGGTCAACAATTATTTTTTTTTTTAATAAGTCGTTGACCAAAAGCTGCTGCTGTTCAGCTGTGACCTGGATGGGCTCAAACCAGTGGCCTGAAAGTAGATGGTTTTTATTCCCTCTTACTCTGACAGTTTCATAAGCAGGAAGTCTCACCTGCCCATTTTATTAGAGAGAAAGGTCAGCAACCTCTGGCACATCTCTTTTTTTTCCCCTTTCTATTGCTGTGTTAGCATCCTGTTGTCATCTGCTGCGTAGCACTAACAGATCATCACAGGAAAATACTGTGATCTGTGGCAGTTTAACCCCTCATTGGATCTCATGGCTGCATGTGCAGCATAGACTACTGGATATTAATGAGGAAGATGTTTTACTTATGGGTTTCTTAATACTTTGTCTGCCTTAGATCTTGTTCATATTACAGCAGTTATTAAAATGCATGGGGAGCTTGGTCAGGGAACACAAACTTGGAAAATTTGTTGGGTTTCTGTATGCTGGCCTGAATGAAAGTGCCCTCTACCTTTGAGCCCATTAGGATCAGCTAATTCATGTATTCTTTCAGGCTGATAGGCACCTTCAGCAGACTGCTTTTTTTTGCCCTCCTTTGTACTGTTCTTGTCATGGTTTTCTTTATCTAATCATTCTGTCACTGCATCATCTAAATTCCTCTCTAGCTTCCTGTAATCATCTTATCAGGCTGTGTTTGTGGTTCCCTCCTTTTGCTTCCTTGTACATTGTAGAACTGAGTTAATCTCTTCTGTAAAACTCCTTTGCACCCTCTCTCGACAAACTTCATCTCAACTTGTGGCTCTGGCAGCTTCTTTCAAGCATGTAGTCATCTTGCATTTGATGTTTCTGAAAGAGAACTCTTATTCAGAAGTTTTTCTAGTTTCCCCCAAGGAAGTTATGTGTAAGTATTTCTAACTACTGTCCCTTGGATGCAGTGTTCCTGGTCTGTCTGCCCGCATTAATGAGACTGCTGTCTAGGTTCTTCTCATAATCATGAATTGCAGTTACTTAGTACTCTTGCTGTGGCAGATACCATGTTCACAGAAAGCTGCTGCAAAGCCTGTTCATGCAATCCGTTTCTTTGAATTTCTGTCCTTTTAGTGGCCTCTCAGTTTCAAGGGGAAGTTGATTATCTTTTTTCCCACAGCCTGTACTGGTTTTTGTCTTTTGTCATTTCTCAAAGCTTATACCTTCGTTCAGCCCATGATGCCAAGCTCACCATCTTTCAGACAGGCACCTTGGCTGCTTTCTGTTCCAATGTTTCTCTTTTTCTCAAGTTCTTACTCTCAAAGCAGGTGGTTTGGTGATGCAGAGAGATGGAATCCCCAGTCCTTTGTCTTTCCTTCCTACCCATTGTTCTGGATGTTTTAATGTTCTGCCTTTTTAACCATAATAACCTACCACACTGTACATGGTTTCTTAACATGGTAACAGCAATAGGTAGGTGTATTGAGTTCTGCTGAATGAAGATAGATAATTTTTCAGGTATTTGTGTTCTCCAGGTTATCTGGAAATGCAGTAGTAAACTACAGTGTGCTACGTTGGTCTTGTTTTTCAGCCAAACAACTGATTCGCCATTTACTGAAGACTGACCCGACAGAGAGGATGACAGTGTCTCAGTTTATGAACCACCCTTGGATTAATGTGAGTTTCCCATCTCTTTTTGCAAGGGAACAGGGGGAATTCTTACACACAGACCTTACATGTAGCTCCACATAGCACAGCAAGAGAAGAATGATGGTTATATTTAATAACTTAACCTACTGTGCCCTTCCGCAGAGGGATATCTCGCTGTAGAACCATAGAATCACAGACTGGTCTGGGTTGGAAGGGACCCCAAGGATCATAGAGCTCCAACCCCCCTGCTTGCAGGCATGGCCACCAACCTCCAGGCCTGGAGCTACACAGGGTTGCCTAGGGCCCCATCCAATCTGGCCTTGAACACCCCCAGGGATGGGGCACCCACCCCCTCTCTGGGCAAACCATGATTCTTCTTGGTGTTACCAGAGGACACAGAGACACCCACAGTAGCATCCTTGGAAGCAAAAGCCGAATGTATCTATATCTTCTGTGAGCAGGCAGTCACTGTTGACTCTGCAGCATATGCATGTGTTACTCTCTTTAAAAATATAAAAATAAACTGTATGTACTTACTTCATCAGTGCAGGATTTAGAAAGCTATTATTAGTGGTCTCAGGCACCACTGTGCATAGCTGTGTTAGTGTGAACACAGTGCAGTGCTTAGTGGGAATTCTCATCCTTGGCAGCATTTGGGAATGCATGGGGGAGGAGCAAGGGTCTCGGATGGTGCCCGTAAGAGATTGCCAGCTAGGGTGGGACACAGAGCTATTAATGGTCCCAGTTCAGGTTTCGTTCTCTGACTTGGTTCAGTTTACTTTTCCTTAAAAAGTATTTTTTGGGGAAAAAAAAAAGAAAGAAAAAAGACTCTAATAATGCAAAGCTGTTTCAAACAAGAGACAAGACCTCCAAGAGGTGAATTTCAGGTTATCATCTCTGCTCTGTTCATTCAAAATAATAGATTATACTTCTCACATTTGTACCTTGCTGTTAGGTCTGTGGTCAAGGGGGTTTTTTAGCTGCCCAAAAAAACCCTCCTCCCCAAACAGAATCCCTTGTAATATAGATTGCCTTTCTCCCCACAGTGCTGATCCTCAGAGGCAGGGGCAGGAACAGAGATATGACTAATAGTCAGCATTTTCATAATGCCTGTTTGAAGATCTCAAAGCCCTCAGGGTCTTCCAGAAATGTAGCTGTATAACATCCTGATGAAGTAGGTATCTTCATTGAGAGTGGTGAAAGCTGAGAAAATAAGGTTACAAAGAATGTAGAACTCAACAGAACCTAGACAATGTTTCTACCTCTTTTTTAACCAAATAAAAACGTAACCACTGCTCAGAATAAATACCTCCAGCTTTAAGTGTTTGAAGACCAAAGAAGGAGGTGTTCCAGAAGTCAGCAGGCGATGAATTTCACAGAATGAGTGCCTAATAGCTAAGGAAGCTACCACCTACAGCGACACATGTTACTTGGAATATGCATATAACCAATTAATAAGGAGGAGATTAGAGACAAGGTCTATAGACTCTTCTGCACCAAGGAGCTGTGCTAGAATACCCTTCCTGCAAGAATGCTCATGGAGCTGCACATTGTCTTTTTTTTTTTCTGCTGAACCTATTGTTACTATGAGGCAGAGAGAGGGAAAGACCGACATAGTGAATGCCTGTGTTCTTCCTTTTCTTTTCCCAAATCCCTAAATGGGAATGTGTATGGTTAGCTGCCTTGCATAAATAGCAGAGGAGGAGGGTGGTCTCTCCTCTTTTTTTTTCTTTTTTTCTTTTTTTTTTTTTTAGTTAGAAGTATGGCAGAAATATTACTGTGAACTGTGAACATTGTCAGTTTAGGTGGAACACAGAGTCAGGTAGTTAGCTTGTAGATAAGATTTATTCAAGATGTATTCAAGTAGCTGACAGCAGGAAGGAAGGCTCCTTCAACACCTGCTCAGGGACACCACTAAGGCCAGTCTGCTGGTTTTCCATTTCCCACCTCCTAAGTGTACTTGATGAAATTATACCCTGGCCAGGTAGGGTCCTTCTCCAGAGGATGCACAAGACATGATTTCCACTTCTTGAACTACTGCAGTGCTGCTCTTAGCTCTTGGTTATTTTACGAAGACATGAACAGGGATCTCCTTAGGTGTTGTTGAAATGCAGCTGCATCTGGTGTGGGACACCACAGCAATAGACAGCAGGTTTGGGTAGAAAGCATCAGGAAGATAGGATACCCAAATGAAAGTCTAGCTTGGGTTATGGACTGGCAAGAAATATCATGATTCCTGTTGCATTTAGCTAGGGAACTGTGCTTCCTGCCTTAGAAATTGTACCTTATTTGAATTTACAGTACCTACTGATATTTCCTGGCAGGTGAGCATAGATCTCAGTTGTATGTGGAAGAGCATCTCCAGCAATGCACTGTCTTCTGAACTGTGCCTTACTCTGAATAACAGCATGGCTCCCTCTTTGAGGCACACTTATGATCCGATAAACTGGTAATCTCAGCTGATGTACAGAAAAATTTCTCCTACAGCAAATCCTAGCAGATAAAGGTCAAATTAACCACTTGAAACATTGGCTAACAAATAGTGAAATGACAGTTAAAATCTAAAATGTACATAAAGATTTAGCCAATGTAGGCTTATTGATTGGACTGGAAGAGAGCAAAGTGAATGAAACACAGCACTGATTTCTCTCTCCTTTTGTTCCTTAAAGATACCCTTTCTGAGGGGACTATGGTCCTTTCCTACCTCACCCATGAATTAGCTTGTGGAATGATTGGAAACATAAATAATGAGGGCCACCAGAGGACATTAGATAAAGTGTTATGCCCTCCATACACACAGAAGAGCAAGCAGTCACTTCCCAAGCGTGATTTTGCAGAATACTTATTTTGGTCTTTTTCCCTTTTCTCAGAGATCTATGGCAGTGCCACCAACTCCACTTCACACTGCACGGGTCCTGCAAGAGGATAAAGACCACTGGGATGAAGTTAAAGTGAGTCATTCATAGTTCAGATTTCTTGAAGTCAAGTCTGATAAGGGATTGAATGGGCTGTCTTCTCTGTTTATGCTTATTCCCTTGGGGATTATGGCTATTCTGAATACATCCATGTTAAACAGATGAAGCATAAACAGTCCTAGTTAGAACAGTACTGTGTATGATTACTGTTTAAAAAAAAGAATGGTACTTGAGCTTCATCCAGCAGCCTTACAGCTGTGCCAGATATCCACAAAGATGGTGTTTGTGATGAAAGCTGTTAATGATGCTCCATGCTGAGCCACTGTACGTAACCACAGAGGAGAAAGGGACAGGCCTGAGGGAGCTTGACATTCATTGTGGTGAAGAGTATGATGAAAATGTAGAGGGACAGGGTGGGAGGCTTGAGCTACATTCTGGTTTTCTACTCCATTCCTCTAATGTAAAACAGCATTAAATAACCTTAGCCTTGTCTTGTTGTGACATTTGGTGGGGGGAGATAAAAATATATCTGTCTTTCCCTTAATCTAACCAGGTACCTCACCTACTGTTTGTACTGATGGCAGTTGAATGCTTCCTGCAAAGAGAAACTATAGGGCAGACTAAAAGTTGTTTGCAAGCTTTAACTCTTTCCTGCTGGCCTTTATCAGGTTGGCATGCTTTTACAATTAATTCTGATTGTTTTGCATTTACAGTGCTTGGCATTTTGACAATTGCAACATTGCTGATTACCAATTTTATTTAAATGACTGATGGATAGTCTCAGTTGTTGAACTATGTAACAGGAAAATTTCGTAGAACCTAGGCAACATTTGGCTCCCAAGTTAGAGATCAAACAGATATTTTCACTTAGCATTCTTTATTTCCATGTTTCTGAGAACTTCTTATGCTTGTGCTTTGTATAGGTTCCAGAGGTATTTCCTCAGGCTACCAGCATCCTTGTAATATTTAATCATTTTTCCTTTCCTGAACTAAATGCCTAGACATTCATTCACTTAAGCAGATTGTTACTCACTGCCTTATTAAAGGGTTTAAAATGTGCCTGCACTTAAATATTAATTCAGACTATGAAAGCTGGTAAATTTGGAGCACATACTTTTAAACAGCTTTGTGTGAGCTCGCTCTTCTAGCTCCTGCTAACCTGGTTTGGTCACAGAGCAAGGAAAGCCGCGCTCCGAGTCTGGTCTGAGAAGCCCAGGAGTAGTGGCTGGTGAAGGCCCAGAGCCAGCCAGGCAGACATGCTGGACATGGGGACATGGTGGAATTTAGGCCAGCGGAGTGTGGTCCTGCGTGCTCATGTCTGAAACGCTGTGTGAATGGTTCCTCCTGAACGAGTCCATGAGGAGAGTGAAGCCTTTAGTCATAGTCCAGTGCAGCAGAAAGGGCTCAGCTATTTCTGGCCGTAGTGTAACAGAGGTTCCTTTCTGCACACTCATCTCCTGGCAGTAGTGTGGGGTGGCTGTACACTCTCTGCCTCGGGGTTTTCAGTAAATCACTTCCTTGGTTTCAGGAGGAGATGACCAGCGCTTTGGCTACCATGAGGGTGGACTATGATCAGGTGAAAATCAAAGACTTGAAAACGTCGAACAACCGCCTCCTGAACAAACGCCGCAAGAAGCAGAAGCAGGCAGGCACCTCTTCTGCAGCCCCAGGCTGCAATAACCAATGAGAAGAGAAGCCAAGGACCTGTGGGTGGAGGGTAAAAGTTAAAAGGAACATTTTAAAATCAGTATGATTGACTCAGTCCATACCACAAAGGCAATGAGACTGTGAAGAAGCTATCCTGCAAAGAGGGAGCAGTGTGAAAGATCGCGTTTTTGTAACTTGAATCAGGGCTTTGCTTTTAAAGGCTAATTATGAGACACTGATCTGTTGCATATTGCTAGGGGAGGTACAGTAATACCAGAAATGTTACAGGTTTTTGGTTTGACTTTAACTGCATCAGATGAGAGGAGAGAACAGGAAGCAGTCCCAGCATACTAATGCACTGAGGCTCTATCAGCCATCTACAAGAGTGGCTTCTGCTACTGTTTTAAACTTGGGAATAGAAAAAATGCCAAGGAGTGTTTTAGTAGCTGAAATGTGAGTACTGAGAAAGGAGAAAAACGTCACTGCTCTTACACAAGTTGTGCAGGTGCAGTTCTGTTACAGGTGCATCTGGACAGCATTTCATGTTAGAATATTTCCAAACTTACCTCCTATAGTTACAAAATATCACCTAAACAGTGAGCCATTATTCCTGTTGTGAGAAAAAGCATCCATACATTTCCATCTTCATAAAATCTTCGTGTCATCTCATGAAGATTTGAGTTTGTTATGGATTCTCATTTGGTAACATGTAAGTTTTCTAAACTAACCATTATGTCATGTCTATGCCACTGTCAGATCCCTCTCTTGTGATGTTTTTAATTTAAATGATTCTTTCTGTAAAGAGTTTTAATAAGGATTTAGAGTTGAAAGTATCCTGCAGAGAATATTGCTGTTCCTCTTAGATCCACAACCTCTGGTGCGTGCAACTGGAGACACAGTTGTGTACCAGAGACTGCTCTAGAAGAGAGACTTCTGAAATTCGGAAAGAAGTGGCAAGTGCACATTCTCTGAATGGACCCTGGTGTCTGCCAGCCTCCCTTCTGGTACTTATCTCCAGATCCCATGCATAAGATGTGCTGATCATAACAAATTTTGGGGTGCTGGGGGTGGTTTGTTTCCTGGGGTCAGGGACGGGGAGGATACTACTTTATTTGCAGTGTTTTGTCAGTGTTTCAGGATCCAAAGATTTTTGCCACCTAAGGGAGATTACCTGTATTTGCCTTTTTTTCCCTATTCTGATTCTTTTTTTATGGGATCTTAGCCTTGGTTTGTTAATTTCTTTTACTTTGTGATCAAAATATTACCTCTGGCTGGATTTTGGGTTGTTTTTTTCATTTTTTATTTGAGATGAAGCAAATATTTGTGAAAATATCAGAGTCTAGGGTGAAAACTATGTGCTTCCAGTGATGCAGGCAAAAACTACTTTGTGGTAGGCACAGAGTACTGGTGTGTTAATATGCTCGGAAGAATGTTAAAGAGAGAGGAAAACAAAGCTCTGGAGAGGATCTGAACTCTCAAATTGGGCTGCCACATAGATCTTGTTACCTCCAACAAAGATCAATACGAGGCTTTGGACCTTGTCTGGGGAGCCCTGTTCCCATCTTCAAAGTGTTGGATGAGACTTCCATTCTTCTTTGTGAGCTGGTCCCAGGGTTTTATAAACTGATTTTAATAAATCATGTTACAGCATTCCTTCCTCCTGTCATCCCTGTTTTTGTTGAGATGTTGCAGAGTTTGTATTGCTTTGTGAGGTACATCTTTGTGGAAGGTGATGGGAGAAGGAAAGTGTTCACTGATGCTCACATTCAAAGGCTACCCAACCTTGAGCAGTGTTTTACACTTACAAAAGTTTGTTTTTAGTTATCAACATCTGCAGAAGTGTATTTTAAAATTCTGTTGTGTCTATTTAGGTATTTCTATGACTATAGCATGTCCTGTTCATGTTTATCCTACTACCCCTATGAATTATGCAAATAGTATTCACTAACTGTAAATGATACAGCAAATGAAGAGTTGTGAGGTGTACAGGGTGCAACTGTTGGGATTAGAGCCAGATCAAAGTTTCTGTCCCTTTACATTTTTTAAGGGTGCTGTGTACATCACTCCTGCCTTCTCATCTCTGTGCCTCATCAGGGTGAAAGGTGCTCCCACTGTCCCAGTTAATAGTGCAACCTTGTGAAACGTGGCTGTGTCCTCACAGCCTTGGGTCGGGCAGTATGGAGGCTGTTACAACCCACTTTCTCGCTTGTCTCTTGCCCAGAGTTTGATCAGATGCTCTCTGTTTCCAGTTGGTGCCTTCTTGTGTGTCAGCTCAGTCTGCAGCTTGGAGTCATGTCTCCATGCCGGAGCAGTTTTCCCTGGGGAGCTGTAAAGCATGTCTGGGCCCCATCCCTTCCCGTGGGGTTCCAGTCTTTACCACACGCCATTTGAGAAGCTGGAGTGATGGGCTGATGCACTGGGGCACAGCACCTTCAGCTTTCAGGCCCCGTATTGTAGGACAATACCAACTCGTTATGTTTGGACTAATGGTTCTTGCATTCTACTCTGCAGTGACAACGTCCAGAAATGCTGTAGGGCCCGGTGGGGACCTGAGGAGGGCCTCAAAATCGCAGGCACAGAACTGTGCAAGTACACGAGTGTTAGTGCTTGTTCTACAGAAGAAAGGAGGCAGCTCCTTGGGAGCTGGGAAGCATCTGACTGTGGTGTGTGGACCCTCGAACTGCTGCCGTGCTTGTAACACAGTTGTCTGCTGCAGTGATGGGAGCAGGGCCTCAGAGCCTGCTCCCGCCCTAACCCTGCCTGAGCCGACCTGGGAGAGGCTGCAGGAACAGGTTTAGGGGCGGTGCTGCTCCTCGGCCCTGCCTGGGGCTGCAGACCTGTCTCCAGCGCCGTGAGAATGGCCGCGGCGTGTGTCCGGCCCTGCACACGCCCCCGCGCACACACAGCCCGGCACCTGCGCGGGCAGCGCCGCATCCCCGCCCCGGCTCCGCGCCGCCACCTGCTGCCCGCGGCGCCCGTCTGCAGCCGCGGGGCGCNGGCGCTGGGCCCGGCCCCTTCGGGCTCCATCAGCCCGTGTCCGCGGGCTGTCCCGACAGCTCCCGCAGCGCCCGTAGCTTGAGACTAAAACCCGGGGGATCTCGGGGCTGTGGCACGTCAGCGTGCTCGGCAAAGCCGAAGCCGGCGGTGCCTGTTGCTAGCGTGTGCGCCGTGCCCTGCAGAAGCCTGTGGTGAGATCCCTGTGTATGTTTTGCAGAAGATCTTTCCTTTCTGGCTGCTGGCTGTGTTAGAAGAAGGGCCTGCCTTCTAGCTGCATTCACACACATTATAAAGAGCTCTGGTGTGCTAGTGGTGGTATTTGAGTCTTCCCTCTTCCTCCAGCCATATAGTATAATAGTCTCTTTAGAACCTGCTGCTTAGGATCCAAATTTATAGCCTGTTTTTAGAAAGGATAGGCTATTATAGAACTGATTATACATTTGCATATTCATCAGCCATATAGAGGAGGTAAAGTGCTGGGAAGGGAAAGAAGAAATGAATGGTCAATAGAGAAGGCTTCAAGGAGAACACAGATTAAAAGGTCTATTTATTTTTTTACAGCAGAAGCTAGAAAAGGGCTGTGCACAGTTCCCCACCCCCACTCCTTTTCACAGCAATTGCTTATGGGCCGCTGCCTCCCCTTGTATTTCTGTGCACTGTACTCCTTTCACACATGTGTGCTCACTTGCTCACTTTCATTTGTACTTCCTCTGACACACAAGTGTGCACTCAAGGACAGGTAAAATCCCCTCCCTCACCTTTCCCTTTCCTTCTCACTTTCTCAGCTTTTTGGCCACATGTGCCATACGATGAGCATTTTTTAGACAATTAAAAACTAACATTAATGGTAAGCTCTTGGCCTACTTCTGTGTTTTTGTGTTTGTCAAAACCCAGCATGCAGTCCTGGGATTGCTTTTCTCTCTTAACACTTCACTGCCTAGAGTCTAGAGGCCCAATTATGTAACTGCTTCTGACTTGTCTGACATGAGGGATAATGAGAATGCTACATACTCAGTTTGATCTAATTTCCCATCCTCTTTTCAATTCAGACTTTATTTGGCCCCTGTTTAGACAAAGGCGCTTTTGAGAAAAGGAAGATTCAGTGAGGAGAAGTGAAGCATTTTAATTACTTGCACGTAATCATAAGTACATGTACTGTTTTAAACCTGTGTTTAAAGGTATGGAAGAGGTGTTAATCTGTGCCCAGTTGCTTTGGTATATCTGCATGCTCAGTCTAAGGGTGAAGCCAGCTATGGGAGCCAGCTCAGCTGTGTGCAAGGGGAGGAAAGCTTGTCCTTGGGGATGCACCCCAGCTCATTCACCCGTGCCCTTTCACACTCGCTGAGACAGCACAGGGACAAAGGGAGTGAAGGAAAGCAGAGAATGAATTTACATGTGGGAGAACTCCTCTCTTCCAATTGTACGTGTTTGAGGGAGATTTTTGTGGCAATACCAGAGTTCTCTTTTTCCTAGGTTCTCTTATTTCCCCTCTTTGCCCAGCTGTTCTCGGTAGTGGAGCTGGCATAGCTGAGAGTGAAGACAAGTTCATTCTCTTCTGGAGATCTTAAACAGGATGGAGACAAGGAAGCAAGTTTGGAAGACCGTGAACACATAATCAAAACCTCAAAGGAAAAAAAAAGTTAACAATTCTTGCAGGCTAACAAGCAACTTGACTTCAGGTACATACTTAAATGGGTCCCGCATCTGGAAAATTGAGGTTAGAGCAATCCTAGGTAATAGCTTTTCCTGAAGAACTGTTTTCCTGAAATCTTTGCACTGGATAAGAAAATGCTTTTTAATATGAAGTACAGCATTAAAATAGGCTTGCTTTTGGTTTTAGTCTATGTGGTTAGAAAAATTTAATGGGCAAAGAGGAGTAGAAATGGGGAATATGTCATGTTGGAGAACAAGATAAGGAATATCTGCTGTTGGATTCTACTCCAACATACATTTTTACTGCAGGCCCTACCTCTTTACAGACATAGGAGGATAGATTCAATTTATTACTTTTTTACCACTGGAGGAGGATGGTGCTCCTGCACTGTAGGGAATATATGAAGATAACTTTGTGACTGTAGATGAACACCTGTATTGGAAGATCTGAAAGTGATGTCTAGTGTCAACTTATTTCAAAATTTCTTGTCTCGTGAGTCTTCCAGGTGGCAGAATCTCATGGAACTGTTCTAACTGCAGAAAGGCACAGAGGTGGCACAGAGGCTTCCTCATACTACTTGAGACTGCAGAAAGAAACAATCCCTGACATGTATCGCAGCGTTTTTAGCATCCAGGAGACAAAGGAGAAAAAACACAACTTTCAAAGAGCTGGAGGTGATGTGAAGGGCCAGACTGTCTTTTGTCTGAGGAGGGGTAGTACACAGGTATCTTGACCTTGCTTCAGTTCAGCTTCCAGATCTGATAATAAACGTGTTTTAGCTGTGTAGAGCTGCAGGCCCAAATTACTGGTAAAGTTTCTGCTGCTTAGTGACAGTGTGCTGGGTTTTTTCCACTGAAATGGTTGCAAGCCATTTAGCATCCTTGGTCCTGGGGCTGCACTGAACCCAAAGACTTCAAAAAAGGAGGAGTCGCACTGTTTTCTTCCATGTTAAGCTTCTAAATTAATTTCTGTTGAATTTCACTGTAGTCAAGTTAATTACCAGTACTGCTAGTGTAACAGCCAATTCTTACTGCATCTTTGTTTGTTAACAGTGAGCATAAATGCTGCTTCTTTTGTCTCTTATCTTAAGGCTTTTATTCCCATTTTAAAATTAAACTGCATTGTTATTTTGCCTAATATTGTTCTCCCAAAACTTCCAGGCTAATCCATTTGGGAAACATGGAAGATGTTCTCAAGAGATTTCTTATCTCTCAGCTACTGAAGCACCTGCTAACGCTGAGCGCTTTAAAAAAACTGAGAATTATTTAAATGTGAAAAAGAGTGGGTTGATCTGGAAAAGAAACTTCTGAAAAGACTAAAATTAGAATGGAATGTGTTAGAAGAGAAATACTGGTGGGGGAGGAGGACTAAGGGGTTTGGGGTTTTTTTTAAAATAAAAATGCTACTGCTTGAGTAATGATGAAGGAAATTCTGGTTAGGATATTAGCTGCTGCTCCAACCCAGAGCAATTCCTGAATTCAGAAATAATTATGTTTCCCTAAAGATAGATATACAAGGCAGACTCCATTTTTTTTCCTGAGGTAGTCTAAAGCAAGGCTCAGTTTGATGTTTATAAATGAGACTTTTGAGTAAATGCTGTTAGTATACCAAATAAATTGCCTTTCTTTTAGAGCAACTAATAACTGAAGAAATACGCTTTGCAGATTAAGTTCTGCTCTCCCAAAGTTGCCTGAGTGGGCTCCCTTTCTGCTTCTGAAACCTTGTCAAGGTGAGGTTAACTTTCTTTCTTTGCTTTCTGATGTCCTGCATTTCTAGCTTGCACTTTATCACTGGATGTTTCACTTTTGTCTTGAGCAAAAATCTAATGAGTTATCTCCAGGCTAACACTCCATGGCACAGTGTTTTTTCTTCTTTGGCCCAATTACAGTTGTGCCACCTCTGCTTTTATTTCCAAACTTCCTGCAGTGTAAAATATTGGGAGATTTTTCAAGGAATCCCACTATCTGGCAGGGAACAAGAAACTGCATTATATGTAAAATACTAAGGAGTGAAATTCCAAGCCATGGGTGATAGAAGGAAAAATATCCTTCTGAGGGTAGTAGAAGACCTTTGGAAAGAAATTACCCAACCAGCACTCATACCTTTTCTTCCTCTTTGAGAATGGGCTGGGAGTATAAAAGCCAGTATTTATGGGTGCCTCCTTCCAAGGTAACCCAAAAGTGTTCTAGTCTTCCTTCGGGGTCATGGAAGTCCCTGCATAACGCTATGGTGAGCAGCTCTACCTTGCTTGCCTTACCAAGTCTTCTCTGAGAGGTGGATGCACTTCATCATCATGTCTCATACCCAAGGTGCTGTAGTGACTGGAGGACTGGAACTGGAGCCATCGGCCCTGCCAGCTCCTGCACAGGATGTTTAAACCTTGATTTTTTTTTTTCTCAGGTTTTTACAAAATGAACATGTTTAATTTTCTTAGGAAATCACTCCTACCTTCTTGTCTCTGTGCCTCATCAGGGTGATACATGCTCCCACTATCCCATGGGACTTAAGCTTTTTTCCACTCAGCTCTGTAAAACACTGTGCTGGTGTCCTGGGTTATAGAACTGTTATCCTAAAATCTCTTGGCACTGGTTGTACATTATCTCAATGAAAAGTAGCCATTTAGAGCAGAAATACCTCTATTTTCTCCCCCTGGTTTTTAAGTCTTTGTGTGGAAAACATCTTTTAGCTGCAAAGAGTAACATGTAGTAGTATGGTTATCTTCCCTTTAAATTCCTTTATTTTCTTCTTCTTAGTTTGTTAATTCCATGTATTTTACACTGCTTGGAAGCGATGGGTACTTTTTTTTAGAGAGACTTGACTGCAGTATTTCAGGTTCTTCCTTAAACATGAAACCCAAAAAATACCCTATAGAAGCTTTTTGCTATAGGATATTTTAAATCTGAGGAGTAGGAAGGGATTGAATTTCCTGATTTAAAGTGACTCAGCTAGGTCTGCCTCCTTGTTTCGTAATAGATTCTCTGCATCCAGCTCGAGCCTTGGCTGGCACTCAGGAGAGCTATCAAATGCTTTCCTCATTAATTTGGCATTCCTGCACAAAGTTGGTTTCGAAGCTGTTCCTGGAGGACCCTGGAACAACTATCACACAAGCCATCATCAGCTCTCAAAGTACACGACTCTGTGTCCAGAGGTGCCCGGTGCTATTGCTTGAAGCTTCTGTTGTCTCAAGTGACACCAACTACATCCCTGGCTAACAGGAACTCAGTAATAACCAGTGATTACCTTAGCTTGTTAATAATAATGTTTATTATTATAATTATTATAGTTTATTAATACTGTTTGCTTTCATTAGCCTGTCTACAGTCATTCAGGCACACACACTTGCATCAAACCTCTTTCCAATAACTTTGGTCTAATATAGTTTCTTTGTTTCTATGTGAAACCTAAATGGTGGTGGTGTTATGGCCTAAGCAAATTAAAGTATTTCTTTTAAGAGCAAAACTTTTCTTGGCAGGATTTCTGAGACTGTGTCTTCCCTTTTGCAGCAGGTTTTGTCCCCGGTTTCGGAAAACTATTTCCAGTGAAAATTTAAAAAAAATGTTTGTAGTTGTAAAAAAGAAAGTTGATATTTGAGTGCTTATTACATTGAAGTAATAATGTGGAAGAATCTAACTAGTTCTATCCAGGTAACTGGAAACCTTGAGCTTGCTTTATTAGAATTAACTGTGTGAAAGGAGATGCTTCATTCAAATTCCCATTAATCAGAAACACCACTCAGCAAAAGCAATGATTTGTTTTTTTTAAGAAGCCATACTAGTCTTCTATTTGAATGCCAGTAATACCTCTGTCACGTGACTTTGTGTGCTTACTTCTTTACTCACCTTTTATCCTAAGGGTAAGCACACATGAAAGTATTTCAAGTGTTCAGAAGTTCAAATGAAATACCTATTTACAAATGCAGAGATACACTCTGGCACAAAGCCTCAATAAAAACTGAGTCTGAGCTTTTGTTGTCAAGTTCACTTCCCATAGATTCATTAAAGTAAGGTTATCGCTGCTTGTAAATGTGGAGTGGGTTTGTGTCTCTGCCTTCTCTCTCCCATCTGCCTCTGGACATGGCCTAGTCCAAGGAGGAGGAGGAGAGCAGCAGTGGGGAAGAGCTCTAGCTGGGACTGCCTGTGGTACTCCACACCTGCAGATGAGGCATGGCAGGTCAGCTGCGTATTGCTCAGTACCTGTTCCTCAGCTCTGAGGGAAGCTGCTGATGGCAGATCATATTCTGTCATCCTCTCTCTGAGAGTGGCCTCAGTCCTGGTATGCCTGTGTGGGAGGGAAGGTCTTAGCTCAGAATGAGAACCTGGCCTATAACGGTGAGGAGGAGTGAGCAGTATTTCTGCTCTACGGGCTGGACCTCTTGTACTCCCAGCATCTGGATGCAAGAACGTGGTCCTCCAGCCAGGGTGACCAGCAGCCCTCCCCACATACTGTCCTACTGAGGGGGGAAGTGAGGGAGTGGTGGTTAGCACTTGGCTGACCACTTTGAACTCATACTTTTGGGCTTTTTTCTGACACAACTGGACATCTAAGAGAACCATGTTCTGTGGAAAGGGTCTTACAGAGAGTAAGGGAAAGGCTATTTTATTAGCTGAATGCTAGCTTTGTGTTCATTTGTGTGTCACCAGCTATCAAGGAGCCTGGTAAAATGTTAAGTCTTGATTTGAAATGCTGCCAGCCACAAAGATGTGTCCTGATTTCAGCTAGGACCTAGCAGAAAGCAGGACAAGGTGTCAGCATGTTTGGTGTCAGGGCTTAGAGCAGGTGTGGAGGCTGTCTGCTCATCCTTGTAAGTCCTGAGAAGTCTGGGTGACACAAGTCAGTGTGGTGTGCCAATGTCCTAGACCCGTGATGACTGGTTGTTCTGCTCAGCCCAGACAACATATTCTCATCTGGAAGGAGGCAGAGGGGTACACAGCAGTTTCTACAAGTGTTGGAACATATTTAAGGCAGGAACCTCTGTATGATGATTGGCAGGGACAAAGCCTCATATGCCACCAGTTGTCACAAAACCATTTGCACGATGGGGACGTGTACAAGGTGCTCTCCAGTTATGCTGTGGGAGAAGGAAAAGAAACCACCAGCAAATGCCCAAATGTTGGATTCTGTGTACTGTTGGACTGTATGTTTAGCTCAGGGGTTGAACATCAGCCCTCCTTGATATAGAAATTAATAGATTCTCTTTGAAAGTGGATCAGAGAAGAGTGTGTTCAGCTATGCGCCAAGTGCAGAAATAAAAAGGTCAGGCTAAATTCCAAAATCTGAGCACAGGTAACAAGGAAGGGGAAAGAATACGTGAAGTGCACAAGCAGACAGTGTCATTGCCTTATTTGGAAAAGAAGTCATAGTAATCTGCTTGTAATTTAGATGCTTTTTGTAGGCATTAAATACTTGTTTTATGAAGGAACTGCAATATTCTTAGCCTTGCAAGTTGAAAGGGGCTTCTTAAACACCTTGCAGAGTTAAGGTAATAGTGATAAGGTTTAACTTTGTATGCTTTTGAGGGAGGCAAGACAAACTTGATTCTTTGAATCTGAAAAGAGTGGGGATGAAGTCTGGGCTGCACTGAGCTCAGGGTTCATCCATATCTGTCTGCAGCAAGGGAGAGTAAAAGCCAGGCTTTGAGATGGCAGGAGTTAGACCTTGGATTCCTGTCAGCCCTGCATTGGAGGGCAAAACAGAGGCTACGGTAATTTGTTTCTCATTTAGTCCTTCATCTTCTATCTTTATTCATGTCAGTAGAGATGGGCTCACTCTGACAGCTCTAAAGGGGGGGGCGTGGGACATTTCAGACAGTTGCCTGCCATACTTGTGATAAATGAAGGGCCCTATCCATACACACAAAGGGACCGGTAGAGCATGTGCTGAGCCCCAGCACAGTGCATCGAAGGGATCTGTCCTTGTGCTGCTGGAGGCAGGGTCCTGTGTCTGGCATCACAGCTCTTCCCTGTTCCTCACACCTTTTCTAATCATTTTTTAATAGGAGAGATGTGGTCGTGTAAGAGACTCCTGTGCTCTTCGTTTTGACTTGCACCTATGTTCCTTTCCATCATGTTTACACTGGCACTGGTAAGGGCGCATTCAGAGATCATCCTCTGATCCCCTAGTGTAATCACTGACAGACCCAGGCAGCAGCTCTTGACAAAGAGGAGATAATGTCCCATTGAATGTCCCCAATTAGGATAATTCTGTTTTTTAGCTGTTCATTCATTAGCAGAGAAGTAAACAGTGCAGACAGAAGGTTGTGAAGCAGGGTGTTTATTCACTTGTTTTCTGGCCTTCTCTCCGGATTAATGGGATGACCCACATACAGTAATAACAGGCTTGGAGGGGAGGGAAAAAGAAGTAACTGGAGGTGGGACTGTGTGAGGCCACATATTTCTCTCAGGACAAAGGTAAAAAGAATCAGTGTTAAGGACAGCCAACCCCCCAGGGCAAAGGAATCAAATCGGCACCTAATAAGTGCAGGTTGGTTTAGATGGAAGTGCAAGAACAGATTTGCTGGGGAGAACGTGTGGCTGTGCAGTTGCTTGTAAATGTTTCTGTGCAAAGTTACTTCCAAGCATTTTCTTCTCTGGCTCTGTGCCTGAGAGGGCGAACGGTGTGCCTCGGCGGTGTGCAGCCCGGGGTAGCGCTGCCTCTGCCTCTGGCTGGATGGACTTGCTGTGCTTTTTTTACAATGCCCATCCTAAAATCACACTGAAACCCTTACCAGCCTTACCGAATGGTGACAGCAGAATAGTGGGACTCCTCTGATTTCAAAGATGCTCGAGGACTTCCTGGCCTTTGGGATCTGGAACTGAAAGACCAGGAAAGGTGCTGGGAATTTCAGGAGAGAAACTGAAAAACAAAACTAGGTATCACAGATGCTCTTTCAGGGACCATCATGTTCCTCTCTACTGTAACCTCTCAAGGAACACTTGGACCCAGCTGTGTGAAGACTATGCACCTGCTTTTGAATTGTTTACTAATAAAACTCTGCAAAGTTTCCTCTTTAAAAGCTACGTGACTGATGAAGTGTGGGTATGTTCTAGCTTAGCAGCAGGATTTTTCAGCAAGGTTCAACAAACTGAAAGGAGGACAAGAGAGGAATAATAATGGAAATCCCGAGAAGAATTAATTATGGCATACACTACCCAGCAACTCTGATGCTGAAAAAAAGTGTGGTACATGCCTATGTGAATACTTTCACATACAGAAAACACTGCTCAGCATTTCTTTTACATTCTGAATTGATAATCATTTCTAACTGTGTTATTAAAGGCAAATAATATGTATAATGCTGTCATAAAGACCTCTTTGAACATGGCTTTTTCTCCATGGGAGTTCGTATCACATGGAAATCTAAACCCCTCAGCCAGCTCCTACTCTGAAAGCAGCTTAATTTATAAATTCTCAAAAAATTGGTATGTAGCCAAGATGTTATGCCACTTATTGTTATTTCATTTAAAACTATTTATTGGTGGTTTCTGTGTCATTTCATTTTAAGAGGAGCCAGTATATCTAGGGGAGAGATTTAAGCCACACAAGGCAAAAAATGGGGACAAGGCTGGAGAAGGAAGAAGAACATGTCAAAGCCTGTAGAGAAGAAGTGAGGATAATTAATCAGACAAATGGAGATAGAGAGCAGGTGTACAGAGGCAAGAGTCTGATGGAAGGAAAGGCAGTGGAATGAAAACGAATGTCAGAAGAGGTGAGTTTTTTCTCTATTTTATAAACTATAAACTGTAGCAACAGAAGTTTTCCCTGTCAGCCTGAATTTTTATTTTTTTAAAAAATACCCTTGCAGACATTAATCAAATCTGTGGCATTTAAATGTTGTTTAATTGCAAATTGTTTATTTAATGTAGATGAATTGATTCAATGCTGACCATTTAGCCAGTGGGATATGAAGCCCACTCACAAGCCTATGAGTTCCAGCAAATGACAAACTACTGTATGTGAAAAAGCAGCTTCTGGAATATGGTAAAGGCAATTTGTTAGAGATGCTGAACTGGGAGGAGAAAGGCAAATGTAGGACAAGGGCAAAACCAGGCTTCCCTTGACATGTTTGTAAACCAAACGCTGCAGGATTTAGGTCAGTACAAGAGCTGAAAAATAGAGTTTATAAACAAAAGCCAAACTGAGCAGTTAGGGTTCGTATCCCAGCAGCCAGTCAAAGGTCAATCCTCCCATTTCTTTGTGCAACAAAGCAGTGTCATTTGCTTCTCCGGGGAGTAAGAGTGTGGCTGACAGCCCCAGAGACCATCAGAAATGGAAATTCATTCCCTGCCTTCACAAGGAGAAGCAGCTGGTATCACTTACGGGTTTGAGATGGAAGGGAGACGCTCTTTGTTTCCGTGTTTATTTTGCAGTTCCTACACAGAGCTGCCAAGGAGCCTGTTGCTGAATTAGGCTTTTCAGGTCCTGTCTTCACTTCTCCTCCCAGGGCAGTACTGAAGTATTTTCCTCAGCATGCCATGTGTTGGTCCTGAGAGCTGGAAGACTGGGAAGGGATGAGCACGTACAGAAGATGTGCAGAGCAGATCAAAAGGGTTGGCTTTCTTAGGCGATCAAAAGCAAAAGAAATGGAGGAATAATTTGAAATGAATAAAAAGAAATTGGAAGGAAACCTGAGGGACTCAAAGACCATGCTCCTACAGATGTGCAAATGGAATCATTTCGCATGACAACACCCGAGCTGCTTGTCTCTGGTTACCTGTGCCAAGACTAAGGTGAAAGCCCATGTGTTTTCTTGCAGCTGGTCCTTCTTCTGACCAAGTTGACTAGGAAACATCAGCTGTAATAACGTAACAACACAGCTGAAAGAGTAAGTTGTTGCCAAAGGAATAAGGTTCTTGAGTGAGAGCTGTCTGAAACCACAACTGAGTCTACTCAGAGCATTTCAAGTAAGTAGGAGCAGGATGGGTGGATTGGGCCCTCTTGGGATGGTGGGGTACCAACTGTGAACTCAGAGTACTGATTCCGTCACTTCTCCCTTTCATGTGACTGAAGTTATGCCTTCACTGTAAAGTTTCTGCTGACACTAAATTAGGCAAAAAATCAATTTTGAACCAAGTGAATGTCAGTGTCTGGTCACTGCACTTCAGCAGTTTGGTTTCCTGTTGCCACAAAGATGGTGACAGGGGCCTGAGATGGTCTTCTAGATGCCCCACTCCTTGCGTAGAAGGAAGGTAAAGACTGTTCTGGGTATGTAGGAGGAAACTTAACAGAAGTTTTCTCCTTTAGCTGCAGAGGAAGCAAACTGCTAGAGTTGCAGCAATTCTCATCTGTGTTTGTTTCTTTTTTTAAACTTTTTTTTTAAAAATTAAGTTAGGGGAAAATATTAGCAGAGACTGGTGTGGACTGAGAGCTGAAGAAATGACTCTATGCAAGCTCAGCAAGGCAGACTGTCTTTTCTCTTTCCTCTGTCTCTAGATTTAACCAAGATAGACCTTTAGGTCCAGCTTCAAAAGAAAGAGTGGAAAGAGGCGCAGGGTGCAGGGGGAGCACACCTGCACTATTTGCAGCACTTTTCCTTCCCTCAGAGCTTCAGCAAGAGTCTTGTGTGGAGACAGCAAAAGGTAAACTCATCATTTCTTGGTGTTACAGTAGACTGGCCAACACAGTTTTTCCAAGGCCATCGCTGTTCTCAGAATCTCTACTGCAGCCTCTCTTCAAATAGCTGCACGTTGAACTTGTTGTTAGCTGGTAACCATACACAGTGCATTAAACCCAAACAAATCTTCTTCCAGGCTTTGCATCCCTTCAGTGGTAGATGCTTACTGAACCTCTTCTGTATCTAATCGTGGACCTAAAACGATGCTGACAACCTTGCTGAGATTAGGGAGGGGTTTTGCTAATTGGCCTGTGCATAACATACACACCCCTAAGAAAGGTTTAATCAGTTCCCTGTAACGTGAAAGTTCAGGAATCGTTTTCCTGTATTAAAAATACATTAAAAATAATTTATTCCATGTGAGTTTAGTAGTCATGAAAGAAGCAGACTTGGCAGCTTCAGTGGGAAGTCCTTTGCTTAGCTATAAAAGAGAGCTATTGCAAACAGCTTGCTTCTGTCTGCATCAGCCCTATGTGAGATTCTCATAATACCCTGAAAAACCCATTTCTGGTGTAAAACGTATCTGAACTTCACATCCAGCCCTAGTGTCTGTGGGTGTGACATCAGTGTTACAGGCCCTGTATCATGAGCTCCCTACAGGTGCATTTAAACCTGCCTTGTAGTGCTCTAGGAGTAGTAGGTTAGGGTCACTTTCACTGCACTTGCACTGCAGGGAATGCATTTATATTCTAAATAACTTTTTCCCTTATTCACAGCCAAACTGATACATGGAGTTTGCACTCCAGTTCCATTTAAAAAATAAGTGGTATTAATAGCTTTTAGATTAGCATTTTTATTTCCACTTCATTATCAGCACCTAGATATTTGAGATGTTTAAAAAATTTGCCTGGGTAATTATTTATACTTTACCCACAGAACATGCCCAGAAAACCCAGAACAAAATATACACCCCATAAAGCATGTAAATGCTGGTGGGTCATCTTTTTCTCTGTTTTCCCAAAATAAAATAAAATCCTTGTTGCCAGTAAGTCAATAGAGTGGATGTTTAAAGCAGTCATGAATCATTTAACAGGAACCCACAGAAAAATCAGAGTAAGTTCATGAGAAAAAAAATATTCCCATAGAGAAATCTGTTGTCTGTCTTTTTTCATACATGGTATTTACCCTAATCCAAGATGAATTTCTTTTCATCCTTCAGAGATATGAAAACTAAGAGTCCTCTTTTATCTGCTTGCTAAGGATAAGAATGTGCCTGGAATACTTTAGGGCTGCTGTGTTCCATAGGGTCCCCATTGTGCTTTGTGTAATGTACTCATAGCTCACCATGGGTGTTCTTACATGGCTTCTTTTTTTTTTTTGGGAAGCCTTCTTATTTTTAGAATAAGCTTATGCTCTGCTGCAGGGTCCCAAAGTTTTGTGGATATGCAGATGGAAGAAAATTGCTACCATAAATCAATCTTAAAAGAAAGAGATTGTGAAAGTAGGACAAAGTACCATCTTTAGATGTTAGAAGGGAAGAAAGAAAAAAAGAGGGGAGGATTTGAATTAATCCTAAAGTGACTGGTTGTTTGGATCAAGTACCACAGTGATGTTTGTTCAAGGGGATAATACTTAGATATAATGTATTTCCACGGTGTGCATCAGGGGGGGAAAATAGAAGAGATCTTGCCAGCCTGGTACACACCACTGAAGGGAATCCATCAGTCAGGACCAGAGGAAGCCTCTGCTCCAGCCTTGGGCTGCACCAAGTCATGTCCAAGTCATCCAAGCTTGGGAGAAGCCTCTACAGCTTTGCTCAGGCTACAAGCCAGTCAGCAACTACCTCCCAGCGACCTTGCTGCCTTGCTGTTGTGAACATTGACCTTGGGAGCATGACAACACAGGAAATGTTTTGGGGGTCATTAAGGGAAAGTTGTGCAGAACAGTTTCTGGCAGGGACACACGTATCACTTCTAACGTGGCAAATCCCATCGCTGTGTGTGGCATGTGTAGCAGCAGCCTGTCACTGCCAGGAAGAGAGATCTGTATGTATCCCCCAGCTAATGGATTGGAAACATGCTGGTAGGAGGAGGGGGGATGATGACACTGACAGGAAGCATTGAGGGGAAGCACCAGGCAGTGCGGTGATTGCGATAGCGATTTGTTGTTGTTGGCAAAGACAAACTCCTATGTGGAGTGTCAGTCGCCTGCTTTCCATTCATACATAATTCATGGGTATTTTTAGAGTACAGTTCTATTCAAGCTCAAAATTACTTTTGGGGGATTTTATTGTGTGTTTCATTTTATTTTGGCTTTAGCCTTCATTTGATTTGGGGGTAAAATTACTGATGGAAGTAATATTTTAAAGTTAGTTCTTAAGCCACGCTTGAAAATATAAAAGCCTGTCATGCCTCTGTTGTTTTATCTGATGAGAGCAGCTTTTCTTCCCCAGCCTGCTAATAGCCTGGAGTTCTGTGTTACAGACAGTGTGGGGATGACCAGCCGAGTAGAAACCCTCACAGGGCCAGCAGTGGTAGCACACATCTCTTGTAAAGAATATCTAATAAATCAGAGGGAGCAAACAAGATTTGCTGAGTTTGTCTTGTCGATGTGTGGAAGTTGGAAGGCTCCTCACGGCCTGGTTCACTCTTTTCCCTTGGTGTCAGAGAGAGATTTAGCTGCATGCTTAAACTCTGAGCAGTGATCTTACAGCATCGCACAGAAGCAGAAGATATTGCCAGTTTTCCTCTTTCTCAGGCTTGTTTAACCAGTGAATGAGATGGAGGGTTGCTTTGCAGCCTGGTAGAGCAGCGTTCCTACTCGCAGGAAAGCAAGCTTGCGCTGATGAATGAGAATTGTGTCATGAGCAACAGAAAGATGACATCCCAAGTTGTCTAAACTCTCTAAAAGTGACACTTATTCCTTTAAAGAGAAAATGGCATTTTAAAAAGGCAGGCAGTAGCGAGGTGCAGCTAATGTGATTTGTGTGGACATGATGCAGGAAACCTTTGTGTTGGACTGAGAGATAAGGGGTCTGTGGTGAAGAGATTTGGGTAACAACCAGCATATTTTTGTGCTGTTTTTCACAGATTTCAGGCGTTTCTTTGTGCCCCATAGGCAGTACCATTCCTCTTAATGTCTTTAACTTCCTCTGATGTTGTAAGGTAAAATACTAAGTTTCCTTTTTTTGTTTTAGGGTTTAAATTTGTATCTCCAAGATTTTAGGAGTATGGATTATCACTTGTGTTGTTTCTTTCTCATTCAAATACAGGAAACTGTGTGCATGCATGTGTACATGTAGCTAGATTCAGGGACTCAAATAGGTACTGCACCTCTTTGCGTTGGGCAGGAGTGGAGTCACCAGCCATGTAAGCACCCACAGCAGGTGGGCGTTGTGTGTTCAGTGCTCAGCAGCAGAAGGTGAATTCTAGGGCCTAAGCAACTTTGAAAAGTAGTGATAAAACACAGCATAGCTTAATTCAAAGACCCCGCTGCTAAGAATTCAGTAAGCCTTGTGCTTTTAGCTTAATTCTCTCTAAGTGAATTACATTCTCCTGAAATAAGTGTGTGTAGGAACAGTTCTGCTTAAAATTCAAACCGGATTTTAATCTGATTTGACTTGCTAGATAGACAACCAATAATTTTCCCCTTATCTTGAATAATTCTGTATGTGAATAATATTGTAGGGTGAAACAAGTAAGATTAGGATACAAAACCAACTGTTATGAAAATGCAGCATTCTAACACCTTTCCATGTTAGCTTTCTGCATGTTCCCCATCAACATGATTTAGTAGAGGGCAGGTACGGTTGGACTTGATGATCTCCAAGGTCTTTTCCAACCTAGTGATTCTGTGATTCTGTAACAGCATTAAAGGAAATTATTATGGTTCCTTTTACTCTTCTCTTTCTGTGATTATTTAGAGCTAGCAGAGATTATTGTCTGGAAGACTCAGCTTGATAGCGATCCCTTCTTGTTAATCTGCTGTTCATGAAAATGAACTAGGATTAGGAAAGCAACCCTTTATCATGAGTAATAAAGACCAAGGAGTCACAAGTAGGTTACCTACAAACCACTCTGGGTCATTTCTTGGAGTCAATTTTGTCTGGAAGGATTTTGCTGTTACATTTTTCTGAATCTCTTTTGTCTGGCTTTTCTCTTATTCTCTGCACCACAGCTTCAGTCATCTGAAAATCTCTTCTACATTATTCTAATTATTCTTCTCAGTTCCTCTTGCTCTTTTCTGTTCTCTGTTATATTTCAGGCTCATCTTTATTAATAAGCATTTTGTAGCTTCAAAGAACTTTAAGGAACAGTAAGTTGTTTATAGAGTTCCTATTAGGCAAGTTGTACACCAATGAGGAAAATGGAATTAGAAGAATTAAGTGATTTGCCTCGGGGGAAGATTGGTGTGCAGACCAGCATTACAAATCTATTCCTAACTTTCCATTTAGTGATTCAGGTGGCACTTTTGAGCTTGCTTTCCTGCTTTCTCATCTTTGTTTTCCTGACCTGTATTCCTTTTTTCTTTTCTTTCCTCCCTGCACGAATTCCTTTTTGATTCATTCAAAAAGCAGCACCTCTGACCAGGACCTTTGCCAGATGGCTTCAGATATCAAGCATAAGTCTGTTCTGGAATCACTGATTCAGCATGGAAAAGAGGTATCTTTGTGGCAGTGAAAATACTCAGTGGAAACTGTTGGAAAGTGTGCTGAACTTGGACACAGCCACAGTTCTTAACTAGCTATGAGCTTTTCCAGAAGCTTTGCTTAATGAGGACATTACCCATAGATGGGGATGCTTCCTGCAGCCGCTGTTGTGTGGTTATGATAAACTGGGAGCCTGCAGAACTGCCAGTTTGCCTGTCCCTGCTGCAAAGGGTTCTAAAAACAGGATCCTCAGGGCTAAAAACCCAACTAGTCTGCATTTGAACTTGGAGTTCAGTCATATGTCCAGTGACAGCCCTTGTTCTGTGCTGTGCACTACATGAGGGCTTTACACTTGAGTTTTGGACACTGTTGGAACCTCAGCAGGAACTTCAACATTTTTACTTGCAGGTTAATGATTGAAAGCAGCTGGTGATGATAGTATGTCCTTATCATTTGTTTCCCATAAGAAATTAAGATCATGGTTAAAGAAGTCCGCTCTAGTCTGATTTCCCCTTGAAGCCTTAAAAGGTGGATTTTATTTTGTTAAGTAAGAGCTTGGGGTATTCAGAATTCCTTTGTTAGTGTCATTTTCATTGCACTTTCACAAATCAAAATAGAGGTTCCTGATGAAATGCAGCTTCTCCCAAGTAGCTCAGGGAAAACAGTATAAGCTGTCTTTCAGTTAAGTAGCATTGAAAGAAGAAACAAAATCAAGTATGGTTGAACTTTGTTAATCTGTGTTTCTTCTACATATAGGCAAGACAGTTCCATTGCTGTAAATCAGAGAAGGGAGGAAAAACTTTTAAATATATTTTATGGTCGAAGTTCTGTTATTATCTGAAGTCCATATGGCAAGAAGAAGCCCTGTGAAGTACCACATATTCTGTCTCTCCTACTGCAAGGCAAAATATATGAAAACTGGTGCATGCTTGGAGAGCTAACTGCAGCTAGAGCTGATAAGGCTCAACCCTTATTTAACTGAGAGAGGACAGTAGGATTATTTTTAAAAGGGAATCAAATAGAGACAAGGCGTGTGGGGATTGGAATTCTGGGGTCCCCTAACCTGAAAGAGCCAAATCCAGTACTTTCAAAACACAGCCTGACATAGGGCAGCCTGCGGGGAAACTCACGGGGAGAGCAGCCTCACAACAGATAGCAGAGAAAGGCTGAGAGGAACAAGGACCCACTTTGTTTGTGTTTATTCTGGTTTTTTACAGAACATTTCAAGTAAGATAATCCCTTATTCAATAGTAAATTTATAGATAGTGTTTGTGCTTAACCTTCTGTTCACAGCACGCTGAGAGGGATTCATACACTGGCCAGTTTAAGTGTTCTGTGGAAGTTAGGCCACAAACGAAGCAGCTATTCACTGTGAAAATTAATGGGTAGATAGCAAGGCTCTCCAAGGAGAAAGGAAACAATCTGGGGTGATTTTCAGTCCCCAGGTCTCTAGCCTGTGGATCATAGAATCATAGAATGGCCTGGGTTGGAAGGGACCCCAAGGATCATAGAGCTCCAACCCCCCTGCCACAGGCAGGGCCACCAACCTCCAGGCCTGGAGCTACACAAGGTTGCCCAGGGCCCCATCCAACCTGGCCTTGAACACTTCCAGGGACAGGGCATCCACTACTTCTCTGGGCAGCCTGTTCCAGCCCTCACCACTCTCTCTGTAAAAAACTTCCCGCTAATATCTAATCTAAACCTTCCTTCCTTTAGCTTTAATCCATCCCCCTTGTCCTGCCATTGTCTATCCTTTTAAAAAGTTGAATCCCCTCCTGCTTACAAGCTCCCTTCAGGGACTGGCAGGCTGCAGTGAGGTCCCCCCACAGCCTTCTCTTCTCCAGGCTGACCCAGCCCAGCTCCCTCAGCCTCTCTCCGTAGGGGAGCTGCTTCACCCTTCTAATCATCTTCGTGGCTCCTCTGACCCCTCTCCAACAGCCCCACATCTCTCTTGTATTGGGGGCCCCAGCTCTGGACACAGGACTCCAGCTGGGGCCTCACGAGGGCAAAGCAGAGAGGGACAATCCCCTCCCTGTCCCTGCTGCCACCCCTCTTCTAATGGGTCCTAGAGATAGAGACAATGTTTTCTGCCTCGGAGCAGTTACCACTTTGTGATGTCGAGATTTCCAGGGAGCCTAAGGACTGCTTTTAAACAGCCCCTGTAAAAGATAAATTACCTGGCTATTGTAGGTGTAAATTGAACTCAGAGTTGTATCTGCATTGTAAAATATTGTTGTAAAGAACACGTGGGAGAGTGTGGTGAAAGTACGTGCATGCTCAGGGAGAAATGGGAGCTCCATCAATTAACGAGCTGAGATGCACTCACAGGGCACAAGGGTCCTGACCACTGGAGAGAACAGCTTTTCCCTGTCCTCTCTCTGAGCTCATTTATCTTGAACCTGGGACTGTTTTGCTGCGAGGAGGAAGGTGAGGTTGCACATGCACGAGGGCTGGTAGAAGGAAAGAAACCTTTTGTTCCTTCCACCAGAACTACCATTTCATTGTAAAGTTGGATTCTTTGGGCATTCCTTGTGACACAAGGCTTATGTGTAAATTTGTACCTTTGCATGTCTCTTAAAGCAAACCTGAATCTCTTGTGTGTTACCTGGATAAAGAAATCTGCTTAAATTCCACCATTGTTTAGAAAATGATACTGAGCATTCTTTGAGCTCTAATCCAGAGATATTTTATAGTAAAACTTCAGAAAGGTAATATGAACACAAGAGAGTGCTTCCTCTATAACCTACTGTTTCCTTTCTGGAAGTTGAGAAAAGATACTTCCAGAATACAATTTTTACCAAGTCCCTGGTTTCTTGCATCACATGTCCTGAATGTAAATACATGTACAACCCAGTCCCTTATCAGCATTCCTGAATCCAACTGCTTGCAAAAGACAGGACAGCTAGCAGCCTAGCCTAGTGCCCTGGTATGTATTTGTCTCCCTTTGAGATTAATAAATCCAGGTGTTTGTATGGCCTGAAGTATCTGACCTTAGTGGGATGCACACACTGACACCGTTAAGGTCAGCATGAAGTATGAAAGCAGAAAAGGAGAGCAGTGATGATGAGTGCCCATGTGGCAGTGATGGATCTAGGTTCTTTGTCTCTTGCTGCTTCCATGGATTTCCAACCTCTGACACTCATTTGCCAGGGATTAGAACATTTGCCATGAGATTAGAAATGTGCCAGTGGCTAGGGAAAAAGAATCAAGATCTAGGGGCACGGAGAGAGTGAGTAAGAGGGAGAAGAAGTTTTATGCTGTAATAAGAAGGTGGTTCATGCCAGGTTTCCATTTCAGTTCCATGGGCTGTTGGTATTTGGTGCCTTCTTTATTGGCTAAAATAACATTTTTTCACTCTCAGAGGTAATTGTGTTCATGTGACCTTTGGCTTCCTGTTTGCAGTTCCAGCAGGAGCCCAGCTGTTAATGCTGTGGGGCACTGTGCAGCACGGATGTATCCTCAGGCCAGATGCTTCAGGTTTGAAATGCAGGGTTGTACGTGGGAGTGGTAGAGTGGGGATGGCCTTGATTTAAGAAAAGCTCTTCAGTCTTTACTGTTGGTTGGCTTAAGTATTGCATCGCTCTCCATATTATCTGTTGTGGAACCTGCCTTTAGGTGCCTGAATTTTTATTGAATGACTTGTGTGGAAAGCTGTATCCCAGCAGTGAGCTGTGATGCTCAAAGTGGGAGGCAGGTGTGATGACCCTCCACCACCCCCCCAGCACTCCCCTCATCTGGGTCCAGTCCTCTGGGTACTCTTATTCCTGTTGGTAGAGAAAAATCACCAAATTATTTCTTCAGGAACTTAATTGTGGCTGCATTCTGTGCTACACAGTGGGGTATGGGCGTTTACAAGTGCCTGAGGAGATAGATAGAGATATTGATATAGAGATACATAGATACAGATATACACACACAGTATTTTACTGAAAAACTAATTTATACTGAGACATCAAAGAAGTAGTCCTGTAAGCACTGGTATTACTGAAAATGTCCTTCCTATGCAGTCCCCTCTCACGTGAGTGACCTCAGTATCTAATGTGGTGCTGATTCAAAACAGTATTTCTTCTCCACGTGGTGTTTATCTGTTTATCAGGACTTGCTCTGCTGTTGCTAAGAAGGCACATCCAAAGAATATTAATAATAAAAATAACAATAAAATAATAATAATAATTACTGTCCAAGGCACTGAGAGCTGCAGCTGGGGCTCTGGATTGAGAAGGTGGATGGGTGGGTGGATGGATGGGGGGGTGCGGTGGCAGTGTTTTCCCCTCTAACTGCCTATTTTGTGAATTTATAGAATCTAGATGACTTCTCAAATCGCCAGTGAGTTGTAGGTGGAACAAAAGGAAAAGACAAGGAGGTAGGATCACTGTTTCAAGCAAAATCTTGCTCATGGTTTGTTCTTTTGATGGGAAAACAGACTAAAAATGCTTATCTCCTATGTTTCTGTAACTTGAGATTTGAATGGAGTTTTTTGTTTGGGGTGTGTGTGCTTGTTGCTCTGTTTCAGTAAAAACTAAGAGAAGCAGTTTTATTCTTTTAATGCTTAGGGGGCTCTGATCTTAGCACAAGTAAGCAGGCAACTGCATTTTGGTTTTTGGTTTTTTTTTTTTTCTTTCTAAAGCCTCCATTTGAAATTATGTTTTTTCAAACTCAAAAATGTGTTTTTACCTTTGTAATGAAATTGCTAATCATTTGACTTGTCTGTCTCCCCTGGAAATGGGTTTATTATCTGAATGAATGTGAACATAGAACAGTAGTGAAGTTCCTTAGCTACAGAAAGTGACTTTGGGGTTGTTTTGTTCATTTATATATCCTGCTGAGGGTTGAACAGAAAAGTGGTTTGTTTACTCTGTGCAGGTTCTCAGAGTACAGACATCTATGACAAGCAGAGTTTAACAAAAGTAATTTCCTTTCATAAATTTCTTTATGTCAGAAGATGCATGTCACTTACTTTTCTTACAGTTACTTTTACTACTTAAAAGTCAACTTCCAGTCGAGCTGTGGAGGAGTTGTAACCTTGTGAGTCCCTTGATAGTGAAATGCTGAAAGATGACTTGCAGGGAAAATGCAAGTGGCATGTAGCTCGCACTTTGCACCCCACATCCAGAGCTACTAATCATGTGACAGACCACAATTTGTATAGCTTTTAGCTGAAGGGCCCCAGAGGCTTTTCCAAGTGAAATATTCGTTCCTGTTTCAAATGCAAACACCTATAAGGTGAATTGATACTTATCACCTCAGTGTCTTTTATGGTAGGAGGACACTATGACCAATACTGTGTTGGGATAAAACTGTAAGTTAATTTAATGAGACAGAATGGCACCTTCCTAAGTGGTGCTTAAGGGAAAACCAAAATGCCAGAACACCTTCAGTGGACTTACCAACTAACTGGTGTTAAAGTGATTGTATGATAAAAGTTGAAGATTTCTGAGTAGCCAGTTATTTTGAAATATTTCATGCCTGACAAACCTCTCTCAAAGCCATTTTTAAAACTGCAACCTGAATCTTGAAAGGAGTTTGAAAGCCTTCTAAAATTGCAGTATATAATTAAAATTCCAGCCACGTGTCATCAGATTTGAAGTAGCACATTATCTTCTGTCTGATAACATGCACTGATACTGCGCTAGCCCTGAGGAAATCCACTCTGTTAAATCTCCAGGGAAATAAAGAGAAGAGGCACCTCCTGGGTCAAGAGTCCGAGCCATTTCTATCATAAGCAATCATATCAGTATAAATCCCTTTGGCAAATGGATTAGGCTTAGTCTCAGACACTTAAGTTGTCCCTGAAACTCCTCTTGGAAGACTGTAACAGAATCTTATTCCAGCTTTCATTTTCCTACAACCAGTTTCTGTCCATTGGTTTGAGATGCAGATGTTGTTTAGCCTGGATCATTGTTTTCTCCTTTCCTCTGTGCTTCTCTGTTTGTTCTCCTAAAGCCCTTAAAGCAAATATTCCTGGTTTTAGCCCTTGTTTAGACAAGGCAACCTTTCTCTCCTCCCTACAAAAAATAAGCTTTCAGTTCCTCATATCTTCAGTATTCCTTCAAACTGGTATTGGTGCAGGAGAGTATTAGTTAAAAAACACATTACCAGAGTTCTAGAGGAGGTGACTTACCCCACGGTGTGGGTACTTCTCTATCTCCTCTTGACCTTGCTCTCCAAGTCCTAGCATTGCACCACCACGTCCATGACCATGATGCACAGGCAACTTGGGATCAACTTTAGATTTACCAACAAAGAGAAGGGTTTTTCCTGTGTCACTTGCCTCAGGCATGCTAAGGCTCATAGTAATCTCTTTATTTTATTACCAGGAGCTGCATGTTATTAAAGTTTCATCTATTTTGCTTATTCTCTTAAACGAGACCAGCCACAAATAGCATTCCTGTGTAAAACCTAGCCTCTGCTTTGCTGACTCTGCCTCCTCATGTTGTCAGCAACTCCCGTGAGTGCTCTCCTACTTTTTGTACCAACACTATTAATTAAAATACTAAATAAAAATGGTCCCAAGTGCAAAGCTGAGGAACACCTGTAGTGATCATCTTCACACACAGCATTTTCCCATTCAGAACAGCCCACTAGCAGGTTTTTAGCCATTTTAAAAAATACCAGCTTACAGTTCCTTCTCCTGGTCTCCATTTTCATCATCTCATTACTTCTCATCTGGTTCTATGTTGTCTGTCCTACAAAGGCACAAACTCCTTGCGTAGCATTTGGGTCATAACTTTACATAGATGTAAATAAATTTTAAATTACAAACAAAGCTGAGTGCCTTAATTTCTTATCTGAGGTCGCCTATGCCAATGTGTTCATAGCCCATCATAAAATACAGGGACTGTAATGTCTCCATGCATTTAATAGTTTTTGTTGAAAACAGAGGACAAATAAGTTACTCCAAGATGAAAAATGCAGTAACTAAACTGATTCAGCTAAGACTGAAGCAATGAAATAATTCAAGTGGTGAGTGTATCTACAAATTAACATGTTGGTAATGAAGGCAAAGTACAGAGTTGATGCTAGAATTTCCTAGTCTCAATAAGATATTCTTATATGTAGGGAAGGTAAGAAGCCTGATTCTTTTTAGTCAGGCATTCCATCCACTGTCCTAGCCAATGAAGTTTAACAATTTAGCTATTGATAGACATAAAGGATGAGTTCCTCAGCATATGTTCTGGTACTAAACCCTCCCAAAGAGAAGCTGTTAACAGGGGCAGTGAAAATACCTATGACCAGTAACCATAATTTCTTGGACTTGTCCAATCACAGTTCTTTGTGTTTGCTCTCCCTTTCTTTCTCTTAAGCAGTTCCCTGAGACCCCTTGGTAAACAAAAATCTGGCAGCTGCCATATCTTAATGCACAAACTCTACAAAAAATACATGCAAAAATTATGTAAAGAACATGCAAAATAACATATGTAAAAAGAGATTATGCATATGTGATTAAAGGTTTCAGAGGGATGGCTTAAATCAAACCCTGTGGTTCTCATCTGCTGAATCCCTCTCTCTCTCTATTGCTGGGTTCCTGATCCTTTGCATTTCTTGTTGTGAATTAGTGATCGGCCTGACAGTGTCCCCTCTGTGAGAACTGACAACACCTCAGGCAAGGTAGTAGGCTTCTTGGCTCTAGTTACCGTCCTTTCTGTGAGTGTTCTGATAGAAGTTTACATTTTGTCTATTAATCTACCTATTAATTATCTCTAAAGCAATAAGCAATTGATTACTATCGCTAAACGCTGAAGAAGAGCAGTGACTTCAAAGAATCAGACAGCAGTTGTAAGTCTGAAACTCAAAGAACTTATTCTGTCTTTAAGCATAGGCTGTCTGAATGAAAATTCTTTTACCTGGGAGAAAAACGAGTCTGTGCTGCTCTCAGCCTGTGTGTGGTTCCTGTCAGCATTAATTGGAGCGCTGAGTGAAATTCACAAAGCACATCACCCCTGAACCGGCAGCACAGCAGATCCTCAGTTGTGTATCTGTAATGGTGCCACAGTGGAACAAGCCCTGGAGCAAGCAAAGAGACTTGGAGATTTCCCACCTCCCTGGCAGCTTCTCCACCTCAGCTGTGCTGGCAATCCTGCCGGTGAGCGGCCTGCTATTTTCAGGCCCACGCATATCCAGTCCCAGGCGAGAGGCAACAACAGTGAGATTTCTCCCCGTCTTTCACAGAGGTGTATCCAGCCCTTCTGCCATGTGCAACCCATTATGTGGGTGCAATCTGACATCAAAGATCCCTTTGAGTGTTAATGAACGTGGCTTCTAGCTGCACAGCTGATCTCTCATTAAATTCTGACTCCTGGAGTTTAAAATACAAATACCTCTAGGCCTTTGCAGCAGCGGTCTGAGAGTCTTGCTAGCCTGGGAACAGCCTGCACTGATGTATTAAGAAACAGACTGCTTTACCTGGAAGTTCTTACAAAGATTTCCCTTCAGCTCCCCCCCAGGTTACCCCAGCTCTGCTGCAGTGCTGTGGCTGTTCTCGACTGGGGCTCTCTCTGACCCACAGTCAGGCAGCATTTTCTCTGGGCCTTTCCAGCATCCACCTGGCTCAAACTGGCACTTTCCAGCTCTGTGTCACAGTGGGTGGTTGGGACTTCCCTTCCTTTGACAAGATTCCAAGGGAAGTCTGGCTTTCTGCTCTCCTTCCCAGCTTGAACTGGATTAGATTTGCATCTCAGTGTGAAGGACAGACAGTAATAACAGAACAGAAGACTGAAGAATACCTGCAGTACTGTTTTGTTTGATTTTGCTTAAGATACAGAGAAGATTTCTTTCAGTAAAAAATTGTTTGTGCTATTAAAAACAAATTGAAATATTCCTGCAGAAAAGTGCGACAAAGAGGTAATTTTTTTGTGCATAAAGATTACTGAATAACTTGAGTGACCAAGTATGTGACCAGTCTGTTGATTTCTGGTTTATACAAAGTTTGTTACACAGCAAAAATTATTGCAATGCCAGCACAGAGCCATTTTGACTACAAGACCATTTGTTTCCATTTGCTCTAAACCCTTTATATTCTTCTAAAACTAAGAGGAGGGAATTTAGCCTATTCCTTTGGAGCCCAGCGAAAGCCAGTTTTCTCAGCCTTCTTTTCTCCAGTTCTCTTGAGGCTGCTCTCTAAATGTATTATCCCAAGGTGGTTATTGGTTTCTTCTAAGCAGAGAGAAGCCTGTGGAGTTTGTCTTCTGAAAACTTCCCAGTTCAGATCTAGTTAGAAAAGTGCATGAACTTGGGCTGTGAGTTTCAGTAGCAGTGTGGTCATTGCCCAGCATGGGAAGTTTGATGATAATGAAAGTTGTGCTGTTTGCTTCCTACTGGTTGCCAGAATTTATTTCTTAAGTTAACAAAACAATGCATTTTCCCTACTCCAGCTTTGTTATTACAACCAGCTAAACCATCAGTCTACAAGGGAAGAAAAATTACCCTGCAGGTGACATCCAGCATCAAATTGTAAGGCTAAATAGATGAAGTTTAGCAAAATTATAGCTAAGTGAAAACTGAGTCTCCTGGTGTCAACTGTAAGGTTGGCTTTAGTGCAGGGGTTAGTTCTGCTTTTCCATGTTTCTAATAGAATCCTCCGTGAGTCCTAGAAGGAAACTGAGCTTAAAGTCTGTGAAAGGGAAAATGGAAGGTTTTTTCTTGTACTGTTTAAATGTCTCCTTGTGTTAGTATTGCCCTCCTCAGCGTAAAAGTCTAAATGCATTTCCTCTGCTAACGGAGTAAAGTAGTACATAATATCCCACAGCTCCTGCAGCACCATTGCCAGGTCTGCTGCTATTAGAAAGATGATAACTTGCAGGAATAACTATAGTTCAGTTGAATTTGAAATAAAAACTGTGGAAAATATGTTGCTTTTGGGGAGATGAAAATGTACCAGCAATATTGATCTTAGTGCCATATGATGTTCTTGCTGAATTCAAAAGTGACAGGACAAAACATAAAAATGAGGAGCTGGCTCCCTGTCACGCGATTCAGCAGCCTTTTAGAGGCAGGGATATTGCTTTGTGTCTCTCCTACCAGTTCCCCTCCCTTTTTCTGGTTAGACAGAGGTGCAGGAGGAGAGCCTCCTGGGTTTCTGGCTGTTTGCTTTGCCAAGAGAAGTTTGGGATTTGTTTGTCTTGAATAAAAAGCTATTCCTCGACGCTTGGACATAAAAGAGGTTTGACAGTGAAAGAGCTTGCTAGGTATAGTGGGTAATTCTTCTCTATGAGCATAATTCTTTTAAAAGGTATATGGGGCCCTGTCCCTCTGTCTCCCTGCAGTGTTTGTTTTCTCTTTTTTCTTTAGGAACTCGAGCATTTTCATTCTTACCAAGAACAAAGCTCGGTGTAGCCATGTTAACTGTACCAAACAGTGCTGAACCTTACAGGTAGCTATATATGAAGATTCTTATCTGCTAGGGGAAATCTATAACCTATAACCAATTAATTATTGAGCATCGAATTCATCTAAACCAAATCAACACATTCCTAAATATTATTCTCAGATTTCATTTGCAAGCTGTAGGCAGAATTTTACCAGCAAAGTTAATTCCTCTCTTCAGCTAAAGATAAGCCTAAAACTTACTTTCAATACAGAAGCTGTAACTGAAGGTGATTAAGCATGCTCTAATTTCTTGTAGTTTACAAGCCAACAGCAAAATATATATATTCTACAAATCCATATGGTGATAGGCAAGCCTTTCTCTTCCATAGTATATGTTTAGAAAACGTCTATCTGTGCCAGTGCTTTAAGCAGTTTCAGAGCAAGTCTTTGACTAGTGTCATAAAGATCTTATGTTCTACTCTTGAAAAATCCTGAAAACAGCTGCAGACCTGGAACTGTATCTGCACTCCATACTCCTTAAGATCTTTTCTAGGGCAGAGGCCCAGGTGGCTTGGTTTTGACACCAGACATATCAGCATTTCTTGCAATTGTTTGGCATCTCATTTATTTCAGGAGCCAGAATAGCTTTGTTTGCCTCTCTGATTGTGAATCCATATTGTGAGAGCTTTATGGCTGATTGGGCGATCTGCAGTTCTGAACCTGCTCATTCTTCCCTTTGCTATGAAGTCGGAAGGCGGGACAGCACAGAATCTAGAGAGGCAGTTCCGTACTGAAAGGAGTGCACAGGAATGCTCTGTAGCCTTGTGCCATGCTCTGGTGAATCTTTATGGTACCATAGCTCTTTCAGCAGTGGCAAAAATGTATTTTCACATACCCACTGTATTTGGTGACACTGAACTGCAGAGCGTTTCCTTGATTATCATTTTCATGGTTCTATTTAAATTTTGCATACAAGACTTTTCTGTTAGGGAGGATTAGCAACCCTGAAACTTCCCCCCCCTATTACTAGGGTAAGATGGTGTGTAATATCTTTCACAGTTCTGGCTACCAAGCTGTCGCCATCTCCTTCAGTCGTGTTTGTGTCTGAGGACATGCTGCTGGCACCATTTTGTTTTAGCTGTGCTAGAAGACTGCCTCTTCTCCTTCTGTTCTTGTGCTGATCTAAGTCCCAGATTTTTCCTTAAGAGGAAAGCGTGTGTTAGGAGCCTGTCATTGCAAATTCTCATTTGAGTTGAATAATCCTGTTTTTAACTTTCCAGTCCATCATTATAAGGCAACATAACGAGACACCGGTGTGAACATGGCTGCAGCGTGATCCGTGCTCCTTCGCGTCCAGAGAATGTGTGCAGCCACCTAAACCCACTGGCTGCCCGGTTCAGAGTGGGGCACTTCTAAGGATCTGAGAAAGCACAGCAGTTGTATTTGGGACCAGGAGGGCCAATGCTGATTGTATTTGTGGTTTATTTTTGTATAAGAAACAGAAGCTGGGTGAACTGTTAGGAGTGACAGGAGGAATGGCATACAGGAAGGTTTCAGTACAGGGAGGTGGCTCTACTTAACAGATGATAGTTCCAGCTTATAAGACTTTTATCTACATTTGAAATACCTTAATGAATGGGCTGGTTTGTATTTAGACCTACTTTCACATTATACAATAACAGAAGGAGAAAAAAAAATCATTCTATGATTCTATGATTCTACCATTCTATGATCACTCTGAGAAAAATTCAGTAGTATGTGGTGAAAGACATAAGTTTCATCTGTTGGTTCAATCAATGGATCATTTTCCACATGTCATTCCCTGGAAGCTTTGTCCAATAGATCATTTCCTGAGGATAAAAGTAACATACTTCTGTACCAGTTCTAAAAGTCTTCCATTTTTGTTCTTTCGATCACTTCAGTTCTGCAGTGGAACAGAACATGATCCCACATGTGCCACACAAAGTCTTCAGTAAGCCTTTAATATTCCATACTGCAAGGGAAATTTGCATGTTTATGTCTTTTGGGGAGGGGGTGGTGGGGTGGGGGTGGAGATGGAATAGTTTAATTAAAAGTATCCTAGACCTAAGTAAGCTTAATTTCACTTCAGGCTTAATTTCACTTCAGACTCCATGTAATGAGACTCTCACCTTGTACTGTAAAACGTGCAGGTAAGTCATAGCTTTGAAGATACTGTAGTCTGGTAGAAGGCAATTTATCTGCTGAATATATTAGGCCAGATCCTCTGTTGGTAATTATTTGGGTGGAGCTAAACTGCTTTACACAAAGAAGTATGTGTTGGTGCTGTCTGAAGAAAACTGATGAGCAGGAAATGTGCTGGCTGAGACCTAGATAGAACTGGACCAAGATATGCTGGAGAAGTCTTGTTCAGAAATGCAGTGATGTTGGTTCTACATATTTCCATATGGAAAGGATCTCTCAGGGCAGGAGAATCAAGATGTCTGAATAATGTCTTACATGATCAGAGGAAAGTGTCCCACAGCATGGACCTGTCACGCTGCATGTACCATTTTAAAAACCTCCATTGAGAATAACTGCAGTTAATAGCAAAGTGGCCTGTTCTTTTTCCAAAAGGACAACAATCTGTAGATACTTTTTGTCCATTTCCTTGGTGCCTCAGAATGTTGTTTCATCGACAATAGTCATGGAGGGAAACTCAAAACAAATATATTCATGGAGAAATGGGTACACCAGGCAAATGCATGCAGAAGGATGCTGATGGTGAGATGCTTTTGTTCTTTCTCAACAAGACAAAGGGGTGAGGAAAGACTAGAAAGAACCAATGTGCTTATACCTTTGAAATTTTCCAGGATTGAAGACCTTGAGTCCTTGTTTACACATCATGTCTGTTTTCAAATCTAGAAGTTTGTGAAACTTCTTGGATCAAACCCCTTGTTGTATGTACATCAAATTCAGTCTCTCAGAAATGGTGCTGCTTTGAAGCTTGTGTAGCCCCTGTTTGTAAACCAGAGTGTCTGACAGTCAATGGTGTTTGGGCCAGTCTTCAAAGACTGACTTTGGGATCTCTGACTCTCTTAAACCTCTCTAGCTTCAAGCACCAAGAAACAATCAGCTTCTTTTTCTTCACCTCCTCGCAGTACAGCTGCCACTCCAGGGCCCACAGCCGAACCCCTTCAGAAGGAGACCTGAGAGATGTGTTGCTGTTTCCTGCCTGGAGTTTATCATATTTGCACGTACACAGGAGCTCAGGCAAGTGAGAAGAGCCCATCGCTCGGGCCTTCGGTTCACCTAGGGAGCAGTGCAATCCTAGTGCAAAGTGGCTGAAGTGATGTTAGTTATGGAGGAATTTCTAAGCCTAGAGAAAAAGCTATCAGCAATTTTTCCTAAGTGTTAACAAACAAACGTGCTGAGTGAAGACTGTGGTTACCTGGGGAAATTTAGGGAGTTTTAATCCTCAGCATGGAAATCAACGCATTAGAACATCAGTAGGGGACATCAGTAGGGAAGCTGATGGGCATTTTGTTTCCAAGGGCAGTACACAGCTCAGGCTTTCCTGCACTGTCCCTGGGATTATATTCGTTTATTTCTGAAGCTGCAAGTTGATTAAATTAGATCAGTGACAGGCCACTAATGACATGGTTTGGGTTTGATTTTCATTGCAGCAGCAAGGCAATCTTACATTGGAAATTTGAATCGTGTGGTGGCTGCCTGAGCAATCGGTCAGGGTCTGGGCATGGACGATACAGTGAAGCTTCTGACCACAGCTATCAAAAGAGAAAACAAAGGAGGGAAGTCCTACAGCCCTGCCTCCTACCCACAGTTATAGTGATGGAGTAAGACTGCTTTGTTTCAGCCGTTTTTCAGAAATAATTATGTGGAATTTTAACGATGTCCTCTAGGTGTAGTGCTGCAACATCTCTTCCAAAAAGTGGCTCTACTTCGGTAAAGTTTCAAAACCCATCTCTGTGTGTGTGTGTGTCACTGGACTCTGGGTTTGAGCAAGTTGATGAAGACAGAGATTTGGGTTTTCTCCCCAGATAGAAATGCACCCAGGTAAAGGAGCTGGATTGCTGGCTGGGACAGGGGGCAGGGGTACCTGTTCCGAGTTTTCAGTGGAATCTCATCTGGTTTTATCCCTTAAATTCTCTAAGGCTAACATTTATACCATAATAGCTCTTTTTTGCTCCCTCTCACTCTCTCTTTTTCCTGAGCTATAGTGAGGATTTTGACACCCTAGAGCACCTCTCCTTTCCTGGTGTCCCTCTGTCATCACACTGCTGCTAATTACAGCTCTGGACTGGTACCTTTCTCTCCCGGGTGGCAATAGCAGTTACTGTGGCTCAGATAGATTTACTCCATATGGTACCCTTCACCCACCTCCATCAGTATCCCAAGTCCTTTTTGCTTTTCTCCCTTTTCAGTCATTTCTTACTTAAATGGACCCTGAGATACAACAAAACTGGTAGGGATCTATTCCACGCTGTGTTTTCTTTACATAGCACAGCACTATCTCTAGCTTATGTCCTAAGATTCATTTAGACTGGAGCGGTTGTGGCGTAGGAACTCTGTGTGGTGCCTGGAACAGCAGCAACGCCTCTTTTGTCTGGGGAAAGCCAAAGGGAGCTGTAGAGTGTACTGTATACATAGTGTGTTTTGAAAATATTTCAGGCAGCCTGATCTGAATTAATGGCAAAGTATTGAAACAGCTCCACGTTCACATGTTTCCCTTGACTTTCAATGAGCTTTTAGGCATTACTTAAAGTTGGACCTTAAAAGACTTTTTATCTCTACAAGTCTTTTTAATCAGGCTGAATTGAGCATTGTATCTAAATTGGTATAATATACATTTTCTTCTACCATCTCCATATAAACCAGGATTATTTAGGTTCCCATTTAGATACTCCCCAAAATGGGATTCACGTCTCATTTATACACTACTATTGCCATTTAATTCAACTAACTCTCACAACAGCCTCAGGTAACAGAACAGATATGCCTCAATTCTGAAAAGTCTTCACTGATTCCATCAGTTTTATGTAGTCACAGACCAGGTTTTCTGAAAAGATTGTTTGCAGTGCAAGCACTATAAATGCTCATTTCTCTAAGCACGCAGCGTAGCGGATATTCAGCAGAGTAGCTGAGTATTTTGGAAAACTTGGCTGTAGTTGCTGGTGCTGAGCCATACAGTCTGTCTCAGAAAATTCTAGGGTTTTATTTTCTGAAGATCTCCCAAAGTTGGGGGATGAGGAATCCCTTCAAAATCTGTAAATAGGCTCTAGATAGCTCAGAAGTAAAATGAATAAAATCTCTATTGGGGGGTGCCTTGCCAGTGTGGATCACAAGCAATGGCAAAGCTAGAATTGGAAAACAAAAAAAATAAAAATTGCCTTTGAAACAAATTGTGAGGTTGAATTACAAAAAATCAGGCTTCGGTCAAGCTGTTGAGGTTGAGTATCAGGCCATTTTGCTGGTCAGCTACATACTTGTGCGAAATGCAATTGAACAAGTTTAGTATTTGATACGTTTTTTAACATCAATTTCACTGCAGGAGTCAGCTTGAGAGCGTGGAACCATAGCCACTGAAAACTGCCTTTTCAAAGGAACTTCAGCCTGATATTTCTCCTGTTCTTCGCCTGGAAACACAAGCAGTCATCCTTAAATAAGTTGCATTTCTTTATAGCCATGAGTTATTGCCCCTGTAGCAGTAAAGCTGCGATTTTTTTTTCTTTGAGGGATTCCTTTCTATGCATTCCTTCCTATGAAGCTCTTGAAGGCCATTTTTCATATAAACCAGCTTTACTCTGTCAAGCAACAGTCACAGGAAACCAAGGCTCCAGAAATCCTGTTGGGTCCTCCCACTCAATATTGCCTGGCAAGCCAATTAGCTCGATATTTTTATCTCTAACCTGATTTGGAACTAATTGTAGATTGCTATTTTACCATTCTGTTTTCTGTGATAAATGCCCTACTCAATTATTATTAGGTCTGCTCCTAGGACAGCTCAATCTCCTTCTATCTATGCCATACCTTCATGGCTCTGCAATCTGAGGAGGATACGGAAGCTCATCCTTCTTCACTGATTCCTGGTCATGGCCCAGAGAACAGGAGAGTGTGTTCACTCTGTGAGATGGTGTGGGGTTTTCTAGCACACTCTTCCCTGTGGTGAAAGTACTTTCTATATGGAAGTTCACGTCAGTTGTTTAATGTCTGCCAGGTTGCCTCCAAAGCAAACCCTAATTCTCTACACCAGATTAAGAAGGTTGGAGCCAGGTCACATTTTACTCCAACTCAGTGTGCTCTGCTTTTGACTTTATTTATTTATTTTTAATCTCAGGGCCTACCACAGGATAACATGTATTTTAAAGCTTGAGATGCAGCTTGTTTTGAAGTAAGTCTCTCAGTCATTCCCATTTACTGCCCTTTGCCTCACGTCACTGAGAGGTGTCAGGGCACAGGAATTGGAGTCCTCCTGATTAAACTAGAATATGTGCTCCAGGAACACCCTGGAATGTCCCTTAAGCAGTTGGAGAATATGAGGTCCTGGGTCCACACCAGAGCTTACATATACGTTGTAGATGCTGGTTCTCAGCACCAACTGTTCCGCTGCGCGGGTGTTCTCCCAGCTCAGCTCACAGTGCCGGGACGCTGCGGTGACGCTGTGCATGTGAATCTTGAACAGAAAGTAGGCTCTGGTCTGAGGAGGCTCTTGCTTGCCCCAGTTTTAGGAAGCTCATTGGTGACAGCAAAGTAGGGTCAGAGATGGATCTGTTCCTTACTGTCTTTCCTCTTCTCCATCCCTATTCCTGCTCTGTGCTCAGGGAACTGAGGATCCTGCCAGCTATTTCCATCAAGGCTACAGAGCGGGTACACTCCTCTTACTGCGTCTTCGATAAATTACCTGGATCCCAAGAGTACAGTGTAGAGGCTGCTGACAGCAGCAGAAGAAGAGTTTGCAATCTTCTTGTGTTTTAGTGTGTGCCTCAGGAACAGTGTCTGCCTTGCTACAGCTAATGGGAATCCTTAGACTCACCTAGCTGCAAAGACCCCCAAGGAAGGATGGAGGAGTACGTTGGCAAGCACAAGTAGTGCTCCAGTCTGCTGCTTCCCTACAAACCTTAGCTACCTTCCTCCATGTAACTAACAAAAGAAAGGCAAGGTTCATCTGTCCAGATTCAATCATCTGCACCTTACTTTCCATGTAACTCCAGTGCAGCCATGCAGACCAGCAGTTCTCATCCACAGGCAGCAGAGTTTGTGGCATCATGTGTTGAAGAGTCTCACACAAAGTGAACTTGGTGCTCCAAATCACTGAGATGATGCCATTTCCATCCACACTTTAATCAGGGCTTTTGCTACAGTAAATGTTTAGCACTGGAAGTAATTGGTAAAGGCTGCTGAGCTGATGATGCTGTGTTAGGTTCAGCCTAACCTTAAAACAATCCCCTGAAACAGCGTTAGCTGCCCCAGTGAGTCATCAGAACAGCAAAGCCTGAGCTGAATGTTGCATGCAGTGAGTAGAAACACGCCTGGAATATTTCAGAAGGGCAGCACTGAGAAGGAACAAAAAGACTGCTCGAAGCGAAGCATTTCCCATGCCATGCTCCCTTGGGGGCTGTTGCACAGAGACCCCCCCAGTCTGCATGTGACTATCCCTTTGCCATCTGGAACCAGTGAGCAGATGTGAAAATACTGTGAATGCTTTTAGCTTCACAAAATTTCTAATTTTGTTTTTTTTATTGGAAAGTCATGATTTTATTGGAAATCCGTTGTCTACCTACTGAACATGAGTCTTAACCACTTGATAAGGGATTCAGGACTTGTATATTTGAAAGCAGTACATGGTTAGGAAAGCTGTTTGAGATAATACAGTTTTAAGAAATCCTTTTTCCTTTTCTCTAAGCAGAGAAGCTTGGGGACCCCATGCTAAGGCTGGTGGCCTTAGCAAAGAGCAGGTAAGTGTGAAGGCTGGAGCAGAGCTAGTGGATTGTTCTGCCACTTAATTCAGGGTGTGCGTCATGGTCTGGCAGTCCTTGTGTGCCACCCCTACCCCGTGGTCTGTTCTGCCAAGTAGACAGGAACAGGACTAGACCCCTTGGCACAGGAGTCAGGGCTAAGGACTGATGATAGGCAGGGAGGAGAGAGCGAGTGTATGAGCAGCCAGATAACAAGATAAATATAACTAACAGCTCAGTAGGTATCATTAGAGTTGTGTATTTTAAAACCTGCTAATATCCATTAATTTCACTGGTCAGTGTTGACCATCTTACTGACACCCTGTTTGCTAAGCCATCATTTCTGGGATCTATTCAGCCATTCCCAGTCTCTGAGCAGATTCAGGCCTCTGTGTTTCTTACATGAACAGGTAAACCTGTAGTTCACTCTTATACCAGATGTAGGTGGTTTATCCACTGAGAGTAAGCAGAGTCTGTCAGTATGCCAGGGAGAGCTGTCATGGCTGTAGCATCTTTTGGTTTATTAAGCCCAGAAGGAATTCCTGAACTGCAAAAATAAGTCAATTCCCATTTTTTTCCCCTGGCTGTGAGATTCCAAAGCAGCCTTGTTTTATGGTGATCTTTGAGACCTTTAGACTGTTATGGGCAATATGGAATGCAGCCTCATGCACAAATGAAATTCTGTGTGGAAAAGGATTCAGAAATGTTGTTAAGTTTTAGAACGTTTTGTTTCCATAAAACAGACATCATGAAGACCCACACGTAGCATCTAGTGATGTAATTTTAAAATAAGACCTGTATGTGCTAGTATAGTAATAGAAATGTCTTTTAATTTTCAATAATGAGAATAAATTGGAGTTAGGATCACCTACTTGATAATGTGTTCTGTAGGAAATGGTAACAGTAACCTACCCTGGAAAACATGAGTCCAGGAACTGCATCCAAGACCTACCTCAAGACTGCCCTTCCTGGTTGAGCTAATGAATGCTTCTTCCAGTGACAGCCACCCTAGAGTAAAACCTGATGCACCAAAGAATCTTTTACATCTTCTGGTAAGCTGTACCAGTTTCCTCCAATGATTACAAACCTGCACCTATTCCAGTCTGAATAGGTCATCAACATCCAGCCCTTTGATCTTTTAATGCTTTGTCTGCTAGATGGAGAGAGCTATCAGAGATCTCCTTGTGCATAGGCTTATAGACACTGCTCCTATTGTATCTGACACTTCTTTCTGATAGAGCTATAGAGGTCAATCTCTTTAAATCTCTGTATTAGGAAGATACACTTTTTTCCAGACCTCAAATTATTATTTTGGCTTCTAATATTTTCTAATATTAGAATGTTCTAATATTTTCTGTTTCTATGGGGTTCTTTTTCTGTATGTTCCCAGTTGAAAGGGATGCAAGACTTTGTGGTAAGATTAAGTTAATGCAAATTAGTCAGAAATAATTGTTTCCCTTTTCATCTGAACCCATCCCAGCTCCATATTGCTCTCACTGAGACTTGTAACAGTATGAGGTCTGTTATGATTAGTTATAAAGCTGATTATGGTCTGATTGCTTCATTCAGGATGTCTGGACTGAGCTACTGCTAGTAACAGTAATAAAATCTTCAGTGTGTTGTATTAATCTTTAATAGCTCTGTAATGCCCAGGATGTACATCAGAGGTACCTCAGGAAGGACAGTTACCATTATATTGTTCAGTATCACAGTGCTTCTGTCCCAAAAGTATTTTAGCTAATACATTTATATTATACTAAGTGGCAAGCCTCCCATGATTCATACTCATTGTAAATAGAAAACTTTTTTAATATTTCAGCAAATAAACCTAAAGAAATTAGGCATCTATGGACTGTGAAGATCTGAATTCCTGAGAGTGTATCAGATGTCTCACAGCTTCAGAATGAAAAGCTCCCTGCGTAGCATCCAGCTTGCTTGAGTAAATGATAGATGGCCTTGGCTGGCCTCTGAACCAAGTATTTCCTAGGCTGCAATTCCCATAACCATGTATTTAGAATACAATGTAAAGCTTCAGGTGGCTCTGCCTGTCTGTCTTTGCTGAGAGCAAGCTGACTTCCTATGTCTGTGTTCCTTGTAGTTGGCTGTACTTCTATAGGATCCCATCTCATGGAATATTTGCAGTATAATGAAAAGCTCACAGCTGCTTTTGGCTCTCATCAGCATGTGGTATATTGGCTTCCCCTGACATGGCCATAAGAGGGCATGTAACTTTTCCTCCCTCTGAAAGAAAATAGTGGTAAAAGTATTGATTTAAAAACGTGGGGAAATGCTCTGAATAAGGTATTTATTTTATTACAGTAACAGCCTAATACAAGATAAACCTTTTTACTGTATAACAAAGTGTTTCTAATGGACTTTGGGCTAGCAATGGTTTCCTAACAGCAACTGCATCATCTTCTCTTTGTTTCTGTCTGCTATGCAAGCGTAGTTCCTTCTCTTCATCTCTTCTCATGTGGTAGATATTCCATGTCCTTGGTTGTTCCAATAGCTTTGCTTTGCACTCGCATTCCCCTTGCTGGGAGATGGGCTATATTAACCCTTAAAGCAATCCCAAGTTTTTATTAAGAGTTTTTCTGGAGTCATAGCTGGGAGGTCTCTGTTCACTGTGAAGATTTGTCCTGTTCCATCCTAGTACCATCTTGCTCTTTTTTTTCCTTTTCAGCCCCCCAGATGCTTTCCCCCTCCTCACTCATTTGCAGTCAATGAATCTGAAGCTCACAGCAGACATGTCATTGCTGAGAGCATGATTTCCCACTTTGTGCTAATAACACTTATCCCATACTGATTGCTCTGTCATTGGGCTTATCCATCTCTTCCCAAGATACTCTGATCACAGAATCCTAGAAGTTCCTGAGTTGGAAGGGACCCATGAGGATCACCAAGTCCCACTCCTGGCTCCACACAGGCCCAGCCAAGTCAGAGTATGGGACTGAGCGCATCGTCCAGATGCTTCTTGACCTCAGTCAAGATGGATGCTGTGATCACTTCCCTGGGGAGCCTGTGCCCAACCACCCTCTCTGTACAGAACCTCCTCCTAACCTCCAACCTAAACCTCCCCTGGCACAGCTTCATGCTGTTCCGTCAGGTTTTGACTCTGGTCCCCAAAGAGAGATCGGCGCTGCCCCTTTGCTCCCCCCCATCAGGCAGCCACAGACCCCATGAGGTCTCCCCTCAGCCTCCTCTTCTCCTGGCTGGACAAACCCAGGGACTCCAGCCTCTCCTCATAAAACTTCCCTCTCGAGAGCCTTCCCCATCCTTGTTATCCATCTCTGGACACTCTCCCATAGCTTTGTGTCCTTCTTGTCCTGTGGTGCTCAAAACTGTACCCAGTGCTCAAGGTGAGGCCTGCAGAGCAGGACAATCCCTCCCTGGACCGGCTGGCCATGCTGTGCTTGTTCTTCTGCTGATCTTCCTCATTGTATTGCACTCAGGTTATATTAGTGCAGATTCTGGTTATTTTGTGGAAATGCCATTAATGTGAATACTATGTGACAAGATCATCTCAGAAAGAACACTTGGGGCCTCCACACCCACGTGCATCTCTAAAGCACTCAGCTCCCTCACTAAGATCTTTCTTGTCTACCTTGTGTACTGCTTAGTCTCATTGAATCCTAGGTAGATTTCCTGTAGATTATATAATTTTATCTTGTAAAGGAGTTATTTTATATTTAAATAAAGCTTATGTTTTGTCACATTTTGTTTTCCCTTTAGTGTTTCATTCAAACCCTTTGAGAACTTTGCATACTGCAGGTGGTCTCCTAGTAGGGAAATAGCTGTTTGGATCACCTGTTCTGCTTCTAAATGCAAGTAATTGGAGGGCAAATCCTATGAGGAATGGCTCAGGGAGCTGGGGTTGTTTAGCTTGGAGAAGAGGAGGCTGAGGGGAGACCTTATCACCACCTACAACTACCTGAAGGGAGGTTGTGGAGAGGTGGGCAATGGTCTCTTCAGCCAGGGGACAGAAGATGGGACAAGGGGCAATGGGCTCAAGCTGTGCCAGGGCAGGGGCAGAGCAGATATTAGAAAAGAACTTTTTACTGAAAGAGTTGTGAGGGCCTGGAACAGGCTGCCCAGGGAGGGGCTGAGTCACCAACCCTGGAGGTGTTTAAAAAAGGGTAGATGAGGTACTTAGGGATATTGTTTAGCTTAGGATGGGAATGGTTGGACTTGATGATCTTCAAAGGCCTTTTCCACCATTGTGATTCTGTAATTAATCTGTCTCATTTTAAGACTGGAATCAAAAGATGAAATATATTGCAAATTTCTGATGTCAGAACAGGATGCTTGAGACAGTGTAGACTTTGGAGCAGTACACCATGAGGTTCCCAGTGAGGTTGTGTTGAACCCTTTGACCTTTGCCTCCTACACACAGTTCTTATATGTGTACACCAAATGGCTGGTGTTAATGTGCCATTCAGGGCGTGAAGCTGCCACACACCCTTCCTGAAAATTGAAAGAGAAAGGGATTTGTTTCCTAGATTACCTTTAATCTCTCATTTTCACTGCAATGTAGTCCCACTTTTTGCCTTTTTTAAAAAATCAGGTCTGGAAATTCTTTTATTTTCTTCCCTGATTTAGTTCAAACTGATTTCTGGACTTTCTCCATTCACACTTTACACTTGTCAGTTTGTACCTACCCCTTCCACCTTTGCATCTTTGTATCTTGTTAGGCTTTTCATTTGCACCATTAACTTTCTTCAGGGTGGTCATTTCCCTTGGAGCCCTGTTTCACTTCAGTCTCTCTGCTCGGTGTTGGAGTTTTAGAAATAGAAATCTCTTTACACATTAAATACATTCTAGACCTCCAAGTTCATAAGTTTTTCAGCAGTTACACAAAGATTCTTCTTCTAAAATCCAGATTGAGCCCAATGTTTGTTTCCTGGTCCATTTAATTGAAATTGGATCCTCTTAAGAGCATCCACTCTGAGGTTGTTTGATCAACTCTTTTGCAGTGTTTTTGTCGCAGATCAAAATCCCATGTGCAGTAGTATCACTTCATGTGAATCTGCTAAAGATCTGGGATAGCAATCTATCACCTCTCACACTAATGATTACATGAGTGCTCCCACTAACATTGGTTATCCTGTTTCTGTCTGGAAATTTGCTTCCTATGTTGATACAATTTCTAGAAGAAATACAATTTTAAAAGTTTTCTAACCAAGTCCAATCCTAGAATGCTCTTGAAAACTCTTGACCAAACTCATTTTTTTGCTCATCGTTCCCCAAAATTATTTTGGCTCAGACAAATTCGTTTTTGTCTGTGCTGTTTACATTCCTTTAACCTGTTATCTCCTTGTTTCATAACACTGGTATATCTCTATTCCTGCACTTTGTTCCTGTAATTTGTTTTTATCACTTTTCAGTAGCATTTTCCTTAGATACTTTCATCAGGTTCTTTTAAACGATACATTAGACATGAAGGTTAATTATTAATTATTCAGACAGCAATCTCACATCAGTGCAGTATTTCACTAACATCATGTTGCTCTATGTTCCTTCTTCTTCCTCTTTTATTAGTTATCATTTTTCTGCTCTTTCAGGATAAACTGTGTTTCATAATCCCAACTGTAAAATACTATATTTGTCTAATAAATTCCTGTCCTCACCTCTTTGTATGCACTGGTAGTAATTTTATCAATATTATCAATATCCAGCTCCACTGACTTGTGCACTCAGAAATGTTTCTTCCCCAAAATTGCCTCTGTTGGTCTGATAAAAAATCCTTACACTGACTTCTGTTATTTGTCATCGAACGAGCAGTTTGCAAAGTGTAACAATTAATATGAATCCCAGACTAACTAGTAAGGAATAGTAAATTTATTTTAGTGGGTGAACAACAGATTTTTACTGGGTTGCAATGGAATTAGTATTAGTGGAAGATTACCTGTCCTCTAGAAACCTGCCATTAGCTCCTCCAGACAGCGGCTTGAAATCCTAAATCTCTGCTGAAGGCCTGTCTAGAGGGTGACAAGGAGCAGCTGTCAGGGTTCGACTCAAGCTAACACAGTCGAGCCTTCTGAGAACAAAGCAGTATTGTGAACTGCAATAGGGAACAAGAAATGTATCAGACACCAAAACAAATGATGCCCTATTAACGGAAATGCAGTGATTGCACTATTCTAACTCTGACCAGTAAAGCGTTTGCATGCTGAATCTGAATTCCTGGGGAACCTGCTCTCTTACCAATAGGAAGAGAGAAAAAGGAAAAAGGAATTATTAAAAATTATCTGAATTTTACCTTTATAATCCTAACAGCTTGGATTAGTCAAGCACTCTCTCTGCAGTGTGTATTTGCTTCTCTTGACAGGCATGTTATATTTTTGTGTCTGTTGCTGGGTTTAGTACTCCTAACCAAACATGTACGTCTGTTTATCCTGTGTGGGGAGGCTGCAATGGCCATTACCAATCCAAAACCTGCTGGGAGCCCACCTGGTGGTGGATGATTTATAAATCATAAATGAAAAATAAATCTTCTAACTGAATCTATCTATCTAACTGTGTGTCACAGTCCGTAGGTAAAAGTAGGCCTGTAGAAAACCGCTTGTGCACACTCTTCCCTGGCTCTTCCCTCTGAAGCAACGAATGGGCTTTAAAAAGTCTTCAGATTTAGGCTTTTGTGGCTGAATGCTGCCTGGTTTCTGACTGAAGATCACTTGAAGTTTATTTCCTCACTGTTTTTCCAGCGTGAGAGATGTTCTGCCTGTCACTCATCCCTTTCTAATGCAGGTAAGCCTGCCTCTTTCAGTGGGCTGCCTTTGGGTGGGATGTTTGTGTGAGAGCTGTTGTGGACAGGTCTGCGTGACAGACAGACAGTTATGTTGATGAATGCTGCTATTTATTTAGTATGCTAATGGCAACGTAAAGAATTAATTTTTTATTGCATAGCTGTACCAGGAGATAAAGAAAACATATTCTTTGCCTTCACATAGCACCAGCACGATCTTAGGTGGTAATTCTTCTCCCTGTGGAGGACAGCCTGCTTAATCCAGGCTTCTTCCTCTACCGACTGACTCAGTCACCCAACTCAGTCACTTTGGGAGATGAGGACAGTTCTTGCTGGTTTTCAGGAAAGTGCCTCTCAGACAGACAGAGCTGTTTGCATGTCTGTGAGAGCTAGACAGCATCTTGAGGAGCTCTGGGCTAAGGCTTTACTGCTTGGGTTTACACAAGGGTTGTTCACGCAGCTGGGGGCGGAGGGAATGAATTGACTCCATATCCTTTGTCCTTGGTGAGATCTGAAGTGTACTGTTGCTAAAGCATCAGGAACACCATTAAAAGTGAATATTAACACCCTTGAGGAGAGGTGTGGACGTCATCTAACCCTCTTTCTCTGCCTTGGAGAAGATAGCTGGATGTATTAAGAGCTCTTTGCCAGTTTGACTGTACTGCATTATGGCTGGAGAGTGTATTTGTGTAATTATTGATCACGTCCTCGTGGTGATAGCTGATGAGGTGTTCGTGCGTTTGTTTTTTAGATGAATCAGCTGCTGGTCACTTTGTGCTGATTCACTTGCAGAGCTGATAGAAGGATTTGGATGCATTTACAGTAACTTCATCCTTTTTACTCAGAGACATGCCAGCCCGTGTAATTGTTACTAATTGTTCTGCTGTGTCAGGTAACAAAATAGTCTACTTTCTTTTGTTCTGCTTAAGGAGATCTTGGTTTCATTACACAGGTCAAAGCTTTTAAATTAAATTTCTGTCATTTTTCCCCCCCTGGTTAATTTAAGTGACACAGGCGATTGGATGTGGCTGTGATTTAGGCATGCATGAAACAAGGTTTCAGAGGTTTGCTGTAGAGAAGACTGACGTGGCTTTGGCACACTGGGAACACACGTAGAAGATCTCTCTTTTAAACATAAGAATATTGTAATGTCTTTCACAGGGATTATATCTCAAATTCACTTTGGAATCTGAAGACTTAACTACAATCTACTTGTTAAGCAGAGAATCTCACTCTGTGCACTTGACAGTAGCAGTTAGAAACTTGATTGGCTTCCTGCCTGTCCACTGCACGCCTTCCCCAAGGGGAGATGCCAACCATGTACTGCCTTGAACTGGTCGTGTTTTAGTTGTTCTGAGCTCAGCAATATTATTTTTTAAGCTTTGTACACACTCTCAAAATATATTCTTTCTTTATTTTGAATATACATGTACATGGTACTGAATGTAACTAACAATAATTAAATAACTTCACAGTTAAACATATAGGACGTTATATTTTTTAATATCAGCATGTAATTAATATGGGCAGTGCAATGGTAGGAACAGGTACTGAGCACCTTGGCATGCCTGTATATTCTTGGTAGTTGAACTGGAGTAGTGTGCTCACAGCTAAACTGTGCATTAGCATCCCTCTAGGCAAAAATGGGGTGGATGTAGGTAGGTCCAGCATCACCTCAAATTGCGTGCCACAGTACTTCTCAGTTCCAGGTTTCCCCAATTGCCAGTGTTAGTGCTAGTTTTATGTCCAGATAAAAGCATCTTCTCCGTGCAGGTCGGAAGATACAAAGGCTGATGCAAAGCGGTCTGCTGGTCCTCGAGGCCAGGGGTGGGCTGGCGTGGCAGCGCAGCGCTCCCCCCCACCGCCGCCGCTGCGAGTGGCAACAGCGGAGTGTCCTCTGCCTGCCGGAGGACCTGGGGACGCCGGACCTGAAGCGACGCACGATAGAGGAAGGGTTTGCACCCCAGCGCGTTGAGAGGAGGTGCAGGAGGGAAACGCCGTCACAGCGCGGGCAGGCGGCAGCACCACGGACAGCGCCCGGGGCTCCGCTCCGCCCGGCTCCCTGCCCGGCTCCCTGCCCGGCTCCCTGCCCGGCTCCCTGCCCGGCTCCTGCGCATCTCCAGGGGGAGATGCCGGCCGCGCACTGCGCCGGACAGTGGCAGCGCCACTCCCAGCGCAGCGCCCATGGGAGATTCAGGGTGATGGTAAGGCTGCTGGGAGCACCGTGTGGAGCAGAGGCTGCGTGATGACAGCGATACAGAAGGTGTTCCTGCTCCCACCCTCCGGACAGGTCAAATGAAACACCCTCTTTTCACAGTGCCTGTAAAGGGTAGGGAGCTGCTTAGCCCGCAGGCACGTTCCCTGGAGGCGCCTCATTGTTCCCCACAAACCGACGTCCAGTTGTCCCTGAAACAAAGCCTTCGCATCAGAGGGAGAGCTTAAAAACCCAAACAAACCCCTGCATTCACTTGTAGAGATTTGGCTAAGGATTGATTAAGTAAGAGCTGACATGAGTTAAGGCAGCCTCTGGAACAGCATCCCTGTTGGGTTTCCCTGAGTGCTGAAACCAGTTCTCTGGTGTTTTATCTCAACGGTGTACATTTCCTAGCACCAGAGAGATCTCTTCCAAGGCAGTGAAGTATATGATGAAACATACATAAGGTCAGAAAGGAAAAAAGACCCAAGAAGAGTTCACAAATGTTTCTGAACTCTCATTTCAAAAAATAAGACAGGAAGTAATTACTACTCTGGTTGGGTTTCTTATATCCTGAACATTAAAAGGAACTAATAGGAAAAGGTATTAATTTGTCACAACAGTGCTAATTAATGTTCTATGATTTCTCACTCTTTTAATAGGTAATTTGCCGTGGTGAGAACATTAGAGATAAGCAGGTATGAAGCTGCAATAGTATTTTTCTTGAATTTCATAATTATTTATGAAACATGAAGATTGAAATGAACCTTTTCCTATTTTACTAATTGGAGAAGAAAATACTCTGTTTCCTTAGTGTCAGGAAAACATTTGTTCAGCATAATCTGGGATCTATTTTAAACAAAGGTCCAGCTGACTAAATAATTACCACCTGCACTGTGAATTTTTAGTAATTGTACCTGAGGTGTTGGTGGTAAAGCATTAGTCAGTCCATTCTCTACTTTTGTACTAAATAAATAAATAAATAGAAGTTATTGTCCTGACTTAATCCAGATACCTTCTAGGCAAGCAACAGCTGAACTTGGAAACTGCGGTATGTTGGCATAACAACATTGATCCATGCTTGTCCTTACACAAGTCCTGTCTTTTCTGCTTCTATAATTTGTTTTCAAGCAGTATTACAAATAGGGTAAAAGTAACTTTTAACATTAAGTGTTAATTAAGTAACTTTAGCATTAAGTGTTCAAGGCCAGATGGGGCTTTGAGATACCTGGTCTAGTGGGAAGTGTCCCTGCCCATGACCAGGGGTTGGAACAAGATGATCTCTAAGGTCCCTTCCAACCCAGAGCATTCTATGATCTGTAGCTGCAAGTTCTGTTATTTCTTCTTAGTTGATGTTTCTGCAGGGGATTTGGTTGGTTGGTTGGTTGGTTGGTTTGGGCTTTTTGGGGTTGTGGTGTTTTGTTTGGGGTTGTTTTGTTTTTTTCACTTAGTTCCGAATATCTGATGTTGTAGAGGCATTTGGAAGTATCTTTTTCTCTGCCCCTGCTGACTTCAGATTACCTTTGCTCTGAAGGAAGTAACACCAAAACCAGGAGATGTACTGGAATATTTTATGCTGCCTTTATTGTGCACAAAAGAAAAGGATCTATACCAAAGGAATGGAACAATAGAACTGTTGTAATTGAGGTGTTCCTAGGATTGCCAGGAAGTTTTAAGTTTATGACATCTCACATGTGCAAGTTAGATGTGTGCTGGTTACTTTCCATCACAAGCTCCTACTTCAGGTGCTCAGTACAGAGCTACTTAACCACAAGCTGGAGATGCTGCCTGGTATAAGGGGCCTGCTTTCCTTCCCTGCACTCAGAAAAATTGGGGGTTGGGAGCAGACTTGCTTATAAGGAGCTCATTCTGAATTAAAAATGTTGAAAAGGAGTCTTGAGATAACAGCCTTGAAAATCCTCCCCCAATCCTGAGCACTAATCAGAAATCATCCTGATGAAAGAATAATTAGGTGCATGAGTTGTGGGGCACAAACAGCACAGTGCTTTACAGGGAAGAGCTGTTGTCATTTGCTGCATTTAGATTCCTGATGTGGTGGGTTGGTCCTTTCTTCGTAAGGAAAAAACAATCCATGAGATTGTCTCATGCAGCAGGACAAAGGGTGTGATTTGGATCAGTACATCAAATGCTGAGACCTCCTGCTTAAAGTTTCCAATTATTTCACCAAAGGAAGAATAGCTCAGTTCTTGAGACACGTGAATCCCTCTTCTGAGGCACAGAGGGGGAACATTTGTTGCTTCAAATAGGACCTGCAAGGCCACTGGAGATGGTGATTAAGTGTATTTGCTTTGGATCCTTTTGTTTCTCATGGCAAGGGGAGGAATTTATAATTTAATGGGGAAGTCGAGTTTTTTAGTGGTTTGAACTCACTTATCAACAGGGAAAGAATATGAACTTTAAAGAAGCAAACATGCAAAGTTGGAACCTCGAGTGTACAAAAGGAAGTAACTTAAATTGCCCGTTGGAGGGAGTTACCATTCATCACCTGGTTTCTTTTCTGTTTCTTTTAGCAGGGTTTCTGGGCCGTGTTTCTAAAACAGAGGTTTGAGGTAATAATGGAAGTAGAAGTACCAGCATCTACAGCCCTGTGAATGGGGAGAAAGGGTAAAGTATGGGGATGCTCATACCTGAAAGAGAGGGCAAGGGGGTGACATGTTCCATGATACCTTACAGCTGAGATAACTGAGGAGAATTTGCTTGCAAGGAGGCACGAGAATCTCTGCTTTCTGCACTCTGACCTTCCATTGTCCCTTGCAGAGCATCTGAAAGGATCGTGCAGTTCCCTTGATCTATTTAAGAGAAAGAAACTGTGTCAAATCTCTCCGTTCCCAGCCAGCTGTCTTTAGATCACATCTATATTACAGATGGTAGTTTGAAGTAGGATGAACTGTCTAATGTATTTTAATTAATACCATATTAAGCACTAGTATCTATTCTGTTTGGATAAGGACAATTGTGTTTGCAGTAACTTAACCACAAGCAACTCGCAGTACTTCTGACGTGACATCTCCTGTAAGCAGTGGCCCTTAAGTAACTTTAAACAGCGTTATTCAAAGTGATTAGTGCTTCCCTTCTTGTCCCGTTCAGTTAAATAAGGTCTTGAAGTGTGTATTTGCCGTTAGTTCTGTGCAGTGAAGTTTAGGGTGAAGTTCTGAACACAGATGTTTAGTGACAAAGCCTCAGAATGGCAGCTCAGAAGAATTCTGCACAGGGAGGCCACTTTTCTCCAGAAAGCATTGGCCATTGCTCCCCATGATGCCCACCAACAGAAGTTCCAGGAGTGCTGGCGCCTACCTAAAATTTTAAAATCTACTTTTTATTCATTGAATTAATACATTTTTAAAATTCAGAATTTTTTTTAAAAAAAATTTAGAAAATTCATTTTTAAAATTTAAAAATTCACATAAAAAACTTTGTAACAAAGCCTTAAATCCATTTAAATCATCTAATGAAGTAGGGGTTGGGCTCCAAATTGGTGGCAGTGGTTTTTTGATGTGCAGTTGTTACGCTAACAGCTCAGAAAGACAAACCTTGGGCACATACCCCCCAGAGTACCTGTTAATGCTCATGCAATCCTGCCACACTTTTCCCGTGCTGCACATAATAGTACAGATACCGAGGCTGGCAAGCAGGGAGCTCTGCCTAGAGGAAGAGAGTCAGAAGAAGTAGTTGGTCTGCAGCCCTGTGCAATAGTTGCTGTTTGCTTTGGTCTCTCTCACACATGGGTGATGCTGAATACCCACCTGCTGCCTGGGATGGGATTTCGGCAATGCTGAAACTCAGCATATTTACTAAAGCTTTCGCTATGTGTGTAGAGGTGATGGGAGGCTTGTTCACCTGCTGAACACATGCATCAGAGGAACAGGAGTAAATCTATTTGGAAACGTCTTCCCAAGCTCACCGTCATTCCGTACCTACGTTAAAGACAAGGGTCCCCGCAGACCGGGCTGTATCTTGGACAGTTCTGCTGTGTTGTTCCTCCAGCAGGAAGAGGTATGTCTTTCACTTCTGGTCAGCTTGGCAGCCAGAAGGATCCATGGAGTGCTGAAGCTGTAAAATGAAGGGGTGAATGGCTGGAAGATTTAACCAATTCCTGTCCCTGCAGAGTTTTTCTGCTCCCAAAGTGCTAGTATGAGGTGAAGAGATATTTATTATTGCAATATGCATGTATTTAAAAACCAAATTCTCAAATGCAGCAGCCTATCTCCAACAGATGCAACTCAATGACTTTGTCAGGTTTTGTCCCTTCAAAAAGCTATTTTGGCATGCTGTGGGAGTGCTTCAGGAAGGAAAGGAACGCAGAGATTGTAAATATATATGCCCAAACGCGAATGTGAGTTAAGGTGTGATTGAATAAGTTGGGTTTTTTTCTAAATCAATAACATACAAACATGCTTACTTATTGGCCTCTTTCTGTCTGCACTGTACACAGGAAAGTGAAAAGCCAACAGCCCAGCACCGAAGGGAAAGCTGTCCCTGTTCAGCATTGGAACTTCACTTTGCACGCGTTAAAAAAATAAATAACAGAGGTTTCCACAGCAACCCGAGTCCTGTAGTGCAAATTGATGACTTTCGTTCTGTTTTATTATATAATGATATAACAGATATTCTATAAAAAGTGTTGGGTACATCTGAAGTTTTATTATTAAGAAGTTTAGTGCAACCCTAAAACTTTACATCCAGTAACTGGTTTACAAACATTTCTGAAGGTGCCGTGTAAGAAGTGTTGTTTTCTGCCTTGAGCTGTGGGAAGAAAAGAGCTGCTGCTCCGGCAGAACATTTGCAGCGAGGAGGATTTCAGTTACAGGGGAAGTTTTGAGTTACGTGTTTCAGCTTTTAATTCGCTGCGAGGAATTCAAAGTGAGGTGTTCAGGGAAAGAGCACGACTGCGGGAGGAACGCATGGAATCGGAAAGCCAGTTCAGATTTTGCCTAACGGTTCGTTGTGCAACCTGTACAAGTTCTGCCAGCTCCTTAGGAGCTTTGGGAATCAATGACAAAAGGTTAAATCATCTCAAGTATTAGCCAGATGTCGATCTCTGTAAGGGTGGGGGGTGGCACCGGTTCGAGTGCGGGCAGCATTTCCTGATTCTCTTCCTACCCAAAACCCACCATACATTTGGGTTAGAAGAAGCGAATTGGAGAATTAACAGATTTTGCTAATAACTCATTAAACAGTGTATGTACGCTTGCTTTAATTGAAACAATGTTATCCAGGTTCCGTAAGAGCAGTAGGTGAGTTGGAACGCTTTGTCCCGTTCGGACAAGGGGGTTCAAGGAGGGAATTCCACCTCTGGGCAGCAGTGGGTGGGTATGGAGGGATGTCCAGCAGTGGGCTCCAGGGCGAGGGAGCAGACGAGGGGGTTTTCTTCCCCCACCTGGACTGAGTTGGGGTGTTTCTCCCTGCCCCGTGGTCTGGGGGTTCCCACGGGCTCTGTACCGAGCAGCTGGGGTCTGCTGCAGGCAGGGATCGGGGCGGGGGTGCGTGAAGCCATCTCCCCTGCCTCGCCGAGTCCGCGTTCCCGCTTCCTCAGAAGAATCTCAACCCCCAAAGCCGTGGCCCGGACGCGGTGGCAGTGTCTGCCAGAGTCGCAAAGGCGCTGTTAGGCCGAGCCGGGGGCTCGGGCCGGCGGGGGCGGGTTGGGGGGAGGCTGCGGG
>VZTU01000470.1:206656-279274 GCA_013400835.1 Zapornia atra
GCATAGCCCGGCACCAGGGCTGTGCCTGCGTGCGTTTCCACCGGGGCTATTTCCCTGAGTTTTTCTGCCGCAAGAGGAAAGTAGACTTTCGGGGCCCGCGCTCGGGTCCCGATCGCTCAAACCATCACAAAACGCGTCGCTTCGCCTTTAATCTCCTTAAGCGCGGCCGTTCCTTTTCCTCCCCGCTTTAATCCGTGGTTTGTGGCGATCTTGTTTATGTGGAGTTTCGGGCAAGGGGAACGGTTCTGGTGCGGTGTCATTAGGGGGCGTCGGTGATGCACCTGTTCGGGGCCGGGGCGCGGGCGTCTGCCGCGGCCGGGCGGCGGGGCCGGGGCTCTGTGGGTGAGCCGGGCCCGGCTGCCCGTGGCGCATCGCCTCGTTCAGAGCCCTGTGCGTGTTCCCCTGCGCGCCCAGCGGCGTGTGGTTGTTCCGCTGGTGGTGGCACATCTGATTTTGGGCACATTCTCCCTGCGCGGAGAGGCTGTCGTTGGTGACCTGGGTGGGTTTTTTTTAGTCTTGGTGTACGGTAAATTCTGACAGGAGCAGGAATGTTGCTCCTGATGAAATGGAAGGAGAGCACGGACTTTAACTTCACTTCTGCTTATTTTAATTGAATTTTTTTCAACTGCTGATATGTATAACAATAAAAGTAGGTGGTCTGGCCTGGTTACTTACCTAGATGCTTCATTAACCTTATCCCTGTCAATTGTTTGCATTGATTTCTAAGTTCTGTGTTGTGTAGTGGTGATCTCTTCCTGTAAATATTTTTTAAAAATAATATAAACATTTCCTAACGAAATTAAGTTAACCTGTACTACTGCTGGGATTGTGACAGTTGACTGGTGAGCAGCTGAAACGCTTGGTGCCACTAAAATCAGCCACACATGTTGAGCATGAAGCCAAGAAACAACAATATGTATCGATACTGTCTGTTCACCTTTCATCTTATGCAGCATCTATTTGTCTTGGTCCATTCTGGGTGTCTTCATAATGGACAGAAGCAAGAAATCCGCTTTTGTTTAGAATAATGCTGCAATCAGACACAGTCTGCTAGATGAGAACCTGGAAGTGTGGGGCAATATACACAAGTGGCATAAAAAGAAAGTTGCTACTTGCAATGCTGTTGCTATGTCTGTCAGTCACTGGGAGTGTGTAACCTCGACGAGCTCTGTTACATCCCAGCTGGATGTTTAGAGAACACAAAGGATCCAGGCTTGCTCCTACCCTCACTGTTGAGAGCCCACCTCTGTTCTGCTGGTTCCAAACCTGGCGGTGTGCTTCTAACAGGTCTCAGGAAAACACGATTCACTTTCCAAGTCTTGTTGGCTTTCCTCTGGCCTGTTTGTGCAGTTGTGTTTCTTTGCAGTGTTGCACGGTTTGATATTCAGAGTTTTGCTTGTTTGTGTTTGGCCTGTGGTCTCAGATAAGAAAATTACCCAAAAAGTAGGTGGACTTTTTGTTTTAATTTTTAGACAGAGACGTAAGGAAGGAAAAGAAAGGAAACCTCCATTTGGGTTACAAAGAAATGGAGAAGAGGCTAGTGAATGAAACAAGGACTTATCTCCGTGAATGTTCTGTAGCCTTGGGAATATTCCTGTGGTGCTGATTTTTCTTTGTCAGACAGTATGCATGGAGGAAGGTCTGAGGTAATGCCCAATCTTAAGAACTTTGGCAAGTATATTTTTTTTTATATTATTCTTAGGTAGCTTTAATTACTTTTTCTGTAATTGAAATTTGGTTCATAATCCTCCAGAGAGGGTGAATAGGTGGAAAATGCTGCTTATACCTGGGTTTAGTTACTATAAGTGGGGAGAGGAGTACTAGTTTTTTGGAAACAGCTCTGTCAGTGCTGCTGGAGTGGCCCTTTTTGTGTACTTTGGAGAAACCAGACTACAGAAGGTGTAGACCTAAAGTTTTACTGTTAGGAGGAGAATGAGAGGGGAAGGGGGGTTGATTTATTATTTATTTTTCCTCAATGCAAGTTATCCTACTTTCACAAATAAAGTAATAGGTGCAAAAGCAGTTTTCCTGGTATGAGTTGCAGGTGTGAGCTTATGCCTTGGGCATTGGTAGTTTGGTTTTATTTTGACTACTGTCCATCAAAAAAAAAAACCCAAACCCAACCAAACAAACCCTTGTGTATTTTTTTCTGTGCTCTTGCTAAACTGTGAAAAGTTTTTGATCTGCCTTTGGGTTAAGGCAATAAACTTTCTGTTCCTGTCAGTGTTGGTTGGGTGGGGAGAATTCAGTGATTTCTGCAACTGGAATACCACAGAGATGGTATGTCTGGCACCCAGGCCCGATATGTGCTTCTTTACATGTATCAAGGGAAGTAAAAGTATTAAATAAAAATTCCAGTGCTGTTCTCTGTGGTGAAAGTAAATTGTGATTCATGTAGTCGTCTTATCTGGGTTGTTGGCTCAGAGATGATCATTTATAGAAACTGTTCCTTCAGAAAGACACCATGTTCCCTCTCTCCACATGTGGGTATAGAAGGGCTTTGTATTCCAGGCTGGCTTTCAAAGAGTTTAAGACAAAGGCATTTCTTACATGCTTGCTGGAGCCCCGTTACAGATACCCCTTTACAGCCACGGAGACTCCTGACTGCAAGGGAGCATGTTAGATTTACTGATGTGAGCACCAGTGGCTTTTTGGTGTTTCAGAAGTTCCCTTTGCCTGTCTGGCTGCAATCAAAAGAAGCTTTTGATGCGTATGGCAGTAAACACCGTTGCGTTGGCCAGTTCTCACACGAGTTGCTGTATACTTCTAAAAATACATTGATTAAAAGGTTTCTCAGGATATTTCTACATAAAGAAATTAAACACTCCCCTGACAGCACTGCAGCTCTTGCTCAACTGTGTTTCTTGGCTGCTAGAGCTACTACCTGGTGGCAATGGTGAAGAATTCCCTTCTGTTCTATTTAGAAATGTTAATTTTCAGTGGCTCTAATCCTAACTTAACTTAAAAAACTTTAGACATGTTGTTGAAAGGCAAGTTTTTCCACGGATGCTCATGAGGACCAGTTAGGAAAACGATTAGTGAGACTTCTAAACCATTATTGAAGATAACTAGCTCTCTAGCCCTCTAGTGTTTTAATGTTTTTAAAGCAGTCTCTGTCTCTAAGAAAATATTTATTAAAGTGATCTGATTAGTTACATTAGTCTTCTAAAGCAAGTATTAAATAATAATGAATTAAAAGAAAAAGCTAAGCAGAGAGAACTCTTTAGTAAATAACTGTTAATTAAAATTTGGCAAATGTTTGAGAGCTAATTATGTATTTCATTAGGCTGTCAGTCTCTGCCACTGCTTTATTTTTGGGCACAGAGCATGTTTAGGTGATTCTTGAGAATTTTGGGGTTTGCCCTTTTTTAATGTAGTTAACCTTGTACTTCATATGACTGACCATACTAAGTCATGGGGAAGGAGGAAAGCCTGCCTGCATAAACAGTGCCTATTAGTCTATTCAAAGAATTAATGGTGAAATCTGTTAAACATTTTACTTCAACTGATTTTTTTCCTCTTTATTTTTACCAATCAATTGGTAACAGTGGAAAGCAAATCCATAAGCACAAACAGATGTAACTACTATTTCCCTTGCTCCTAAGGAAGGATGGTACATCATAATGTCCTAGTTACAGTTCTGTACTGCAGCTTCTGCTTTTTGATCAGTATCTATCTTGATTTTTGGTTCTTTTTTTTTTCCCCCATCACTAAACCTTCCATGATTCCTAGTTCATGTTTGTCTTGGGCAGAACAAGACTGCAGAACTTCCACTTGGCCACCTTTCCTTGCCAAGTGTCTTGCCATACCACTCTGTTCTTGCCTACTAAAGGAAGGAGTGCTTTGAGTGGACTGGTTTATCACTGAAGCAGTTTGGTACAGGTTTTAAATCAAAAGTTTTAGAGTCATAGCAAAAGGTCTCTGCCCATGTGAACCTCATGCGGTTCAACAAGAAAAAATGCAAGGTCCTGAACCTGTGTTGGGGGAATCCTTGTCATCAGTCCGGGCTGGGAGATGACATGCTGGAGAGCAGCCTTGCAGAGAAGGACTTAGGGATGCTGGTGGGTGAGAAGCTTGACATGAGCTGACAATGTGCACTCTCAGCCCAGAAGGCCAATCATGTCCTGGGCTGCATCAAAAGGAGGGTGGCCAGCAGGTTGAGGGAAGGGATTCTGCCCCTCTGCTCTGCTCTCGTGAGACCCCCACTTCAAGTACTGCATCCAGTTCTGGAGTGCCCCGCGTAAGAAGGACATGGAGCTGTTGGAATGGGTCCAGAGGAGGCCACAAAGATGATTAGAGGGCTGGAGCACCTCTACTATGAAGACAGGCTGAGAGAGTTGGGCTTTTTCAGCCTGAAAAAAGGTTCTGAGGAAGATCTTACAGTGGCCTTCCGGTTCCTGAAGGGGCCTACAAGGAAGCTGGGAAGGGACTTTTTAGAAGCGCATGTAGTGATAGGACGAGGGGGTGGTTTTAAGTTGGAAGGGGTAGTTTTAGATTGGATATTAGGAAGACATTCTTCACTACGAGAGTGGTGAGGGCCTGGCAGAGGTTGCCCAGGGAGGTAGTGGATGCCCTTCCTGGAGGTGTTCAAGGCCTTGAGCAGCCTGATCGANAAAAGGTTCTGAGGAAGATCTTACAGTGGCCTTCCGGTTCCTGAAGGGGCCTACAAGGAAGCTGGGAAGGGACTTTTTAGAAGCGCATGTAGTGATAGGACGAGGGGGTGGTTTTAAGTTGGAAGGGGTAGTTTTAGATTGGATATTAGGAAGACATTCTTCACTACGAGAGTGGTGAGGGCCTGGCAGAGGTTGCCCAGGGAGGTAGTGGATGCCCTTCCTGGAGGTGTTCAAGGCCTTGAGCAGCCTGATCGAGTGAGAGGCTCCATGGCAGGAGGTAGGAATTTACATCCCTTCCAACCCAAACCATTCTATGGTTCTTTGAATTAGGAAAAAATCTATCTTCAGTAATCTGGGAAGCAATATCAATCATTGCAGCTGGGTTCTGTATGCAATGTGTACTACATTTCATCCTCTCTTGCTTACCTTATTGCCAGAAGCTGTAATTGTCTGGCAGCAGGAGGGAGGTGACTAAGGATATTTGTCAGGGATCTGCCTTGGAACCAAAGCCGTATGGAGGGATGTTCTTCTAAACCTTCTGTGTGATGCTGTTTTGGGAGGTGGTGTTAGTAGGAAAAACTAGATTTTCTAGGTGAGGAAAGCTAGATCCAAACCAATGTGGATTAGAGTAACTTTTAGCTCTATTCAATATTTTGCACCTAAGGGTCTTTTTTTTTTTTTTAACCGGAGGACTGAGGAATGAACAAAGGAATATACAAAGGGGTCATAAAGGAATATACAAAGGGGTCATAAAGGAAATGTATATGTGTTATTTATCTGAGAAGTGAATCACACCTTGAAATGTCTCTGGAAAAGAGCAGCACCCAAGACGTGCTCGATTGGAGACTTTGAGTAGAGGGGAAAGTTGAGCGTAGTGTTGTTTAACATAGTGGGCAACTCTAGTTTCAGCCTAATGTGAATCTGTATTTCTGCTGTTGCTGAGATAATGTGGAGACACAACTTTGTGGAATGAGATTAATATATTTTGGCTCATCGTAGAAAAGACTAGCAGAAAGATATTGTGGTTGCTCTTTTGAATGCCTGACCTGCAGAGCTGGGTATTTTTCGTTTGCTTGCTGGAGAATGTGAAAGGGAAGCTGTTGATGGGGGCATGGGAGTGAACTTGGGGTGCTTTGTGGACAGGAGTGCTCAGGAACGGGACTGGGGAGAGTGCAAGATTAAAAGTCTGGTAGTGCTGCATTGGGTTTGCCATGGGGCTGTTGGTGAAACAGAGGGAATGGACACGTGAATATCCCTTGGTAGGAAACTAGGCTTTCCATGCTTATTCCAGGTACATGTTATTTTGCAGTATTTGTTAATGCAGCAGGTATCAAATACAATTAAAGCCAGGGTGTATGTCAGCATGCCCTGAATGCACCTAGTGCTTGGAAAATTTACACAACGTTTTAGCGTTTCTCATTCCTGTGCTTTGGGTTTCCAGCGATTGTCAGGCCTGTGGGACAGGAAGGGAGACTCTGAGCAGTGAAATTAGCGAGGAAGTTTCAAGTCCTTTCTCTCGTACAATTTAAGGCACAGAAAGCTGGTGTGTGAGTGTGGGGTCATTGTTTGCAGTTGTTTGTAGGAGGAAGGGAGGAAAGTTGATATTTCTGTCAATCCTCCTTCAGGTAGCTTGCTTTGTTTCCAGTCAGTGGCATAGCTCAGCTGGACTTCAGTCTCGCTGTCTTCTTGCAAAGCCTTTCTTTTCAGCAGTTCTGTACTTAAAAAGCCTGAGTCCAATATAAACACCGAGAACCAGATTACCAGAACTTGTGATCTAGAAAATTCTTTAGTATGTGTCTGGTGGCATTTAAAAGCCCACAAAAAGGGGATAATTGGGAATGAGGAAGAGTTCCTTGTCTTGGTATGCATGAAGATGTGTAGATACACAAGCTTTTCTGATTAGGTATGTTAAACATTTGGAACATAGTTCTTACACAAAAGAACTGTAAATCCCTGATGACCTGCAAGGATTAGTGTTATTGGTGGCCATGCACACTTAGCAGATTTGTTTTTTTGAGAAAGGGGAGTGGGTGTGAAAACACCGACCAAAGAACAGAAAGTCCTAGGAAGATTATTCAGCTGTGATCAGCCTGACACAATTTTTTCTCATGCTTCAGAGGAGGTTTTTTGTCAGTGAATTACATTTGTTGCCCAAAGCCCCATCCAACCTGGCGATAGATCCAGGGGCAGCCACGGCTACTCTGGGCACCCTGTGCCAGGGCCTCACCACCCTCCCCAGGAAGGATTTCTTCCTAATAACTCATCTAACTTTCCCCTCCTTCAGTTTCAGGCCATTCCCCCTTGTCCTGTCACTACCTGTCTTTGTCACCAGTCCCTCTCCAGCTTGCCTGTAGCCCCTTCAGTTACTGGAAGGCTGGTCCTAAGGTCTCTCCAGAGCCTTCTCTTCTTCAGGCTCTCTTCTGAGATCCTGAAAGCATCATTTGAGGGTTTGTTTTTTTAGCGGTAGTTCCTTACTCTTAAACATATTTTAGTGTCTGTTTAAACAACAGATCTTTAGTCAAAACTTACCCGAGGTAATTAGGAAGACCAGTAACCGGGTTTGGGCAGAATAAGTGCTTTCCAGTATAGTTGTGAGATGACTGCTTATTAAAAAGATAAGACTTCCCTCTTGTCCCACGTCAGCGTTTGATTGCATTCTCTTTCCTGAGTCTTTCTGGATATTAAACCTTAAGAAAAGGTTACGCCAAGTGGTACCTCTTGGTGATTGAAATGCAGGTCATTCTGCTTTCAGAGGTAAGCTGGTACCAGTTACTCTGAAGCAAAAATAAAGGTTTTTCTAAGTGTTGCAGTGTAAGGAAGCTTATGCACCAAATGCTTTTGGCATTGACAGTAGGTAGTTGATAAAGTGGTGAATTATTTTCTTTATTTTGAATATAAGTCTGTGAGCTACCTAGTGTGCTTGTTTAACTCAGCGTGCTTTGGCAGGTGGCATACTGTTCTAGAAATCTCCTGTTTCTGTGTATTTGAACAGCAGGGGACTCTCTCTTCCCTCTAAATGTGTTTATGAATGAGGTATTTATGCCAACTGTTAATTTAGTATACCTGCCCTTTCAGTCTTGTAATCTTGATAAATGAAACCTGGCACACGTGTAAGAGAAACCCAAAAGAACCAACTGGAAGCAATATATAAATTCTTATAGGCCTGCTTGGGTTTTGGGTTGCATACAGTCCTTTTGCCTTCCTGGGGTGTGTGGTCCCCCCAAACAGGTTGTAAAGGAAGTAGAAGACCTTTCCTGGACAGCATTGTAGACAGCATTAAACAGTCCCTGTAGGCAGCAATACATATGTTTCCTATAACTGGGTCTGGATCTGGGAGGATAGGAGGAGGTACTGCTGTTTCACCTATCTCTTGCTTTGGAGAGAAAAATGTCTGTGGAAACCTCTATGTAAAGCTACCCCCTTCACCTAGGCACATGTTCTCGTTTATGTAAGGCTCTGTATATATGGCCATGTTAGATGTGGCCAGAGAGTGTAGGGACTAGTGAGAAAGTGTCAGCCAGCATTGGATAAATAACTGAGAAGCATATGAATTATTGTAAAAGAAGGTTATTGAAAACTGTGGTTTGAACTTCAATACTTCTTTGTGTTTTTTCTCTCTCTGAATGTTCATGAGCTGGTTGACTGGCAACTCAATGTTTGATAAACCAAGGAGGGATCAGTCTTGCTTCACTGGATTTAGTGAAGCAGGGTCAGTGTTTTTCTGAGAGAGTTTTGCTGTGGCACCTGCAGTTACGTGCTGTACAAAACGGAGCCGCATGCTACCTCTGCACCCAGCCTTGCACCGAGAGAGTGACTCGGGGAACCACCTGCATGTCTGTGTTTCAGCTTAGAGCTTACATCGACTGGCTGTTCCCCTGGCAAGGACTTGCTCCTACGGGAAGAGCTGGCCCGAGGCACAGAAAGACCAGCTCAGTGAGCCGAGGTGCTGGGGCCTGCTGTCTGCTGACCGCGCAGCGTAACCATCCCCTCAGAACAGCTTGTGCTGCTGCTGTCAGGAGTGCTCCCTCATCGCTCTGTCATGCGCACGCTCCTCTGCAGCCATCCATTCTGCCCGCTTGCTGTTTCAGCCCTTCTGAGCACATTGAGCAGAATTATGAACAAACTTGCTCTGATGTGGTTTGGGGAGGGGGGGTGCAGGCAGTGGTGGTGATGGGGGGAGTGTGTTTCAGTGTTGGGGGTTTGGGTTTTTTTTGATACTGGGTTATCTCCGTGGGCCTGTTATCTCCTTGGTTTTATGCCAAGGAAGAGTACTTTTGAAGCATTGATCTTGCAGAAGTGGCTTCTCTTTTGTCTGTGGGGAAGTGGCGGTAGAAAATAGGCCTCTCTCTAGCTTTCTTCATCACAGAAACGCCTTAAACTGTAAACTCTGATGATGTTGGTTTGTTGGAGTTTTTTTTAATTCTGGAGTGACTAAATTTCAGGTTGCTGGCACAAGGCAGTATTCTTTTATTAATGGAAAAAAACGGAAAAAGTTCATTATTTCAGCTTGGGTGCAGCATGCAATAAGTAAAAGGAGGATTTTACTAATGTTTCAGATTATGTTGATAGCATTAAATAATGTGTGTCTGCTTAAGTCAAGATTAAGAGAGATAGGTGTTCTTTAGGTCTCATTAAAAAAACCCAAACATTTTCAATTGTCAGGCAATTATTTCATTTTTTTGTATTTTAGTAGCAAATAGTTTACCAAAAAAGTCAAAGTTTTTGTTTGGGGGGCTGAAAGGTTTCTTAGCAGTCTTGTAAGCTGTCTTCAGATGTCCACAAAAACTTCTTGTGTGGGAGACAGCATAGGCCAAAATACAGTTTCCAACTAAGATGAAGAGCTTGTATACTGATAAATATACTTTTATAACCCTGTCCTGTCTTTCCTATCTTCCTCCTTGTAGATGTGCAAACTGACTGTAAACTTTAGCATGTTATGAACTTACTTAGCAGTTAGGTGGTAGGACTGCAAGTGTTAGGATGTAGTCAGTGTAAAGTGGGATAGGGTATAAAATGCTTTACGTATGTTTTCTCATGTTTGAATGTGAACAGGTGATGCTCTTGTAGCTACCAGCACACCAGGTGGTGTTCCTGTATAACCAGGATGTTGATGGAAGCAGTCGTTTCCTCCTTTGGGGAATCGCTCCTGGAACTGCATCGAGTGCTCCATATCTCACAGTACGAGGGGTGAAGTTAGGAGGTGGTTGGGATGCTGAAGCATGTGGGGAGAGGGGAGGGTTTGTGAGGTCTAGGGTGGTACAACCTGTAGAAAAGGAGGGTAAAAAGGGGTCTAGTTCGTTGTTAACTACTTTTTGTGGAGGTATGGAGAAGACAGAGCCAGACACCTTTCAGAGTTGCCCAGTGAATGACGAAAAAGGAGCAGCAGTGTCAAGTTGCAGTAAGGGACACTGATTTCCAACACGCATGTGGGAAGGCACTGGAGCCAGTTGGCTGGAGAGGGGGTGCAATTTCCATCCTCCAGGATATTCAGAACTTGACTGGTTCCTTACTTCGTTTCCTTGTGTTCACCTGTAAAGCGCAGCCACCGCTGGCTCCCACGCGCAGGCTGTGGAACTCAGCAGTGTGGAGAGGCTCCCTGCTCCTCTGTGCCACGTGTGCCATGGTCAGTGGTTTTTTCATCTCCGCAAGTTAAGTGTTGGGCAGAAGGAAAATAATTCCAGGGACTGAAACAGCCTCCTTTTCTGCTTAAATGCAGCACATCCTTTTTCTCCCTTTTACTTCTGGCATAGGGTGAATGATGTATGGGTGAGGGACGTCTGTAATGCCAGAGTGGAAGTTGAATGAACTGATTGCTGAGGGAACAGATTTACAGGAAGGGGATGAGTAACAAGGATTTATGTCTACAAAGCTAGAAGCTCAAAATCAGTTCCTTAGTGGAGCTAAGGTAGTGGACCACACTGCGGCCTTTTGGTCTGTTTCTTCAGTTCTACCTTATGTCACAGGATGTGCAAAACTTGTTTTAAACAGCTCATGATTTTTGAGCCTAATCTCTATTTTTATCATGGAGGGTAGGGGAAGGATGCTAGCAATAATTCACTTTGCTAGTGAATGATCACCTTTCTTCTCAGGCATCTGTTTCTTTTTTTACATGAATATTTTCATAGTGATGGTATGACTCAGTAGAAAGAGGCGGTGTTGCTAGGCAGCAGTTTGAGCACTTTGCAGATGCCATGTGATGGCAGTAAGCTGCCTTGTAATAATCCATTGGTGGCAGTATTCCTGGCTGAGGTTCTGTATTGCACAAAGAAAGCAGCATCTCTGACAGGAGCAGATGCTGCTTAGCAACTGCCACTGCTCCTGGACCAGCTTGAAATACCTTCACTTAATTGTAGTGTAATTTTGGGAATATTCAAAACCTTAAGTGTAAGAGAATGCTTTCAATCTGAAGTATATTTTGCTTCCTCAAGGTTTTGCATAGAAGTTCATAAAGGCCATTAATAAGGTCAAAACAATTCTTCAGCCCTCTTCTAAATCATGTCTTTTGTTTAATCCCTACTCTTCAATTGTAATGTTTGGATGGCTTTTAATCAGCTTTTGATAATCTTGTGTGTGTGTGTGTATTGCATTAGTGCCTGGCAATTCCAATCGGATTAGAGCCCTGTTCCATGTCATGTGTGCCAGTATAGTCTGAGAGAAATGTCCCTTGCTGTGAGAACTGCATGTTTTATTTACATAGTTGGGGGGTTTTCTAGAAGGTAATTGGGTATTTCCTCTCCCTCATACCAAAATTCTTTATATTGTCCATCTTGCTTAAACAGCATCATGTTTTGGAAATACTACACCTGGGTTGTGTTCCCTGCTTTCTCTGTAAACATACTCGCTGAATGCGGCCTGAGCTTCCAAATAAATCTGCATGTTTCTAATTTCTAGCAAATAATCAAAGCCCTCATCCACAATTAATCATTTAAATTATGTGAAAGATATACTGTGAAAGTGAAAACATCCTTCTAGGTATTTGTAGGGTAAAATGAAAATGTTTTCATTTTAATTTCCTTGTGGTTCTGTTCCCTTGTCAAATATTATCAGAGTCTAACTGTGCAGTCTATGAAGCTGCCAGGTTTAATCAAGCAGTTCCACACAAAATTAATCATATTGCCCTTTAATTTCAGCATAAATATGTGAAGATTTTTCTCCTTCATAAACTATTTTTTTGCCTTTTAAATTATTAAAGCCACAATTTTCTCTTTGCAAGAGCTACTTTTTTTTTTTCTGGACAAAGGTTTTGTAGCTCTGAGAGGGGCTCAGACTGGAAGGTGTGTGGTGGTTTGGAAAGTGTAGTTCCTTGTTGCCTGGAGGCGTGATTGTGCAATGCAGTTACCTCACAGGAAGGTAAAACCAAATCTTGACTCTGCTGTCTTCTCCTCTGTGTGGTAACGTGTATCCATGTTTTGTTTACTTGTGCAGTCATACCACCCTGGCTTAGAGACTTCTGCCTGCCTTATGTAAATATAAAGAGTTAACGTCTGTCACCCTTCTTGGAAAATAAATTAGTAAGAAGAGGTAGTTTAGAGAACACTAAAACCATAAATACTGTGGAGTGGAAGAATTCTGAAGACAGTTCCCAGAGGTGTTGGTGATGCAGGTTCACAACTATTAAAGAACGCTTTCTACATGATGCAGAAGTGAAGCATGGAGTAATGGGGTGATGCAGATGTTAAGACTTGATGTGGTTGAAAAACATATGTGTGGCTCTGTAGAAGAAGTGTAGAGTGTGCTATTAAATACATCTATAAAATTAATACTGATAAATCCTTCTACTTTAGGAAGTCCCAATCTGCAGATGTCTCAAGTTGGGGAAAGCTGTATCCTTGCCTTGTTCTGATACCCTTCCTTCATGTCCTTCTTTCAGCCCCTGGTAGGGAAAAAGTATCCAGAGCCATCTGTGGTCTCACCTGCTGCAGTGACCCTGAATTTGTTACATGGAGCTTTTGTTATCATCTAGGGATTACAGGGAAGAAACAAAAATTCATGTTATTCAGCTGTTAAAACTAGCTTATACTGTTTCAAATGAGACAATTACAATAGATGAAGTCATATGATAAAACTTTAAGTAAAGACATATCCTCATCATAACACTCATTTATCACTCTGAAGTAATTGCATTGCTGTCTTCAAGGTTCATGAGTAGTAATCAATCTTAGGCTCAGTGATTGACATATTCCGTGTTAACTAGTAATAGTGATAACTAGCACTAGTTAAATAGGAAATTAAAACTCTTGCAGTGGTGTTTATGACCAAGAAATCACAGTAATTCATTATGTGTGGAGAGAATGGGGATAGGAAGAGGTCTTTTCTGGTGGGAAGTGGTAAATACCACTCAAGTATTGTTTTGGTTAGGAATCTTACCCAAGTTTGAAAATAAACGATGAAGTTATGAAAACTAGTCAGGAATTCAGAAAACAGCTTTTACCAGTATACTTCTATTCACATAATTACTGGTTTTCAGAGTGATGGTTCTAAATCAAAAAAGAAATAAAATCCACTTGAGGTAAATGAATCTTACTATAACATTGGCAAATTCAACAACCCTCTCAAGATGATGGTGTGTGCTGTAGTTGTTGCAAAATTGATTTTGTACTTTTTTATAAGGACAATGAAACTTAAGAGTTTATGTGTTTGCATGAGGACCAAATTCTTGGCTGCTGTGATAGATGTATGAGTCTAAAATATGGCTATGTATTATAAAGCCTAAACCACACCAGCAGAAAACTTCAGAACTTTGTAGCATGGAATGCAGTCAGTGTCTGCTCAGTGGGATTATGAATTGTTAGGGTATGGAGTTAAGCAATTTGGGTGTAGGGCAGCACAAGCGCAGCTATGCTTCTCCTCTGCATTACCCTTGCTGTCCCTTCTGAAATTACTTTGGTCAGAGATACACTAAGGGCATGATTAATGCATCACCAGAATAACTGCACGTTGAGGGGAGTACAAAGCAGTTATAAAAATTAAATGGCATACTTTAAGGTGAAGCACTTGTCTTATGTTCTGCTGGTGTCATCTAAAAATATTGCAAGTTACCAGAACTTTAGGAAGACAGATGACGATAATGATGAGCTGAGAACTGGAAAAAACTGTCGCAAAGGCCAAGAGGAGTTGTCTTCTGGGGAGGGAAAGGACAGGAAAAGGGCCCTGTTCCTTTATGAAAATAAACAAATCAGTTATGGGATGAACTGATGTGTTATATTATAAACAGAACTTTGTGCAATGTCAAAATATTTTTGTAGCCTTTACTACAATGTGTAGAAATAAGTTGAAAAATTAGAAAGTATATGAGAAGGCATGTACCTATGCCAGTGCATTGTGCTGCAAAGCATTTTTATGTATATGCTAAGAAAAAATTATGTTTCAGGGGACTTAGCACCTAGATGCTGCGTGATCTTTATCTGGGTGTGTTGGCTGGAGAGTACTGTGGCATTTTCCTGTTCTTATTTTGGGATTGCCAACTGTTCAAGGAAAAAACGTGACCCATTGCCATGTTTATTGTGTAATTGTCATAATCCATTTGAGAAAAAGAATGATCTGTGGAAGCAGTGTGACCCAGGTGAGACTGGGTGGGGATGTTGGGACATAGGAAATTGAATTGGTAGGAATTACAAAAGGAATATGTGTTTTTAAATTACACAACACTAAAAATGAAAACAGGGCTGCTGTTGAGATGTGTAGCAGGAAGTAATATGAAATCTCATGCAGCCTTCCTCTGTGAACTGTATCCTTTCTTTTTGTCTTAATAGTATTCAGATGAGGTCACAAATTGATAGATAGCAAGGGACGACGAGCTCAGGCTGGGAGTGCCTAATAAGCGTGAGAGAGATGGTAGCAGCCCGGACACGTGCCCGTCTCATCTGGTTGGTGCCCATGGTAGTGACCACTAGCAGGTGTTTGCAGTAGAGTACCATAGCAAGATAAATGTGTGTGATGCAGACCTCAGTGTTTCTGGGTCAGGGACTTGCTGAGCCTAAGGGGGTATGTATCTATTGATTTTCTCTATTTGCTTTTGAACTTGAGTGATTAAAAAAAAAAATAAAATAAAAAATTTCTTTTATGACCCATGGCATCTTGTGAGGGGTTTCACAGTTTATGCACTGTGTGGAAAAGTACTTTGTTTAATGAAGTCCTGAACCCTTCCCTGCTGTTTCATTTGACACTGTCCTGCTTTGTGCACTGGAGGGGGTGATTAGCAATTGTTTCCAGTTCTCCTTCTATGTACAACTTACCAATTATACTCTCTCCACCCCTTTCAGTTGTCAGTTGTACTGGTAGAGTCCTACCTTGGTTCATAACTAATCTAATAAAAGCCCTTATGCAGACTGTGGTATCTCTTGTCTCACTTCTTCCTATCTTTCCTTATGCTGTTCTGTACAAAGTGCAAAGGGAAATCTGGCACATGGTGGGGGGGTCGCTGTGAATTTTATACAGTACCGTGTCTTCTCTTTTTTTCTTTCCCCCAAGGTGTAGTATTCTTCTGCAGTGTGGGGAGGGCAGCGGGTGCTTGGCAGTGGCTGAGCTTTGAGCTTATGACAAAGACTCTGAATAACATTTCAGACTTTCCCTTGGAGTGGTAATTGCAAGAGGAGACACAACTATTCTGTATGTGAGATTAGAGGAGTTTGTCCCTTATGAAACACTGTGCAGATGAACTAAGCAGTGTACATCTGTCAGCTGTGGTGCTTAGGTCCACCTGCAACTAACAGTTTATCACCCTGAATAGTTTCAGTGGCCTTTCAAACTTTGTCACTTTTCTAAATGATCAGCTTTTTCGGATCACTTAGAAATACTTTAAACAGAACAGACTCCAACAGAGATTACTCTAGAGCTTGCTGGTCAATCTGTCTTCACAGAGACACGTGCCTGTTTCGCATCTCTTTGCTAGTTATTTATCGGTGCGGGTGCCGTCCTGCTTTATCACAGCCAAGCTCGGTTTCAGCAAGAGCTTTTGACAGGGGCTGTTTCAGAATGGATTTTGTAAGACCCACTGGGCTGTATCAGCTGGATCTTTGTCCATATAGCAAGCAGCTCCTTTAGATATCTATCACAATGATTCAGTAAGCTCTGGGAAGATGTATTGACCTTCTTAGGACTTCATGTTTACCTGCGTACCCTTATTCTTTTGAAGCAGTTTCTCTTATGGCTGTTGACTTACAATGCAGCTGCTTCTGCTGTGTCAAGGCATGTCCACAGGCAAGGGGAACACTTCTGAATCTGTCTGCCCCTGGAGCTTTGGCTTTCCAAACTGTCACTCCAATGCCATCTGTTCTTACATGTTATACCCCCCAGTTGCTGCTCTCTGCTCCAGCTTGAGAGTCACTGCCTATGCAAACTAGTCTGTGCCTTTCTCATTAATAAATTACAGCAGGGCAGAGGGAAGGGTTTCTTTTGCTATGGCCCGCTTTGATGCAGTTCCAGTGCCAGAGTTAAGGAATCTCTGACTTGGAGGTCATTCCTGAAAGTGGTACCTGGTGCTTTTTCAAACCATTCCTCTTTGGCAGAACACTGGTTTTAAGTGCTGGCTGAAATTGTTTTGTGAGGGGGAACTATGACCTCCTTATAAACCTGAATGTTGGCAAGGGGGGTTAATATCTGAAGAGACATACTCGGTGTTTCAGCAGCCTGTCCTGGAATCCAAGAGGGATTGTTCAGACCTGTTAACCTGTGGGTAAAAGCTCTGCTGTATGCACGTCTCGATGATGAGCTATTTCTGTATTCTGGTGGCCAAGGGGATGTATCCTGTAAGAAATGATGGAGACTTGTTGATTGGGGGACAGTTGTAGATCATATGCTATAAAGAATTTTTCTGTGGAAAGGACAGAAGTCAGTTATTGGAATCCTATGTGTAAATAATTTTCTCCAGATTTACTTATTCCATATTTCCCATATGCTTTTGTGTTGATATTTTTCAAATGTTACTGCTAATAACAATGCGTTTTTAGCTTAAAAATGAAAATCATCCATAACTTTAGAAATCATATATCAAACTATAAAATAGCTTCACATTTCTAGGAGGTATTCAGTAGGGTGGGTGGTTTTTTTGTTTTGTTTTGGGCTTGGGGGTTTGGGGTTTTTTTTTGTTTTTCTTTCAAAGATGTTAAATTATGTTCTTGTTGAACAGTTTTAACAAGATACAGTTTGGTGTATTGGCTCAGTTTATTTGCACTCTCTAATTTTCCCTGACTTCCATTTAGTGGGTCTGGAAACTCAGCTGCTCTTGAGATTTGGCTTCTGTTATTTTGAAAACATACATATTAATAATCAATAGGGTATATGCATAGAAAAATTGTCAAACAAGGGACTTGCATAACTTACTGATTATTACAAATTTATCGATGAAGGATTCAGCTTTCATACTGCTGTATTAAGAATGAGGAACGTGAGGCAGATGTTATTTCTGTATGAGAATTTATTTTCTAATTGAAAATTATCATCCAGATTGTATCTACAGCTGATGGGATTGGTTCATTTCTGTTCTGTGATTTTTCTGGTTTTATTCTTTTTTGACTGAAGTAGACCTAAGAAAAGAGCTATGTCTGAGTAGTCTGTGTTTTAAAGAGCTGATTACATATTTATGCATTAGAGTTCTTAGAATTTTTTTGTGTGTGTGACCAGTAGAACCTTTTTATAAACAGGGAGTCTGCATCTATAAACTAGCAGGTCTGTTAGAATTACTTCTTGGAAGCCTAAATATACTGAAGTCATTTTTCTTGGCCATATTGTAAAAAACTATCAGCTGTTAAGAAAGAAAACCAAGCAGTGTGCTCTTCTCCTGGTACCTTTCCTTCAGCTTTCACTCCAAGTTCACTTCTTACTGCTATGTAAGAACCAAAGAACTCTAGTAGGTGCATCAAATCTGTAGTCTTTCCTGGTTGGATTGTTTATTCAGTAGTATAGTTAGTAAGTGTAATAGGAAGCCAGCTGTTTGCTTACTCAAAACTTAAAGTGCAGTGTTAACATGCAGTCACATTTTTCAGACTACTGTTTGTTGGGCTCAACTGAATAAGACCAGTCAGTCCTTCATCTCTCTCCAATTCAAACTACTCTCTTGTCTGCAACCTTTATTACTCACGTGTCCTGTCAGTGGTGTCTCTCTGTCATGATAGTCTGGTGTTTTCAATAGTAGCTTTTCATAGTAATTTTTTAATCCTGTGCTTGAGACATGCTTGAATATTTTAGCATTTTCATTGGTCTGAACAGAAAAGTCATGTTATTTTAATAGAGGGCTATATTTTACCAGAAAAAAACCCCCAAACCCATAAAAAGAAAATATGTTTGTTCATTTTTGATTTGGTAAAATTTCCTTTAAAAAGCCCAAACAAAACGACCAACTTACAAACATTTTCTGTATTTAAAGGGTGCTGCCATCTAAAATGCTGGACATACAAGGAGAAGACGGTAGGGGTACTTGCTTGTGGCCTGCCAGCTAAGTATTTGGCAGTTGTCACTGCCCCTGGGAGAAGCATTAAGTAGTTTTCCTTTGGTTGCAATCTGTATTTATGATTTCTTCATGCGTGAAGAATGAATCCAGGGTGCTGACAAGCTCAATGTTTTTCCTGGATTATGTTGTCTGCATTACCCCAATCTGGAGGCAGTTGTGATGTTTCTCCTGTCTGTGATATAAACAGGAATTTAAAATCTCATTTGGGAGTTGGACTTAATGATCCTTATGTGTCCCTTCCAACTCAGGATATTCTATGATTTAACCAGTGGTGACTTCTGCTGCATTGAGAGAACAGCTTAGGTTTGTAGATGGAATCCCTAGATTTTCCCTTGCTATTTAAACCCTACACTGAATCTCAGTGTGGAAGAGCAACTGTTCAATGTTATTTGGTTCTCTTCAGATTTTTATTCAAACTCTTTCTCATGGAACTCTCACCTGTGTGGGTGATTGCCTGGCAATAGTCCGTTGTTCTTTCTTACCCTTTCCCTCTGTGAAATCAGTAGATGTGTTCAAATCGTGGTTTATTTTTCTATGTTTTTCTCATTATTTTGTAGAAATTCAAGGTTTGAGAAACATACCTTATGGTAGATGGTAGGCTTAGTTTCCATGGTGTTCTTTCCCTGGACTTCAGACTTTCTGGTTAACTGCTTTACGTTCTACACAGCCTTTAGCCAGAAGGGCCTCAGTAGCTTTGATACAGAAAGATGTTCAGGAAGGAGATGAAATGCAGCCCCATCACATGGGAACATCTCAAACACAGCTTGAGTGCTGGCATTTAAAGGGGGAATGTTCCCTTAGTTGGAGAAATGCTGATGCCCACTGGACATCACAGTTTAAAATGCGAATGAACAGGCATTGTAGGACTAGAGGAGGGCATATCTTACTGGCAATTCATCCTGTATATTTGACCTGTCCTGTTTTGGGTCTATGTTCCTATTGTATTTTGGTAAATACAGTTAAAGAATATATAATTTACAGTATGGATTTTTTTTTTAAATATAAAATTTATTTAAAATTTATATAGTTTTAAAAAGGTTTAGTAATTTTTATTGTTGCATTCTAATTCTGTGAAACATTATGCTGGGTTCTTGTTCTCCCTGGTTAATGAAAACAAGATGCTGAAAAAATATTGAAGATTCATGTGTTAGTGCTTGTGAAAAATATGGATTACTACATATTCTTTCTATATCTAATTAAATACAATAATGTATGGGGGTTTTGCAGTGTATTAAAAGCACTTGAAATACTTTCAACTTGGAGGAAAGTAATTCCTGCAGTTGACTTCCTATTACGATTTTTGCAGTTGGGAGTGCCTGTTCATTGATGAATTGTGCAGTAGAGTAAGAACTATGAGACAAGGAATTCTCTGTAAGCAGTAAGAATTGGGGTCTGGTGATTAAAGTGATTACAAGCCTTACTTAATTCAGACATCTTTTTAAAAGCACGGCTTTTATGTTGCTGCCAAGCTTTATTTCTGATAAGGGCCGAAATAAAGATATCTGATGAGGAAGGGTTGACTGACAAGTTTTCTGGGCAGCTATGTAATAGCTATTTTTATGTAAGGAGTGAGCTCAAGTGCTATGCTTAGAAGAAAAAAAAATCACACAAAGATTCAACCCTCATATGTCTCTCTCTCCTTTTTTTTCCCCACCCTCTAGTGATATGCAGCTTCCGAGGAGCTGTACCACAAGGCTTGGTCCTGGAACTAGGTGAAACTGTCCAGATCCTAGAGAAATGTGAAGGTAAGTGTGATGTCCAAGAAGGAATCCCATTTTCTGTATAACAGTATACAAATATCTTAATCTAGCAGATTTTAATAAGTTGTTTGGAAATCGTGATGCATCAAATCAAAGCACTTGAATAAAACCTAATCTGACCCACTTTCCATAGGAAGGGCTGAGTGCTGTTGGCACTAATCCAGTCTGATAGGGGGTCAGTGTGTTTTAAGTTAACCATCTGTCCAGAAAATCTTGAACCCTGACCTGATTGTTGTATTGTAATTGGGTTTTACAGTGAATTTTCATCATGTTAAGTATATAATCACTGTATTTTTTTACTATATTTTTCTCAGTTTTGCTGTTATACATTTGAATTAAATGTATCAGTGTTTATTAGAAACATCTGAAAACATGAAAATATTATTGGAAAATAATTTGGGAACAATATTGGAAAAAAGTGTAAAAGAATATCAGTTAGGGGAGGGATTGCTTTGCACTTATCTTCATGTGAGAGGTTTTTTTTGTACCTAAAGGAAAATGCCATCATAAATGTTAAAACTGTAGTTCTTTATGGCTTGAGATGTCTGTGTGTGAATAAATTGAATGTCTTAATCCTCTGCTTTGTTCACATGAATAGTGTGATTGAAGTTGTATTTTAAAGGAGAATGATCTTTATCCTAATGCTCAGAGTAAGCAAGTGGTGTAAAACATGTCTGTTAAGAAGTAGGTTGACAAGATACAGATGAGAACATGCTTCACTATAGTCTGAGATGAAATAATGGAACATTAATCCTCAAGTGTTAAAAGTAAAAATCAGATCTACAAATTTGAATTCCAAATTGACATTGCACAAACTTGTAGGGTTTTTTGTGTTTGTTCAGTTTATAGTCATTTTTCATCTCTGGAGTTAAATTTGCTACACAAACCTGCATGCTTGTCAGAAGACTGACTGCTTTTCTGCTCTCATGCCTAGAAGTCTTTTGCTCTTGATGCTTTTTCTTGTACTCAGGTGTTCTGTTTACCTACTGACTCAAATTATGTTTGATGTTAATTTTTCTAGAAAAGTAACAGCTTCTATGCTTGTAAAAAATTTTCTGTTGAATGAGAGTTTTGCAGTGCAGTAGTGATGTTTGATTCATGAAGGAGCATGCTGCAAACAATACCTGTAGTATTATACCTGTAAATGATAATGTGGTGGGGTTTTTGTGATTGATTGGGTTTTTTAAATTGTGCTGTAATGGGCTAAGCTTGATTTATGAGTGTTGATTGTAGTCACTTTACCAGGTCTTCTGAATTAGTACCTGGTGCAAGCTCCAGAAAACATTATTACTTTGTATAGGATAGTAGAACTCGAAGGTAGAACAGGGTGTATTGCTGAAAGCAGTCGTGGTCTTTTCAAATCGTTTCTTGTAATCAAGGAAACTTTGAAAACTCGAGGAAATAAAAGTGCAATCTCAAAGGAGCAGGTTGCTTACAGAAAAGCCAAAGAATAATCCAATCTCTCATTACAGTGTTACAATAATTAGACTCTGTATATTTCCTTTGCTGGTAATTTTGAGGATGATTTCTCAAAGGCAATTCATGCCAGCCTGCAAATTGCTGAGAAAGGAGACCCTCAGGCGAAGTGCTTTCCTGAGTGGAAGGAGGGTTTTTTTAGTTTAGTTTTTAAGCCCTCTGTCCTGTCACTATGGAAGAGATACATTAATGTTGATGATAACCTCTGCGACTCCACAGTACGAACGTCATCTGAATATTCAGATGGTCTGTGTTACAGCTCTTGCATGTGTGAATTATGCAAAAAAGCACACTAAATGTGCAAAATAGGTTCTCAAAAGGAAAAAAATAGTTGTTGATTAAGTGTTCTTGTATAAGTGGTTGTTAACTTGCTCCTTGGTTTGCCTTGCCAATTTCGACTGCAACATTCTTCATCTATTTCTGCATTGTTTGCTGGGGATTCTTTTGTTGAGACAAAGTGGATAAATTAATGTTAACCCATGCAAATAAGGGTCACCACTCTGGGAGTTGATGGGAGATCCATAGCTGTTTCACCTTCCCCTCTTAGAATAGTTTGTGCATAATTCTCTACAGCAGGGACTTTGCTGTCTCTGGTAAAAGGGTTCGCATGCACGCAAACCTTCTAAGGATGTGAAGAATGATTTCAGACACTTGCTGAAGAATTCAAAGTAGTTCTACTTCTGCATGTGCTTAGTTTTAATCATAGTGATTTACTGAATGAAGCAAAAGAGCGAGTGCTCTTTTGTTGTGACTTGTGTAAAAATCATTCGCTGCTTTTAGAGTAATTGAGTGAAAGAGTAGGAAATTTTATATATCAAGTTCTTGGGTGCCTCTGCAGCTGATTTTATATATATTTGAAGAGTAAAGGAACAAATAAACACACACACATATGTGGATGTGTATTTGTCTCTTTAAGGCTAATAAATATAAATCCCTAATTGACAATGCATTTTTCAATGATTTTTTGTGGCTGTCTATGCATTTTTTAAATAAAATGCAGTGAAAGTTGCATTTGTTACTATGGATCTTGTTCATGTCCTTGAAATTGGAACTTTTGAATGTCAGTCATTTCTTGTGCCCATCGCTGTGTGTGCTTTCATACCAACCAGGCCACAAACATCTGTTTTCTAACCTTGTCTAAATCTGACCAACACTTCCCACTGCCTGCCCCCAAGAATTCAATACAACAGGGTTCAAACCCATGGCCTTAATGTCTGCCTTTCCTCTGAAGCCGCAGAAAGCTCCATCCATGTTTTCATCTAATATTATACTATCTCTGAAGCATGTGATGTTGCTTGTGTGGCTTTACAGTTACTGGTTGCACGAAGGACTCGGAGATCCTCAACTGGTCTCACTGCTAAGAAATATTTTTCAAGATACCAGTTGTACATATGCTTGTCTTTCATTTTCCCCTCTCAAGCCCCTTCCACTTAAGATCTTGGTGCTGAGAGAGAGCTGAAGCAGTAAGTGGTGTTCATTGCTTTATATGCCAGGAGCTGAAAGGGTATGGCAGTAGTATGCCTCCTATAAATGCTGAAAGACAGGGTTTTCTTTTGTCTTGTGACAAAGCATGAGCATACTTACCGTTTGAAATACACGTGGCCCGTCTGTTCCAAAGAACACTGCCTCTTTCAAGTGATGTGGCTATTGCCCTGCCACTGGCAGTAGCTGGGTAACTGGTGGTATTGAGAGTAAATTTAAAATGTCTGTTTTTCCCATTTATTTTTAGTGCCAGGGAGCAGTTTTATTTAGATTAAAAATACTACAGCTTCAGTGACTTTAATTATTGCCTTGAGGCTCTCAAATCTTCACTGAAGAAAAGAAACAGTAACTGATGCCTGAAGCGCCAGTTCTGAATACTATCTTACCCATGCAAATTCTGGTATCCACACAAGTATTTATTTACATGGTTTCAGTGTGTGTGTTAATAACAGTGTTCTTAAGCCATTTAATATATTTAAAGTTTCCCTCTGTTATTCCAGCAGTGACAGTGTGGCCGAATGAAGGCTTTCCAGTGTTTGGGAGGCTTTTATACAGCTGATACAGCTTGCAGTTAGTTTTTCCTTAAATTTTTGACGAATTCCCTGTGCTTTTGAGAGGTGGTATCATGGCTGTGCTCCCAAGACGTAGCATACACATGAGTGAGGAATCACACTTCAGACTGCCATTGCTGTGGGAACAATGCAGGTCTCGTTGCTCAATGCAGCAACTCATGCCCTTCCACCACGAGTCAAGAGCTGTACTGTGGCTGGCTGGGCCAGGCTGACTCACTTCCAGAAATTTGGGCTTACCATGAGAACGTTATCTCCAGTGAGATACCTCTTTTCTTCTTTACATTTTGCAGAGTGGAACTGAGGGCTCTGACACAGCTGCTGTGGAAGATCTTGCCTTACAAACTAGTCTTTTGGGGCACAGAAATGGTTTCCTGATGGCCCTCTATTTGGCTAGGACCAAGATTAAACACATTCTCTCTTCTGCTTTGTTGTGGTATCTCTCTGACTGCATTATTAGCATATTCCTGTGGTTCTGCTGGCATGAGGCTGCTCCCTGACACGGGTTTTGGCAGGCTGGGTTGAGTATTCATCTGCTGCTCGTCCTGTCCTGGCACTGCTCAGAGCATCAAGCTCAGAACAGAGTGGTCTTGGCATTGACTGGTTTTGGGATCAAGAAGCTTTTGTTCAGCACTTTTACCATGCCTCTTCTGGGTCATTTTGAGTACCTTTAGCTCTGCACAAAGGTACTCTGCAGCAAGAGTAAAAGCAATTGTTTATTGGCAGGTATGCAAAAGATAGCTTCCCTCCAGATTTTGAGTGTTACACACAATGCTGCAGCATATACTTATTTTTGTAGGACAAAGAAGGCTTGAGTTCGTGTAGCAGATTCTTCTAGCAGTGCTTTGAGAACCAAGCTTACCTTTAGAATTTAATGTAAATACTGATATAATTTATTGTCAGAACTTGGTCAAGAAATTACAAGAGGAATTTTTTTTCCTGCAGTATGCAGCTGATGCTGCTTTATTCAACCCAGATATCTGAGCTTTATTTTTTTCTGAAAAATAGATCAATACCTTCCAATTATGACATTTTTGCTTCTAAATGCTCAAAAGCAATGAGCATTTTCTGTGTGCCAGACCTGTTGTTGCTTAAGTGGAAATTTGAAAAGGGTTATGGGGTGGCTTTTAGAAAGAGTAGCCCGTTTTGCTCAAGGTAGTTTCAAGTAAAGATCAAAAAATGTGGGTAGCTCTTCTCATCGCTGGGATTAAGAGATTGAGATGTGCAGGCCTGCCACAGGACTCCTTTTGCAATTTACCTATGATTGTACTATTGCTGAGACTTCTGCGTGTGACCCATCTTTGGAAAGACTGCTTTTCAGTCTTTACCGGAGAGTGTGCAGGCTTCTCTACTGTGCCTTTGCATTTCCCACACTGTCCTTTTCCATCTGTACAGGTGAAACATGCGTTATTTACTTAAATATTTTTGGTCTTGCCACTTCAGAGGTCCTGTTGTGTGGTAGGGTTCAGAGGAGCTGAGCAGAAAGCCTAATACAGCTGAAAGTCCCAGAACAAAAGGGAGGATGGGGACATGCTCTGCATATACTGCTGAGAAATTTAGCTTTTATTACTGACTTGCTAGTAACCTACAGTGTGAATATGTGTATAGAGAATGCATTTTGAAGAAAACGTTACCAGCAAGTGGTGGTCTTGTGGAGAGGCAACAGGCACAATGGGTACATTTCCTTCTGTTTTTCCCTGTTTTTATTACCATGGAAGTAATCTTTGAGGCATTATTTGCTGTGTGGGTATACAGAGGGCAGAGCTGTAGATCACCCTCCTCTTTACATGCTTTTCTTAGCGTGTATAAATGCTATTAGGTGGTATTGAAAAAAACAGCTGCAGAGGATTGTGGTTTTTCTTGGATTTTATGTTTTGCCTTAGAAGCATAATTATGTTTAGACACTATGGTAGGTGTGGCTGTATTGCTTCAGGTAGTCTTCTGTTTTCTTCTATAGTACTTGGATTAAACTTTTGTGTCTTGGGCCTACTGAAATATAAAGTGTGAGGTGTTCAAAATCAGATTAGGAAAGCATCTGTAATTCCTGCATGGACAGGTTCTGTTTTCCTGAGGCATTATGTCTGGCATACTATCGGTCTCTTTAAAACAAACACAATACCTTGCACCTCTGTTCATCAAAATTCATCGTGTAGTGACACCCAGAAATACCCAGTGACACAACATTAAGATGCAATCCAAATGGCTGCCTTCACACCCAGCTTCTCACAAATGTTCAGACATAACAGTGCTGCCTTTAGTTGTCGTCGTGCTGTGATGTAAGCAGTAGGCTTATCCTGTGCCCATCTTCCTGAGTGATCAAAGAAAAAGTTTCCTTGCAGTGTCATCTGTATCACTGAAAGTATTTTTGCCTGTTCTAGGATGTCTTTGTCATTTTATCTACTTTGACTAGGAGATACACTTGAAATTAATCAGATTTCGTAGGGATATATTTAGTGTTATCCTTCCTATCCTGAATAGGCCACTGCTTATACATGGTGCTCAATAGACTAAAATTTGGGTTTCTTATAGCAGATGATCTATGGTAACAAATATCCCTTTGGCTGATTCAGGTCAGCTACGTCCCCTCCCAGCTTCTTGTCTCCTCCCAGCTTCTTGCCTCCCTCTAGCCTACACTTTCAGGGCAGCACATGGGGGGGAAAAGAGAAAGCCTTGATGTTGTACAGGCACTGTTTAACAGTAGCCAGAGTGTTGGTCTCTTACCAGCATTGTTGTAGCCACAAATCCAAAATACAGAACCAGACAGGCTGCTGCTGAGAAAGTTAACCCCAACCAGGCAGACCCAGTACAGTGATTCATCTTCTGAAAACAAGTTAGAATTATCTGTTTTCCTCTCCCTAGATCATCCACTAGTTTGAGAATATTCTTAGCTGGTGGAAAAGGCACTGGACGAGGAGGGTTTGTGAGCGTGAAGCACAGTGTTTGTAGAGATTTGCACGTGTTCTAGCTCTGGTCTTGCCCCTTAACTTAATCTGTTCCAAATTCTTATGAGATACTATGAGACAGTTAATCTGCTGAAATTGTGGATACTCATGAGTGTTGTTTCACATTCTTACAAAACTCTTGCCACTTCATAGCCATGTTTTCCTGCTTCCTAATTTTAAATCCCCTTTTTTTCACCACTTCCTTGAAGTCAGTAATCATTTAAAGGCTATGTATCATCAGAAAATGAATGCCATAATTCTAAATATTACTAATTAACTATTTGTTGGACAGTAACATCTAAAACATCAGTCAACTTTGAGGTCTGTGTGGTGCATGTTGTGATCGCAATTAGCTGAAGCACCTCCCTAGATTTGATGACTGCTGTGATTCAATCCTCCAAACTAAATGTATTTTAAAACACATTGTTAGATCAATATGAATCTATTTACGACTAATTCCAGAATAAAGGTTTTGTTCATTTTAGTGAATAACATAATGCAGATGCAATTTTCTAAATGTGTTTTTTAAAAAGTCATTGTACTTTTTCCTTATAGCTTTTCCTTTGAGATACAGAATGAGTTCTTGGTGGTGTTCAGTGTAAGAAAACAAGGAATTACGTTTCATGCTTTAATGCTTTCAGGTTCTGGTGAGCTCTTCCTTCTGCCACATCTTGCTTGCACGGAGTTGGAGAAAACCTATAACAGAAGTGTGATTTTTAAGACTTATTACAGTACACTGAAAAAACAAAGAGAAAAAGGAAAACTAAGATTTGGAGAGCACAGTCTACATGATTATGGGGAAATACACCACTTCAAATGTATAAAAGTACCTACAAAAGGGAATTCAAGAAAATGTTTTCCATATATTCCAAAAGAAAAAAAAATCCTGGATTCAAATAGCAGCAAAGAAAGCTCAAGTTACAAAGTGCATGTATTATGTCTGAGCGACTGACATACATTGTTCAGTGAGGATCTGCCATCTTTACTTGACCTAAATATCCAAGATTTTTCAAGTATTGTATCAAAATGCTATTGTTACATGCAGTTTTGCTGTCCAATTTTGATCAGTGGAAGAAATTTCTTTTAAAAAGATGGCTGCAACACCATGATTTACAAACTGGTCTGTGTGGAGTAGCAGAAACATACTCTGTTTGCCTGGAATACTGTGCAGAAATACCTTGTAATTTAGGTTTTGCAGAAGTTGTATAGATCGTTTTCCACAGGCATGAAGTGTTTCGTTATTCAGTCCTCGTGATAAATTATTGGATGCTGTTGAAAACAGGCTAAGCATCTGCAAGGAGAAGTTTAGAGACACTGCTTGCATGAGCTAGATGGTTATTGAGTGGTCCTTCCATTCCTTTGTTTTACACTCTGTGAACACATACATTTTAAGCTTTGAAAACTTCTTTTGGGATTAAGAACAGGAATTTTGGAAAATAAGGTAGTTCTGGGGAAATGTTTTATCACCTACCCTGCACATCTGTGTCATTACTAGACAGCTTTATTGGGCTTTGTTCTAACTTTGTACTTCTGTTCACAAACTTAGATAAAACCATGTTTTTCTATATATACTGAGAAGTTTGCCATTCTGTTTGTCTTTCAATGTCTGTTTACTTCTATGGTATAGAGTCTGTGAATGTAAAAATTAGCATCATGCTGTATTTAATATTGGAAAAATGAATCATGGAATAGCTGGGGCTTTTTTTCTATGGCCGTAAAAAATATGTAGCATCTGTTACTCAAAAGCAGCTGTTGTCAGCACAGTTGCATGGAGTTCTAGAAACTACTCGTTTTAAGGGTCTGAATGTCCTGCTCGTGCATGTATGTTTATATTGGTGAGATTGCCATGAAGCTTGATCAACTAAAATAAATTGAAAACAAAATTTTCTTTTTTAATATAAGCAATAATTTAATGGGAAAATAAATTTTGTGTTATGTCCTACCTTCATGGAAAATTCCTGCAACAAAGAAGATGGATTTTTTTTTCTCAGTGTACTAAGATTTGTAAATTCATCAATTATTCTCTATATTGGCTCAAATTTCCTTCAAATAAAAATAATTCAAAGCTAGCATCCTGTCTTTAAAACAGAATCAAGGCCGCCTTCCCCACTTCTGTGCATTTAAATGAGACTCAAGTCATAATTCAGCCAAATCTGAAGTCCTTTTTCTGAGACGCACAAAATGCACAGTTACTTTGTTCTGTTCTCTGTTTTCCGTTACAAATGACTGTTTTCCCAGTACTCTCTTAAATGCTGCAGGCACTAAATTATGTCTTTCCTCTGTGGAAAAATACTAGGAAGTTGCTGGAAAAATTAGAGGAATTTTTTTGGAAAATGGGTTTAGATTGTGTGAAATTATTGGGTTTGAATTGTTGCCTGTCAGAATACTGGGCTGCAGTAGACAGAGTGACATGCAGGCAGTTGAACTTGCTGCTGGCGTAGTGGCTGGACCCGCAAATTTGTGATCTCCAGGGATGGCCAGGCCCCTGTGCAGGCCTTGTCTCCAGGCAGGCCTTGCCGCCTGGCACTCTTCATGGCCCATGCTGCCATGGGGTGTCTCAGGCTCAGCTCTTGAGATTTAGCATTATGTTCTGGGGCTGACTCATTAGACCTAGATATAAAGACAGTGACGCATTTCTGACAAGGATTCAAATAATTTTTATGTGTCTTACGAAGTGGAAGAGCAGCTCGTCTGCCATGATGACTGAGGTGTGCTCCTGTGCCATAGGTAAACTGGATGGTGTTTTCAGCACTTTTTTCCTGATGAATCTTCCATGGACTGATATTGCTTTTACCTGTGTAGAGCAGGAGTAATTGGGTGATTCTCTTTAACTTGCAGCTTTGGCTTTTACTCCTGATTTATTATCCTGGCTGGAGCTGATACAGGAGTAATAATTGGGCTTGTGAACACAAATCCTGCAGTCTATTCTCACAGGCGTGCATAAGAGCAAAGGATTTCTATTAGTTCAAACAGTATTAGAAATGTATGGTAGCAGCTTTTCCTGCCTTTAAAAGGACAGCTTTTTGAAGTCTGGAGACATTAAGATAAACACTACAAAGAGACTCACGTGTGTACTAGCGTGTAAGAAGAGTGTTTAGTACAGATTCTTGTGGGAGTGCTGAATACATCTTTGCCACAGTGGCTAATGATTGTTGAGCACAGTGACTACGTATACCAAGATGCTGTTATTCCTGGTGAGAAGAAACAGGAGCATTCCAGGTTCTTAATTGCTTCTCCTCCTGCAGAGCAAATGAGTAAAATAAAACAAACAACAGCAAACCAGCCAAACAAAAAAGCCCCATAAGATATCAGAGCTACATGAGGCAGAGCTGGTTTTTGAGACTATCTCAGTAACTGCAGCTTTCAGTCAGTTTGCTTCTGTGTAAAGTACCCAATGCCACAAATTAATATAATGTGTTTTATCTGTTTTTAGGCTGGTACAGAGGTGTTTCCATTAAAAAGCCCAATGTAAAGGTAAGCGTGAATACTTTTTAATTTAGTGGGAGATTGTATCTACTTTGCTATTGCAAACCTGTAGCACTTGTTTTCCCTTACCCTTGATTTTACTTCTCTAAGTTTTTTTTCCTGTGGGAGTATTGGATTTATTTTCTAAGTGATACTCATTAGTCACCCAAAAGATCATAAACCTTCCTGATGTGAGCATGTAATCTTTCCAACATTTATAAATCTCATGCAATTTGATCTTTTCCACCATGCTCCCCCAAGAAAAGCATAGAGGGGTGATCTTGCACTGCTTATTTCAGGATTTTAAAGAACTGATTCAATAATTTGCATTATTAATCTAAGACCATTTTGAAAAAATGTCTAATGAAAAAAGATATTTTGGGTTTTGACCACTGCATTTGGTTATTTTCTAATCATAGGCCTGTTTTGCTCTTGGAGAACTTTTTTGACTGTTCTGATACGGATTTTTTGTGAGTGCATGCATATTTTGGTAAAAGTGTCCATCCAAACATGGAATATAGTCATTTCTATGCAAAAATCACTTCATTATCTTTTGGGTTAAGTATTGAATATATTTTAAAAGAAAATAATACCAGATTCCTCAATTTTACCTGTCTTATGGAATATAATACTACCTGTATTATGCTTCCATTACTACAATACTCTTTTAATGTAAAAACCTGTATTGATTATGTGTTTTGGTATATCTTTTGCTTGTGTATTTGTTCCTTTTTGATCAGAGAGCCCTACAAACCTTCCTTGGTTTCTTAGGTAACCAGCACAGGATGATAGAAATAAATAGCATTAATTGGAAGTGAACCAAACAAGAAACCAAAGTAGCATTTCTTCCTTCTCCAGATTTTTGTGTGGCTGAAAACATGTGCACTTACTATTTTTTTTCCTCTGATGAAGCCATTCCCGTTAGATCAATCTTTTTTCCTTCTGCAATTTCAGTCTTGCCTGTGAAAAGGGAGGAATTTTTCTTAGCACTTTGAATCATCTTTTCTTAGTGTTCTTTTCACCACCACCACCCATGTCCCCTCCTTCCCCCTGGGTAAATTTTCATTCCTAAGTCGTACTGGTTTAAAGCTGTAAAAATTTAAAGCCCACACTTGGTTACTGACATTTTTGTGAGCTGCCAGCTGGTTTTTAACATGAAGATTACCAGGGCTGATCCCGTATTCCCCACTGAAGCGCAGACTTACCATTTTTGCAGGCTGACCGAGTTTGCTCTGAGGATGCAGGGCCATGTGTTTTACAGAGGTAATGGAACACTGTGAAGACTTGGGTTTAAGTTACCTCTTTTCCCCACATTTAATTGCACAAGAACACAAGGGCCCAGGCAAAGTTAGAATCCAGCCGTCATGGGAGCAGCAAAAGGGAAATGACCAGAGCTATCCCAAGTAGGTTTAAACGGCTTTTTGTTGCAAAGAGGGAGGAAAAAGGATAACTCCAGGGTATGCAAGTAATAGAATACTTCTTTCCTTAGTGTTTTTATATTAAGTATATTGGCAATTACTTACTGTGGCTTAGGATATGAATGCTTAAAGCTGCAAGTGTGTTTTTCTAACATACAGAATTTTTTCTCTTCCAGGGGATTTTTCCAGCAAACTATATTCACTTGAAAAAGGCTATTGTCAGTAACAGAGGGTGAGTAGTTTTCCTTCTCTTTAAGAAGCTGCATCTAGAAGGGAATCTAAGAAATAGCTATTAAAATGTATAGAGTGCTTTTTAGTTCATTTATCTTTTGTGTATTAGAGTTTAAAAATGAAATGTAATTCTGCAGAGCTTTGGGGTTGTTTTTTGTTCTGTTTTGGTTGTGGGTTTTTTTAATATAGCAATACTCAGTTCTGTTGGTTTGCTCCTGTTCACTTTTTGTTCATAAAATTATAACTCCAGAAGTGTCATCTGAAACACATGCATTTTAAAGAGCTCCACTTCTTTGGTCAGGCATTGGAACATGTCGCCATCACTGGAGGTGTTCAAGAAACACTTAGATGTGGCATGCCAGGACATGGTTTAGTTAACATGGTGGTATTAGGCAGTTGGACTTGATCTTACAGGTCTTTTCCAACTGTAAAGATTCTATGAGTCTATCTTTTAATTCTGCTTGTTCCTCTCTGCCAAAATTCCACATGTTCCTCTGTTATGGAGGCACCAGCATGTGACAGCCCACCTTGCTATCAGTGGGTGTTCACTGCGACCTAGCTGACAGGGTACCTACATTACGGTGAAGCTTTTCAAAAGGATCCAACCCTCTGCAGCTCAAGCCAAAGAATGACCAAAGTACACTGCTGAAAATGTTTTACCTTCACTGTCTTTAGAAGTAGCTCATATGTTAAACCTAGAGGCTGGTTTAGTTAATGCAAATTAGTTAATGCAAATAACAGTACTGATGGCAACATAATGTCAGAGATTTTACTGTGTGTAGGCTCTACAACCTGCAAAGTTTCCTATGAGATTAAAACTCCTGATATCAATATCCTGTGTCTTTGCTGCTACTTTTACCTGCATTTTCTAGGTTAAGGCCACTGTGGAGAAATTTATATGTGCAGCATTTCAGACTGTTACCCAAGGCAACAAATTACATGAGAAAGATAAAACGTGTTGAATGGCATTTAGTGAATTATCTATAGAAAAATTTGTGACTTCTGATAGCCTTGAGTTGAATGTTTATCCTCTAAAGGAGTGAGTAGAGATGGTAAGGGCAACTGTGATACTGATGCTTTGTTACTTTGGGGTGTAATAAAATTGCATATATTACATAGAATGTGTACTCTTCTTAGGGATAAGACCAGTTTCCTGTAATTTGTAGTTAATTAGTACTCAGTGTTTAAAGGGCAACCGGTTCAGGATATTTAGATACTTCCTAGGAAAGTTGATGTGCCTTTTAAAAATAAGTATCAAAGACAGCTATACTGATTGTACAACAGAATGCAGTACAATTGTAAACCAGAGATCATGGTTATTTCATGTTTTGGTAAAAGAATTTTTGCTCCTGTATTCAGGAATATATTCAAAGTGCCAATACAAACACGAAATAACAGAGTGTGGTATATATTGCTCTTGTATATGAGTCACAGACCCAATGTAATGTCATGAACACGTGGGTGTGGTGGACAAAGTGCAGGTTTATAGGAATGCAAAGCATTATATTTCCATAGTTAAATGTAGTCCTGATGTGTGTTCTCTTTAAATCCACCCATGCTTTTGAAGGTTCATCTTCCAAAATGCTTTTGTTTGGGGGTTTTTTCTACCAATGTCAGAAATTTGTAAATCTGTTTCCAAAAATAATTTGTGAAAGAACATTTTCCTTTGGTTTTGATCTCCTCCTCTCCACCCCCATTAGCTAAAGTGTATTGTGTGATTCCTTTTGTCCTTTCATTTTCTGTGGTTTCATAAAGGGATGTTGAATTATTTTGAATCTCTTCACTGTAATGGCATTTTACAGCCATCTGAAAAGAACTGAGTTTTCAGCTAGAAGTGGTTATGGTATCATTTTTAACGTTGCTAGTGTCAAGATGATATGTACTACATGCAGACTCTTTTAACAACTGAAATTATCTCTGAATGTGAGCTAACGAATAGGTGTTGAGATTTTTATCATGTTCTTAGCAGCACACTTCAGCTCACAAGCATACTCATAGAGATTTGTTACAGTGTGAATTGAGATTGCCAAGTCTTACTGTGGCCAAATTCAGGGGAAAAAATCAAACCAACCTTAAAACCCAATCCAAGTGTAACCATTGCAGGAGTGAAACAGAGCAGAATTCCAGATACCCAGGGTCTATCAGGATTTCAGTTCCCCATAACTGAACATGAGAATGACAAGTGCATTGACATAATGATTGGAAAAAAAATACCCTGATGTGTCTTGTCTCCTAGTATGTATGTATATGAATTGTTGCTTCCCAGCCCCAGCTTTAGTGGGATGAATGCATGCCTAATATGACTATGCCAGGTTTCTAAGATAGTGATGGTTCTAATACATGCATGTTTTGGATCTTAATATAGGATTTACGTATGTCATTGATGTGAATATGAGGCTTTGGTAGCTTTGAAATGAAGAATTGAAGCTTTTTTTAATAAATTATCTCTTCCAAGAATAGGGATACATACAGTGACCTAATTTCATCATCCTCTTCCCCATCACTTGTTACTTCTGGCTTCAGTTAATGTAGCACAACTATTTCTAGTAAGAATTTTCACAAGCAAATTATTGCATGAAACTGTGTAGCTTCTTTTAATGATTAACTGTGTTCTCTTTTAAAAATAACCTAACCAGCAAAAACATCACCACCACACCCCTCCCCTTTCAGAATTTGTTTGCATATTTGCTCGTTAGCATTCATTTAACTCTGCACAAAGTAGGAAGAAATAGCCTAAACTGGTTCTGGAATGGGGAGTTTGTAACTCCCTTCAGGAGAATTCCAAACTAGCTGTATGCCCAGTTGTACTGCTGGAGAGGAAGGAATCTTGTGCCCTTCATAGTGGCTGGATGTGCCACAGAGGCTGTCTCTCAGTTGACATTGCTTGTCCCAAACTGCCCTTCAGGCCACTGATTTTCAGTTTGTCAGTACTGCTTGGGGGGGCAGGGGGGGGAGGAGATGGGGTTTGTCTTTGGTTTTGGTGTTTAGTTTGGGGGGGGGGTTGATGGTCTTTTTTCATTTCTTTCTTTCGTTGATTTGTAGGTTTCTTTAAATTTTTCCTCAATTTTAGAATTTGCCAAAAGAGCAGAAACTCAAAATAGACCTTATTTTTAGAGTCTGATATAGCATTCAACATAAAGGGCAAGCCACCAAGGCACTAATGGCTCAGGTGATAGAACAGTATTCCAACACAAACACTAGTTATCACATTCTTGCATTTCAGTGTGATGAAGAGAGAGCACCATGCTTCTCTTCTAATGTGTATGGAAGGTCTTAACCACAATAGGACAAGTCCTATTCTTTTGATTAGAAGATAGTTCACCAGTTTCATATCACAGACAGAGCTGTAGGCGTTGGAAGGGCCCTGGAGAGCTCCTGGGGTCCCACCCCCTGCCAAAGCAGCTCCCCAGCTCATATTGCACAGGGCGGCGTCCAGACGGGGCTGGAATCTCTCCAGAGATGGAGACTCCACACCCCCTGGGCAGCCTGTCCCAGGGCTCCCTCACCCTCACTGGGGAAAAGTTCCTCTGCATGTTAGTGTGGAACTTCCTGTGCTCCAACTTGAAGTCGATATTGAAAAACTCTTCTGGATAGGAAGGGTTAGATGGTAGATTTTTGTGTAGTTAATGATACTAACTAGAGTATTAATTATAGCAAGAAAGGGTTGGGCTGGCTTAGAAAGAAGGGACACAAACTGTGAAGGACCCCACTTTGCAGGCAGGTTAATTTAACATGCTGTAGTAATGAAAAGTGTTTTCATTGACCTGAACTAGAATGAAATTATGTATTTTGAACAGGTAACTAGGAAATCACAGAATTACAAGGTTGGAAAAGACCTTTAAGATCGAGTCCAATTGTTCCCATCCTATGCTAAACCATATCCCTGAGCACCTCATCTACCCTTTTTTAAACACATCCAGGGGCAAGGACTCAGCCCTCCCTGGGCAGCCTGTGCCAGGCCCTGACAACTCTTTCAGTAAAAAGTTTTTTTCTAATATCTGCTCTGCCCCTGCCCTGGCACAGCTTGAGCCCATTGCCCCTTGTCCCATCTCCTGTCCCCTGGCTGAAGAGACTGTCGCCCACCTCTCTGCACCCTCAAGTCAGGTCAGTGGAGGTGGGGAGAAGGTCAAATGTTTCACTCAAACTGATTCTTGTGAAATGTAGTGGAGTAACAGTTGGTATGACTGTAGTTGCTTCAGTGTTAGACAAATGCTGCTCTTAAGATACTTTATGTTGAACAAATTTAAACAAGTTCACATTCCAGCATTTTACAAATTACTATGTTGATATTTTTCCCTACCTGTTCCAGGGTACCTTTCCTAATTTTTTCCCCTCCTTCTTGTACAGGCAATATGAAACAGTTGTTCCGCTTGAAGATTCCGTGGTGACTGAAGTTACAGCAACACTGCAGGAATGGGCTGTGCTCTGGAAACAGCTGTATGTGGTAAGAACAGAACTCTTTCTGTTGTACTTTATTTCTCAAATAACTTGGGAGATATTTTAAGTGTTAAGTGTCACACAGATTTTATCTATTCTTAAATATGTAAGAAATAGCATATATGTGCAGTAGCACAAAATAGAAAACTTCCTGTAAGTCCCATCAAAGACTTCAAAGTATTATTCATCACATTCTGTAGGTGTTTGTTTTAGCATCAAGCTTGAAAGAGGAATAACTTAGAGGTCTCTTTGTATGATTGTTCCATCCACTATTAAAAATGAACACTCAAGTGTATTGAGTTTTATATTGATCTATTTTTTTATATAATTTTCAGTTACTGCCACATAATGTCACCTACCTCTGCTTTCATCTTTCTTCTTACTTTTTTAATGGCCAAACCCCCTGGAAGAGTGAATAAAAATCTTGCACATTTGAAGGTGTGTTTTTCTTTTTTTTTTTCCCCCTTCCTTTTTTAGCTTAGTAATTGCAAGCCATAACTGTAGGTTTAGGATCAGGAACTCTAGGTGGTATATACAGGAGTTGCCTTCCTTTACTTTAGAGGCATATTCTTCATAGAGCAGCAGCAGCTCTGCTGCCTGATTTAAACCTGAAGTGACAATAGATACCTAAGAAATGAAACCAGAAAAGATCCAATTAAATGAGTCTAGTGTGTCTCTAGCATAACCAGCCATGTTCCATACTCCCTTCAAAAAGCAATCAGGTCTATTAGGAAATCAGTTTTATTTCCTCTGCTCCCACTTCTTCTAAGGGGATCACATGCCTCTGAAGAAATTTTCTTGGAAAGTAGCATCCAGCCAAAGGGGGAGCATTACACATAGTATATTCACCTTTTTTATGCAACTCTTACACCCAGTACTCCTGCTTTTTCTGTTTCAAATGATTACCTCTCTGATGCATGTGAAAAAAGCAATCTTTTCTGTTTTCTTCCTGTAAGATTTTCTCTCTCCCTGGTGTCAGATGAAGAAAACAACAGTAATACTGACAGTGGTACTGAATAGGAGAAAGGGGAATCATTTTACCTACAAATGAGTTACACTTCCTTTGTACTAATCTTTTTCTTTTTTTATTGTTAAAACTTGTTCCTTGAGGGGACGAAGAGAGAAAGCTCTGACTATAAACTTTCATTTAGTAATTTTCTTTCTGGGACTGCTTTCTATTCTAGCTCATTATACTTATAACATCACACACAACACTATTGTATTCTTAAATAACAGGAAAGAATTTACTCTTTTCATAGAAATTTGGAAGGAGACATCTGCTCCATGCCAAGAAGAAATTGGTTGAGCTTTGGAGTAGAAAATATTTTTTGTGGAGAGTTTCTCCAGAAGTTATTTTTAAAAGCCTGAACAAACCCCCAAAAATCCCACCACACAAAAAAAGAGCTAACCCCAAACTGAACTCCAATATTTCGTTTCTAATATAGAAATAATCAGAGAATTGTTTAGGTTGGAAGGGACCTGTTCAGACCACCTAGTTCAACTGCCATCTCAAGTGGGGTCAGCTAATGCAGGTTGTCCTGGATTGTGTCCAGTGGTATTTTTAGTTTCTTGTAAATGAAAACTCCACAACTCCCCTGGTCAAACACTGACAATGTTTTCTTATGTTCAAGACTGTGGTACCATAGTTCTTCTGACATGGAAGAACAATCAGTGTCATGTTCAGGAGTGTAACAGAAACTTGTTGCATTTTCAGACTAAATCTGAAGCCTGAGGAGGCATACAGAGATGCACAAATGGATGTGGCAGAGCTGGGGTTAGCATTTTCTAACTGGTATATAGGCTAGAAGCTATGCTGTGAGGTCATATCTTAAAATATATTAAGAAACTAAATGAAAATACTTGCTTCATGTTGGATCAGCACCAGCAGATGGGTTTTTTTTATTATTCCAAACAGTAATATGAATCATCTAAGAAATCTAATTAATGTTGTTTATCATGCTTCTGTGCCTAGTCAGCTTTGTAGAAAAGTTTCTTACCATAGTGGAAGTTCAAATGTTAGATGTGACTGCAGGTGTTTTCAGCAGGTCAGTACCCATGAAGAAAAACGATAGGCACTTCATTAGTTAGCAGGATTGCACTGCAAGACAGCTGCTGAACAAAAGGTACAGCATCTCTTAATATCTCTGAATAGGCTGAAATGTTTGTCTCATGCTTTTTGGCAAATATCTTACTTGGATTATGGTTTGAAAGACCACATTTGTTTCAATTAAAAATTCCAAGAAACTGCTTTGGTAATATTGAGATACATTGTTAGGTTTGTACTTGGTTTTCAGTTAAACAATAGGAACTGGAACATCATACCCAGGAAGCCTGGAGTGATTAAAACACTGCCTGAAGAGGGATGCTGTGTTGTTCTGAGATAAAATAGCTCAGATGGAGAAAAAAAATAATAATGAAGGGAGGAAGGGAACAATGAGAAATAGAAGGGCAAAGTGAGGCACAACTTTGAGAGAGACAGCTGTAGAAAATTAGTTCGTGTGAAATATTGGCAATCTTCCTCAGCTCTCTGACCACAGAGAGCCTGTGCTTATTACTAGGAAGGGACTGTGTGTGGGGAACCTGGAATAGGTTTGAGTTATGAGACTTGGACAGTGATTTTTTTAGTTTGTAAGTCTGGGAAATATGTATTGGAAAGATTAGCCTGAGTTCACTGAACCATACAGGGTTGTGATCTTCCTGTAATTTTTGCTATTAAGGTGAAAGCAAGTGATAGTAGAACTAGAAGCTGACACTGTGGAGAAAAAGGCATTTGTGTGTGATGAATTCTTAAAGGAAGGGCTGTGCCTAAGAGGAATTTGAAATAAAGATGTATGGTGTGTTCTTTGCTTCTTTCTAATATCACGTTATGCTCTGCCTAGTTAGTTTCTGATATTATATCCCTTTAAATACTAAGAAAACAAAAAGAATTTTGAAGATGCAGGAGGTTTGTCTCAAACTGGAAAGAGAAATATATTTTCTGATAGCTTCCATACCAGTATTATTTGTATTCAGGGTTTTTGTTATTTGTATTGGATATTTTTTTGTAGCAGTAGTGGTACCCTAGTTGAAAAATCTACCTAAAAAGAATACTTTTTTGTTACTGGATAGTCAGTAATGGAGTTTGTTTTTTTTAAGGAGCAAAGATGCTATGACTTTCATGGTTCTGGGATAGAAAGCACATTTTTCCCCTGTTTGAATATGTAGCCTGTGTGTGGATAGAGATTGAGCCATGACACTGGAAAATAAAAAGCAGTTCTTTGCCTTCTGATCTGGCTGTATCCAGGCTTCTAAGATGAGCACAGAAACAGTCTAATTTAGTAACTACTTTCTGTCAAAACCATCAATATTCTATTTAACCTGTTCAGTTTGGATTTTCCTCCTTTTCCCTGTCATTGTACAAGAGCTTTGGGAGGGAGTTTGCAGGAACTGAGTGTTGCAAGTCTGCTATGTAAACCCTGCATACTGATCTGCTCATGGTGTGGGCAGAGTTTCTGATGGCTGTAGCTGACCAGATGTGTGAATGTATGTATGCACGTACATGTACGTATAGTGTCCCTAAGTGGATGGACTCTTGTTTTGTTTTACCTGCCTCAAGTAGTCCACGTTGTTGGTTAGATTAATTTGAACAAGGTGCCTATTTTGTTTTGTGGGAAGCCTGAGAAATTTAAAAGAAGATTCTACTTATCCTTTCAGTATTGCAAAGGCTTAGAAACAGAAGATGCTGGGGATTCTCTTCCCCAGTATTGTACTTAACATGAAGTGCAAGAGGAAAGAAAAATAAGATTATTATTGGTACTGCTGTGGGAAGCTGGGCTTGTTCTTGTGACTCCTCCAAAGAGACAAAGAGTAGAGAGCAGAAAAGCAAGAACAAGCCTTGGAGAGGCTTCTATCAGCACAGAGCTGGATAAAGATGCAAAACTGCATTTGTTACGGTGAAATGTGTGTCTGTGGCTCTCAGGTAGTTGCCCAGACCAGTGTATGACTTCCACTGAGACAGAAAAATAATACCAATAAAGTGGATAACTTTCCCTCTTACCCAGTATGTGTTGATAAGATTTGTTATTTTTATACTACTTCTAAATAAAGGATCTGCAAGTTCTCTGTGAGCTTTAGTTAATTAGGTCAAACAAGACTCCTGTGAGTTGTTAAGTCAGCTAAAGAGATCACTGAAACTCACAGTTGGAGCATAGTAGCTATTTTAGCAGTAAAAAAAAAATTCCTCAGAGTTTAAGATGTGATGTGAGGACTATTTCTGTTGAAATAGCAGATGACTGTAGAGAGACCAAACATAATTGCTCAATTTAGAATTTGGTCAGATCAGTAAAGGTAATTTGCTACTTTTATGGAGAAGGGGAGCAGGGGGGATGAGTGGGGTGACTTCTCATTTGGTTTTAGGAGCAAGGACCAAATGGTGTTGGGAATAGATGGAATTTTTGCCAGCTGAGGCTGAAAAAAATTCTGTTGGGTCCTTTAAACTTTTCTGAGGATCCTTTCAGGTGTAAAGAGAGTGAGTAAAAAGACTTGGTGCAATTGAAGCCGAGCTGAGTGTTTTAAGGTGTCCCTAAGATTGAGGCTCTAGTTCAAAGCTCATCTTAGGGGAAAAAAAAGCTATTTACCAAAAAACCAATGTAGCTTACTCATGTATTGGAGTACTTTATGAGACTTTTATTTAGAGAGAGGTCTTTAACTTCATAGCTAATAAACCACTTAGTCAACATGCTAAACTATGTAGACAGAAAAAATTGTTATGATTTAAAGCAGGCATGCTGCATCTGAGGTCTATTTCAGAAGGTCTCCTTTGAAGGAATAGAATGGAAAGTGAAAACTCTGAGTATATTTCATACACACAGTTCTGTGCAAACAAACCCCTGAAAAGATGAGGTAGTCCTCTTTCCTTTCCCTGAGTCATTTTCAAGGTTACCTGCAAATAGAAAAGTGCTTTAAGGTGATTGTTCAGCCATTGGGAGAGACATCTATAAAGAATCTTAAGAGCTTATGTGGTCCCAGTCGAGAAGTTTGCCCCCACAAGAATTGGGCCCACGTGAACCTCATGAAGTTAAGCAGGCCAAGTATGAAGTCCTGCACCTAAGTTGGTGCAACCCCCAGTATCAGTACTGGCTAGGTGAGGAAGGTATTGAGAGTAACCCCAAGGAGAAGGACATCGGGGATACTGGTGGATGAAAAGCTGGATGTGAGCCAGCAATGTGCATGCACAACCCAGAAAGCCAACTGTGTCCTGGGCTGTATCAAAAGAAGCGTGACCAGCAGGTCCGGGGAGGTGATTCTGCCCCTCCAACTCCATGTTGGTGAGACCCCACCTGGAGTACTGCATCTAGCTCTGAAGTCCTCAACAGAGGAGAGACATGGACCTGTTGGGATGGCTCCAGAGGAGAGGCACAAAAATGATCAGAGCAGCTGAGCACGTCTACTGAGAGGAAAGGCTGTAGCTGTTGGGTTTGTTCAGCTTGGAGAACAGAAGGCTCCAGCAGGACCTTGTAACAGCCTTCCTGTACTTAGAGGGACTCAGAAGAATGATGGGGACAGACTTTTTAGCAGGGCCTGTTGCAATAGGACAAGGGTTAATGGTTTAAACTGAAAGAGGTGTTATTCAGACTGGATAATAAGGATTGTAATTTTTTACGATGAGGGAGGTGAAACACTGGCGCAGGTTGCCCAGAGAGGTGGTAGATGCCCCAGCCCTGAAAACATTCAAGGTCAGGCTGGACAGGGCTGTGAGCAACTTGATTCCTGCTCATTGTAGGGGGTTTGAACTAGATGATCTTGATTGGATTGGGAAAGGTACCTGCAGAATGATTTGGAGAATGTAGAATGATGAACACTTTGGTGTTGTGTGCGTAAGATGAATGTGTTTATAATTTGGTGTGTTCAGTCATGGAAGGGGAAGCTGGAGATAAATCATACAATCATAGAACAGCCCAAGCTGGAAGGGACCTTGAATGATCATCTGCTCCAACTTTTCATGGTGAAGGGAGCCTGGATGAGATTGTCTAGCACCTTGTCCAATTGCATCTTAAAAACTTCCAGTGGTGGGGACTCTCCCATGTTCCCAGGGAGGTTGTTCCAGTGTGTGATTGTTCTTACCGTAAAAAAACTTCATTCTTATGTTGAGATGAAACCTCTTGCGGGGCAACAAATACCAGTTGTCCCTTATCTGCTCCACGTGGCTCCTTGTGAAGAGAACATCTATCATCATTGTAGCTATCCTTTAAACATAGAATACTGTGATGAGGTCCCCATGAGCCTTCTACAGGGAGAAAAGACCTAACTCCTTTAGTTGTTCCTCACAGGGTAGGTTCTCCAGCCCTTTGATCATCTTTGTGGCAATCCCTTGGACCCCCTCCAGTCTATCTGTGTCTTTCTTGAAATGCTGGGGCCAGATTAAAGACCACAATGTAGAATTGTCACAATGTGATTGATGTCTCCTCATTACCTTAGGCAGTTAGAAGGTCTTGTACCTAAAATGACCGGCTTTTATGCTGCTTGTTTATGTAGTCATTGGAAAGTGGAGTAAAAGTCCTTCTCATGCTTTGTTGGGACTTGTGTTTACATGACTTTATTAGCTATGGTCTCTAGGAGGTTGTTAGAGGATGTCATGACTTCTACACTTCCTTGGTGAAACAGTCCTCATGTAGAATCTCTGCTTAATATATACTAGGTCATTGCCATAAAATGCAATCCATTTCAGTCCATCTCCCGTTAAACTGAACTTCAGCAAGTTAACTCTAAGTGCTTCATATTTTAAGATTATAAAAGATTCCCATAATTATTCTGTTTTCCTTCCCTATTTTAAGAGATATAATGCAGTCAGCCCCTCATAGGGATTTGTGGAAGTCTGCAAGCTTTAAGGAATTAGCAGTAGGCATAAATTTTTAGGAGAGTAAACTAAGGTTAGTTTATAAGCAAGTCTTAGATCATCAAAATATGAAAAATTACGGTAATTGCTTTGAAAGTGACTTTCCTTTGGAGACCACTGAATTCCTGGATGGTTTATAGAATTTAAAGAGCAGTAGAACAAGGAGCGATACCTGCCATACATTTCACTTTTCATTTACTTCCACATACAAATTGATGGTATCATTTAAGATTCTTAGGATTAACTAGGCAATTCTTCTGTATTTTCAAACAAACAAAATGTTGACTGTAAAACAAAAACCACAAAGTACTAATCAGACTGTATGGGAGGCATATATGTTTTGTGTTACCATGGGGATAGATAGATTTTTTTTTTTTAATAGATTCTAGAAATAAAGATAGAATTAAATGTAAGTCACCTTCTGCTGTCCTTGGCATGTCTCACTGGCAAACTACGTGCAGGGTGTTTTTATAATTTCTTGCTTTGTAGGAGAATGTTATTCAGATGTTGACAGGGGGAGGTCATAATATCCTCTTCTATTTTGGTAAATAGAAATCAATAACTGCCTTCCTGATACTGAAATTTATAGCAAAGTGGGGGGGTTGGGCATTTGAAGGATTTTTTTGAGATTAGATTTTCGAAGCATTAGCTAGATCGGGGCTAACAGAGAGCTCCTTCCTTTTAAAGCAATATTCCATATATGACATGCTGAAAACAGTATGCAAAGTACATGTGCCATAATAAAACCTGGGAGTTGGATTTTATTTAATGCTGGTTTGACCCTAGCTTTGAACAGGCAGCCAGCAAGGAAACAGAATTGAATCTACTCAGGGATAACCATCGGGTGACCTGCAGATGGTTTCAAACTGGTTCTTTTGTACTGTAAGCAAACTGAACACTTTGTGACATGAGACCAGGGAAAGGTTTAATTCCAAAATCCAAACAGGAATTTGAGGATTTTTTCATGATGGTATGACAGAATTGTTTGAAATAGAAGCAAATGGTAGAGTGGGTTGATTCTAGCATTCCAAAGATGTATTTTGAGAAAAAAAAAATGTGCTTTGGTTTCATTTTTAAAGAACAGATTAGAGAAGAAGGGAAAAAAAAGTTCTAGGGGAAACTGGCAATCTGGCTTTTTGGAGTGAGCAGACGTGTGTGCGTGTATAGAGCTTAGAAGGAAAAAGAGAGCTTGTCCTTTGTCGTTTTTATTGGAAGTAAAAATTGTATTTGGTTTCATTTTATAGAAGACAGATATTTTTCAATTTTTTTCTAAGAGAAAAGCAAAGAACATTTGTCCTTTTGGCAGCCTGTATGGTGGTATTGGCTGTGTGGTATCAAGTGTCCTTCAGTCTTATCCTGATTTACGTTACTTTCTGTTGTTTCTATCCTTAAGACACAGAGAAGAAAAGGTAACAAACATGAAATAATTGTAATTATTAATAATTATTGTAAATATGTATATATCTATATAACACAATTGTATATATTTTCTAAGGGGAGCTGGTAACAAAGTTTCATGAGCAGGAGGGCTAGAAAATCAGGGTTGTGAGAATTAGTGTATGCACAGGGTATTAAAATCCCTGTGGCTGGAGCGATAGAGAGCACTCGGTTCAGCAGTGGACTGCCAGCACTGGGCCTGCCAAATCTGATTGCTTTCTGCATTGTTGCATTTGGCTGGGCAGGAGGTAATGGCTGATTATTGGGCCTTTCCTAACAAACAGGAATAAAAACATATCTTAATTTTAAAAGCTCAGTGGTAAGTGAGTGGATGGATATTTAATTTTACATAAGGTATTAAGGTGAAATTAAAACATTTAATAAGATTATTAAAGGTTTGTTTCTTCCTTCTTATTTCAACTTCTAGCCACATGATATGCTGTTGTGATAGCAGGTAAATCAAAACCATTCTAAAAATATAAGTAGGATTGCAAAAGCAAGTGTTCAAGAGACAGGGAAGTGCCAGTGCTCTCAGTTCAGTCTACTTTTTGTGTAAGAGTTATGACAAGATCTTTAATTTAGTGGTCACTTACCACGTGGTGTATAGTAATCAGGCTGGAAACCCCCTTCCTCTATAGGTTTCAGCTATTCTCCAGTGAATAGTGAGTGCCAGAAAGATTTCCAGAAAGAGAATCATAGAATGTGTGAGGTTGGAAGGGACTTTTAGAGGTCATCTAGTCCAACCCCCTGCAGTAGCAGGGACATCTTCACTAGATCAGGTTGCTCAGAGCCCCATCAAGCCTGGCCTTGGATATCTCCAGGGATGGGGCCTCCACTGCCTCTCTGGGCAACCTGTACCAGTGATCTACCACCCTTAGAGTGAAGAACTTTTTCCTAATATCCAACCTAAATCTCCCCTTTTCAAGTTTAAAACCATCACCCCTTGTCCTGTCTCTCCATGCCCCCATGAACATTCTTCCCCAGCTTTCTTATAGGCACCTTTCAGGGACTGGAAGGCTGCCATAAGGTCTCCCCGGAGCCTTCCCTTCAGGCTGACAAGTCCAGCTCTCAGCCTGTCTTCATAGGAGAGGTGCTTCTATAGGAGCTGTCCTTTGGTCATTTCTGTGGCCTCTCTGGATGTGCTCTTAAAATTGAGAAAATGTGATGCTCCCTCAGAGAGGGTTGTGACCTTCCATCTTCCATGCTGATATTATAGGAGACAGAAGCTAGTCTGCAAAACTAGGATTAATATCTCTAGTCGTTCATGTACTTTCACAGATAGGTTTCAGGTATGAAGTACTTGGATACTGAGCGTTATGTAGAAATCATTTGCAATGGGGAGTATCTGCTTTCATGGTAAGGTTTGGGCAATTTTTAGTAAACTAGGCCCTAAGAACCACACACTGAGCCACAAATTATAATGAAGATCTGAATGACAGGTCATTAATTGAGAAAAATGAAGAGGCATTCTCCATGAGGTCATGCAATTAAAAACTATTGTAAAGCATATGTACAGGAGCCAGGGCTAATTTCAGTTATTGTTTGTCCTCATCTTCTTGAGTGCTTGATTTTTCTCTGAGTAATTTTCTCATAATATGTTTTCAGTGAATGTTGGAATGAAAAAGGGGAAATAGATATACATTTTATCTTTGGAAACCACTTGCATAATTCTTTAAACTGATTGCATCTTTGTTTTGAGCTCGTAGCAATTTGTGACCTTTGGAGAAATACGTTTGCCTTTCAGAAATCCTTCAGCCTGTTTCCTAAAGTTACATCATTTCAGAGAGGATCTCATACTACACACAGAAACAAAACCAAAGAAATTGGGAGAGGTTTCTGTGAGAGGTAACTTAGGTTCTCACGGTCTTTTTGTTAATCTTCCTTTAAATTTCATGGTGGTGGTGTTTCATGTTTAATTTAGAAGCAAAGCCCTAAGCTAGCTGATTGTTCAAAGATACAGTTTGGCCTTTAGGCATAATTGTAAATTAAATATATAAAATACTGATTGCCAAGCTTGATTTTGAAGTCTTTAGCTTCTATCTCTACTATCACTGTATAGTAAGAGCTTCTTTAGGTAGTGAAGATGCTTTATGATTGTACATTTACCCTTAAAAATAGCATAGTACCTTTGAGGAAAAAAAAATTAAATCTAACAGATGATTTGAAAAATTCACTCCAAAAGTGAAATTAATTGAGAGCACCCTGATGGCTTATAAAACAAATCCCTGTTTCTTTTTAGAGCCAGTACCTGCTGCCACTAATAGCTCAGGATCCAGTATGTTTAGATGAGATCCAGCACACTTTACAGTGAAAACTGTTGCTAAAATAATGGAAAACACAAATCATGTGGAAGATTTTTTTTTCTGACAATAGCCACTGATACACACATACCTCTTTGTATCAGTGCCTTCCTGTGGCACTGACCACTGGAGATGTGGTCTCTAGTTTGTTTTCCTTCAACACTGATGCATTTCCTTCAGTAAAATGACAGCAGTCTGAATTCAGAATCCTTTATATAGCAGGGAAAAATGTGGCATCTCTTATGCTCTTCACCATTCAAGCATTAGCTGTTCTAGATTAAATTGAGGAGCAGATTTCAGCTTATTCTTTCAGATATATCCTTAGAGGTGATGAGGAAACCGTGAATGCTTGCTCTGTAGCCTGTGCAAGAACAGGCATTCAGAACTGAGCCTGAGATGCCATTCTTTCAGAAGGAAAGGGAGATGGTTATTTAACACCTCCCTGGACTTTCCATGGTGACGTAAGCTGGCACAGCTGCTGGAAGAGGCAGTTTGTCCCAGCCTGTGACCCGCTCCCACCCTGTCCTGGCAGGCAGCAGGCAGGTGTGTAGGCAGTGAGCGAGTGGTCTGAGGGGCTGTGTGTGCCTGTGCTGTCACTCAGCAGCTGGGTAGGGGGAGTTTGAGCTTCTCTTTTGCTTAATCCATTAGTTAATACCTTCTGTTCAGACCATAGCATTAATGTTCATACACAATGCGGGTTTATATATGTTACATTACTCTAAATCATTCTTTAAGAGTAATAGAAATGTCTTTAATGAATTAGCTTAAGCTCAGTTATTGTGTATGCGTGCATGTATTGTCAGTGTTTCCTTATACAGCAGTTAAAGCACTAGCAGAGATCCCAGTGCTGCTGCTCTTCCACACCTCCTAGTACTGACCACATTTATTTTTTTTTTTGAGTCAAGGTTGGGCCAGTAAAGGGTTAAAGTAGTTTTATTTTGGGATTCCATCTTTACCTTCCTCCTTCGTTTTTCCTGATAGCCCCAGAACTCGAGGTAAGAGTTCCTAGTCTTTCTGTTTTATATGTGACCTGGCAATCTTGGCCACCTTGCAGGATGCATACTGAAGAAGCACTGAGTTCCCTTTCTTAAGGAGTAAGCTAGTAATGCTTTTTTTGACCTGAATAGCTCAAGTTTAATTTAAAGTGCACAAGGCCAACTACCTTCCACAGTGAGATAATCTGCAGTTTCTCTGCAGATGAGATTTCTGCCCAGTGAGTATCTAGTGATTTTTGAGTAGTTCTACTGGTGCTGTCGGATGGACTTGTTTTCTTATTAGAGGGACGTATTTGGAAACTTGCTCAGATGGGATTTAATGAATTTCTAAAATGTAGCATAGAATAGTGTCTCATAATACTAGAATTTATTTTCTCAGAGAAGTGGAAAAGAATAGCAGCAGAGGTTTCTTTTCAGCCTTTCTGTGTGCTTACAAATGGCAAAGCAAGCTGTAAAGAAACAGGTATCTGCCAGGTTTTCATGAAAGGTGTTGACAGAGCTAATGTAATTACTTTAAACAAAAGCATTAATTACTAAATATTTGTTAGATTGGAAGATAAGGAAGAAGAAAGTAAGATCTTAGCCACTGGGGGAGTTGTAACAACCAAATAAGTTTAAGGGTATTGTATATAGATATTACTAGTGTTTTCATTTCATTTAAGTGTATTTGGTGACAGGGATTTTTGATCTTGGAAGTTAATGGACCATATGCTGGATCCTTATTTAAATGTTGGCATATTTTTAATATTTCAAAAATATAATTATTCAAAGAGACAGTATAATCTCCTTTTTTAGGGAGGTGCACCTTACTTAAACCTTGTGCACTTTTTCAGAAGACATCAGGCTCTCTCATCTTTCTTCTGTTCAGTCAACAAGGTCTGGACAGTGTGGCAGATCAGTTCTGAACTGGAACACACTGTGCTCTGAAGACCAGCCCTAAGTTTCTCAGAACTCAGTGAATCTCAGATGTTAAAACAAACAACACCCCCACTCTAAATATTAGGAAACCTTGATATGTATTTTTATAAAGGGAGCTCAGCTACCCTGTTTCTTCCATCTAACTCTTCTCCCATCATTTGTCCCCTTTTGTCTCATTCTTATTCAGGATCCCTATCTGAGCTTCTCATTAACTCAGCTCCCTTCCTGTGCTTCCTTGTCAGTTATTTCTCAGTCAGTCCCCATGGTCCATGTGCTAGTTTGTGTTTTGGTAAAACCTTGATGTATTTTATCAGATTTCCTGAATTTTGTTGGTACTTCCTGTTTTCCTAGATTACTGTTGGTGTTGTTTAATTGTTAATCTAAGTGTTACAGAAGGGAATAAGTAGAGTAAGTGTTGAGTTCATTTTTCCTGCAATTAAAAAATTCTCTGGAAGGTTCATTTAGCTGACAAAAAGTGACATTCAGAGATGTTTTCATTATTCTTTGAAGTGAGGATATCCTGTTGCATTTCAAAACAGGAAAATACTGCAACCAGGCCAGTGCTAAGAAGATACCAACCAAAGATAAGTTTTCTGTCAATTTTTGTCTGGCCCTTGTGTCACAGAATGTAAACAGAATGTCAGTTTGTGCTGGGGAAACTAGCAGCATCACTGACAAGTTTGGAACCGGGAAGATTATTTTAATGAGCCAGTTAGGCTTGTTGTTGGATTTTGGTGTCATACTCTGAAGTAGCTGCTGAATTTGCTGTCTCAAAACTGACAATAACTGCAAGCATGTCAGCTCTCAGTGTAATACTGTTGGCTGTCATTGTGTAAATCTACATTAGAAACACATCTAAATGTACTTGGTGTATTTAAGACTTATTCCAGCATGGTACTCTAGAAATGACATAATTGTGATTTGGTGTTTTGTTTGAAACCAGTGGTATTGCTGTGTTAGACAAAGCACAGACTGGTAGCATTGAAGAGTTGTAGAAAGAGGCAAGCAGACATTAGGCATGTTTCTTTATTTAAAAAAAATTCTCCTGTGTGAAACAATCTAAAGTAAACCTTTCCTATTTATCAGTTTTATTTATCCTAGAAAAACTACCCTTTTTTGAGACATGATTTTAATACCTTAGTTAAGTTCATTACCTTCTCTCAGGGGGGTTTTGTAGGTAGCTCTGGGAAACATAACTGAGGAGCTCACAGGCATCACCAAAAAAAATCCAGAATTTTCTTATGTGAACAACTAGCTGAAACGTTTGTACGTTGTGTGTGACTCTTGGTGCAAACAGTGGCACTATCTCAGTCTATAGTTTTGTGGTTTGGAGGTTTTTTTACTTCACAATAATGTTCTCAAAACCCACTGTATTTCTGCTGGATTTCTCCCACTTCATTAGAGGAAATCAGAAAGCTATACTTCATGAATTGTCTTTTGTTAGAGGTCTGGCCAGTGAGAAATCTGTTGGAAATTGGCCTGGCCAGGACCTTCTGATGGGTGTCCCTTGGAAAACTTTAGACAACCTCTTGCCTGTCATTCTTCTACCCCCTGCCCTGTTGTGTTGAAAATCTTTACCTGTTCTAGCTCAGACCAAATGAAAAAAATAATTACCTTGGAAGGAAGTGGCGGTGTAGAGGGAAGAAATGTGATTTTATTGCTCTTGCCATAGAAAGAACCGCAGTGCAATTTCCTCCATGTTACTGTGATCTATGTCCCTCTGATTCGTGTTAATCTGGAATAATGTTGGGGGAATGATGACAGACCCTTGTATGGTCACAGGCCTGGGAGGGACAGGTTGAGATTTTGCATGTACGGAATGAAGTATGTTGAAGCAGCTATAAACGGTATAAAGGATGTGCAAATCTTTGCCTAAAGGACCACAATGTAGTGCATTGTGATACCTTAGGAGAAACAACTTGCCTCTGAAAAGAAGCTGATCAACCAGAGGAAGGGAAGAATTGGAGAGAGGCACCCTGAGCCTGCAGAACCATCTGCCCGTCATTAGCAAGACAAGTTACAGGATGTCTTGGGGGGGTTACCTGGCCGGCACTCCAGCCTGTCAGTTTAAGATGTATATTGTTATGTCCTGTGGGGGTTGCCTGGCAGCACTCCAGTCTGTCAGTTTAAGCTGGTGGGCTGTGTTACCCCTGGAAGGTCTATAAGCCAGGGACTGGGACTGTTTGGGGTGTGTCTTGGTGGGGCGAAGACTCCCGGCGCACCCGGTGCTGCCTGTGCCCCCCAGCACCCTTTGCTGCCTTTTATTCCTTTCATAAATTGTTTCATTTGGTTAAAATCCTGTTTGGGACCAAGTCATTTATAACGTTATGAAGAAGGTAATTGAGACAGGAATGAGCTTTGAGAAGCCAGGCAACATCATGTGTGCTGCTTACTGCACTTAGGCATACAGTAGTGTGGAATGCAGTGGGAATTAGGGAATGATCCATCTGAATGCTAACCATCCTTAGTTCTATTGCTGCTTTTCTGGCAGGTTACATTCTTGGTGGGGCTCACAGTACAAGTGCTATAGTGCATGGAATGGACACAATGGGTTTGGATGGTGAGGAGTTTTGAGACTACTTGCCTTTTTTCAGCAGCATCTATTTCTGGTGGATTAAGCTGGCTGTCCTGCCACTGTGTTGACACTGGAATGTAGTACATGAGTGACTGCTAATAAAGAGACTGTCAGTGCTATTGGTAATAGCCTAACTGCTGGGGTTATTGTATTGGTTATTGCAAACTCTTCTGCTGTGGAACTTGATTATTGCTGTGCTTATCTCCAACATAGACTTTTGGCTTTAAAATCAGAATGAGGCAAAGGATCTTCTCATGGTTCACAGGGAGTTTTACTGCCATGTCGCAAGTTTACAAGCTCAGTATTGTAGAATCCTGTTGATTGGAAGGAAACATGTCTCTGGTGCAGCTTCCTTCTCAAAGCAGAACCTGTTAGAGCAGGTTGTTGAGGACCTTGTCCAGTTAAGCTTTGCATATTTGTGAAGGTCCCACAACCTCTCAGGGCAAAAATCTGTTCCAGATTTTGACCACCCACAAGGGAAAAATGTTTTCCTTTTATCTAATTGGAATTTCCAGTGTCTGTTGCCTTCATTGTTATTCTGGTGCACCTCTGAGATGAATCTGGGTCTGTTTCTAAAGATTTCCACCTAGCAGTTGTAAATGGCAACTGAGTAGTCCATGTGTCTCGTGACTACTGAATAGGTGGGAGGAAATGCCTCTCCTGACCTGCAGGCTAATGTCTTGCTCATACAGCCTTGTATATGGCCAGTCTTTGCTGGTTCCTGGTCAGCTTCTTCACCAGGATCAGTAGGCTGTCTTCCATAAAGCTGCTGCATGCACTTGTGGCATAAGGTTGTTCTATCGCAGACGAGGAGGGCTTTGTATTTGCCATGTAAGAACTTTGTGAGGTTCTTGTTAGTCTGTTTTTCCAGCCTGTTGAGGAAGCTCCCCTGAATAGCAGCGTCTAGCGTGGTAACTGTTCCCCCAAGCTTGGTGTTATCTCCATGGAGCCTGAGGCTGCACTCTATTCACTATGCAGATTGTTAATAAAGATGTTGGTACACTGAGGGATGCCACTAGGAACTCCTGAGCCTGGCAGTCCACTGGTCCATATTGCACCAGCATAGATTATCGCACATGTTCTCCAGCAGACAGGTCCTGGCTAGCCCAGGCCAATTATCTCTTCTGACCTCAAATCTTAAAACTTCACAGTTGACTTTCCCTGTATTCTAGTGCTAGCCTTGTCTTTGGAAATTGTCAGTGGTGTCAGACCTCCAAACCATGCCCATCCTTAAATCTAAGTACAAGTGGCAGTGATAAAGTGAACAGTAAATGTAGGACTTCTGTGGGCATTAGCTAACCCTCCCTTTACACTAGGATTAAGGAAACAAACAATGCAGAATTAAAGACAGCATTTACCAAATGGTTTAAAAACAGATTAATTGATAACAAAAGCAATTGAAAGACAATTGTTATTTAGATGTGCTCCATGGAATAGGACCTGCAGGGATCTGTTCTTCCCTTATTCACTGTTCTTGTAATAAGAATCAGAAAAAAATCAGTGCAGTCTCATGAAATATGCTGATGATGTGGAAGTAGAAAGTTAAATAATGATTAGTGAGGAAATTGTACAGTTTCTGTCAGATACTTGGCTCATTTAAGCAGCATCTATTCTAATACATCCAAATATAGAAAGGACCTACAGATGGTGTTTGTGTCCTGAGGTGCAGTGACACTTAACGTGATGAAACATTATTATGACTAACCAATTGTACATCAGCCTCTTCCTTGATTTTGATAGCTAAGAGGATAAGAAGTCTTGCCTTAATAGGCAGGGGGCCATCTTGGGGGGCAGAGAAGGAGAATAATTGAAAATCCCCTTGTATAGACTAAATGAGGTGATTGTTGAGCAATTGCTACTGATTCTGCAGTGTCCTCTTCAGAATAGATGTGAGAAAGCCGAAAGGTTTGGAGATGATCTGCAATACGTGCTTCATGCAATGAATGATAGGAGAGGGAACCAAGAAGGGGAGGGGAGGACCTTAATGTTACCTCTCTTTCCATGAGGTCAGAAAAGGTAATTGGCTTGGGATAGCCAGGGCACATCTCCTGGAGAACACATGCTCTGTCCAGGCATCTTGCTCCTACAATGCAGCTTAATGTCTGTGGCATTTGCAACCTGTGTTTGTCTTGCCTGTTAAAAAACAAAATCTGTAACGATTAATATTTTGCAGCCTCTCAAGAAGTGGAGTACTTTTTATCCCATACTGTTCAAGACTTTCTGAAGCCGCCCATATGCTGTACCTCCTCACCCCTTGCTATTTCTTATTCTGCTTGCCATGGACAAGGAGACATTATTCCATTCATCTTTCCTGCAAGTTCTTAATTTAAATCGTTTTCCTAATTCTTGTCATTTCTAGACTAAACAGCCCAACAATCAAACTCAGTCTTTAGAATGCATCAGGTCTTCCAGATACTCTCATTACTGCTTTAAAGAATTAACTCTTCATCCACACCTTCTCAATGCATAATGTATAAAACTATCTAGAGAAGTATGAAAGTGAGACTGACATTCCAGCAGCAGCCTGATGAGTGCAGAGGGAAGAATATAGATTGTATGTTTCCTCCAGCAGACTGCAGAAGTTCAGTGAGGAGTTACCCTGTTTGTGATGTATCAGTGGGTACATGGAGAAAGGTTTCAGGTAAAGGATCTCTAATTGGGGTAATCTGTCAACAATCTATCTCAAATCTGTCAGTCCTGTCAAAAAAGGTATTACAAAGTGCATACAAACCAAAGCCATGCAAATTCAGAATAGAGATGAAGCCACTTTTTAATAACTATGCTAATTAACATTGAATTAATCATGGAAAGCAGTTGCTGCTTTATTACTGGTATCTTTGAAACAAGACTGGATTGTATTTTAAATATGTTGCCACATTATCTTAGGGGAAGTATGTTGCAGCAATCTGGGAGTGAGTTTCTATGGTGTGTGCCCTGCAGGAAGTCAGGCTAGATAATCACAATAATCCTTTATAGTCTCAGTATTGATGAATCTTTAAATCTGTTCAGTCAGGACCAGCTGCATTGAAAAACAGCCTAACTACAATACAAAGAAAATGCAAAGAAGTAGTGGATAGACTGCACTGATGTGTTTTACATTCTTTCAGGCAGGAGAATTGTATGCAGAACCGTAACAGTTCTAGGAGTCTTCCTCTAGTGAGCTCTTTCAGAGATGGTACATTAATTCTTGTACTCCTTTAAACAGTCTTTGCAGCTTTTGATTACTTATCTACTTGGCAAAGACACACTTTTCAGCTATTTATATATAAACTGTGGGAAAGATTGACATTCAATACTTTTTTTTTTTGCTTATGTTTCAAGCACTGTAGAGACCAACAGATATTTTGGATATCTTTGAGTGGGAGATCACCAGGAATTGTTCAGATGCTATGTAAAGGTGTAAGGGTGAGGTGAGAGCTAGTTCTTTTGCTTTTGACCATACTGATTCAGCAGTTGGGAATCAGTGGTGTACTTGAGGATCCTGCATTGCCACACGTGCTGTGTTTCAGTGAATAATGCTGACATCATGCTTGGCAGTTATCTGTTAACTGGAGCTTTTCAGTGTTACACCGAAGCTGAGTCTTAGCCTGTGTAATGATAATTTTCTTCTTTCCTTTGGCTGTGGAGCATACTATTACATGTTAAGCAGTAACTTCTATCTCAGAAGGTGACCCTATTTAAAATAAATGAAAAACCCCTCAATATTCCATACTAACAGGCATGTTTTCATAGTTATTTTTGATATTAATGACATGCCCTAAGTGGAAAAACATGTTTTTGCTCTAATGTTATAGAGATCTTTGCTTAAAATCTGCAATTTTAATAGCTGCCAGCCACAGGTCCATTACAGATATTTGAAGTGTTGTCACGTATGTGGAACAAACATTTTAAATTTAAGAGGCTTGAATTAATTCTTTATCCTGGGAGTTGTACCTCTTCTCTCTTAGCTTTTTATTTGCAGTGCTGCCTCTCATCTTTTGACTATTTGATTTTTTTGATTTACTGAAAAACTTCAGTATTTTACGAAACAAACCCAGGTATTTAAAAACAGGCTTTATTTCTTGTTGCATTCCATTTTGGAGTTATGGTGGGGTTTTTTTTGTTTGGGGATTTTTGGGTTTTTTTCCAGTTTTTTTGCCTAACTACTAAATTGGAATTTATCTTTTCAGTCCTGCTACTATGCGGTGGCTATCAGCTCAGTGCCAGAGGTTACAGCTAGTCTGCTTCACACATTCTTTTGTAGGGTGAAGGAGATTATCTTTGGCTTGCATTTGAATTAGTTGTTATTTTACCAGTATTCTTCCCCAGGCCATATGTGGTGCTGCATTCACTGTCAAGGCAGAAGAAATGACTTGCTTATATAAGTCTTAGTTTGATGGATCAGGCTCTTCATAACAATATTTCTGGCTGTTCTGAAACCCAAACCATCTTGTCATTGAGTATCTGAGTTGATCATATAATGCATTTCCATTTGCTATTAGCTGTCTGGAAGCATCTTCCCTAAAACATAGAGATACTCTCTGCACCTGAGCATAGCCAGCACCACCTGCATGGCTCAGAGATGTTGGTATCTGTAGGGTTGCCAAATAAAACTATAGCTTTGTGCCCTTCATCTGGCAGCCAAGACAGAGGCTCCAGTCAAATGGTGCAAGTTGTTGGCACAACTCCTATTCTTTGGCTCTTTCCCTTTAGGAAAAATTTTATTTATCATGTTATAAATATTGAAATCTGAACTTGAACACATAAAGGATAGTTATTTAATCAGTAACAATGTTTTAAGTGTGTGGATGCCATGACCCTGCCCTTTATTTCTCCTTCTGTCATGCTCTGAAATAGGAGTATCATACATAGTTTGCATAAACAAGAGCTGTGGCTCCTGCATTCCTTCTTTTTGTAATGTATAATGTGTCTGAGGCATAAGTGAGCATTGCTGTGTAACATGTTGATGCATCGATGTGAGTTTGCATAGACTGAAGTAGCTCAAAGAACCATAAAGAATTTTTACTCTTGGAAAGGAGAAAACACTCATGCATAAAGGGATTTCTGATTCTCACTTTCTTACAATTTTATATTCAATACCTGATGTCTGAATAACAATAATTGCATTGTAATGCATAACAGGAACAGCAAATTTGAAAATCTGAAGCTTTTTAAGTCAGATGATGAATTTCAGCAATCAACTCACTAAAAAATTAATAAAATTAGTAAAGTGTAAGTAATTTCACTTCTTCCAGGTCTTCATTGGGGGGGAGGGGGAGGTGGGGACACACGATGTAAGGGGAATTGGATTATTTTCTGAAATCTGGCTTTATAAAATAATTACTTGGAAAAATTAAGACTTTCAGCATGGTTTAGTTGTGCTAAGCAGCTGTGTGAAGTAATAGAAATTCTCCATTTAAATTGCTATAGGTGTATGGGCCATAATCTTTTGTAATTTCCTCTGCTGGACAGTGGTTTCTGATTTTGGAAGCTTCAGTTAAGGTTCAGTAGTAAAACTTTCTAATATTTTCAGGACATGTTCTGGTTTTTCATCTTGCTCTTTTTTCCCTCCTTCTTAAAAAAAATCCCACAACTTTTAGAGTTAATGTTTTTAACATGTGTGGAGCAGCTGTGATTTTTATCAGTAACATTGGTTCCATTGTCCTCCCCTGACACAAACGTAAATCTGACAAACCTTTGCTCATCTTGGTGTTCAAAGTGTCAGGTAAATCTGGTGGATTCAGTCCATCCAGCCTGTAAAAACGTTGTATTGCCTATTCCACCTTTAACTGCACAAGAATAAACGCTACAGGTAAAATCATAGAATCCCAGACTGGTCTGGGTTGGAAGGGACCCTGGGGATCATAGAGCTCCAACCCCCTGCCACAGGCAGGGCCACCAGCCTCAAGGTGGTGGTACATAAGGTTCCCCAGAGCCCCATCCAACCTGGCTTTGAACACCCCCAGGGACGGGGCACCCACCCCTTCTCTGGGCAGCCTGTTCCAGCCCCTCACCACTCTCTCTGTAAAAAACTTCCCCCTAATATCCAGTTTAAACTTTCCCTCCTTTAGCTTTAATCCATCCCCCTTGTCCTGCCAGTCTCTGCCCTTTAACAAGCTGATTCCCCTCCTGTTTCTCTGCTCCCTTCAGGGACTGGCAGGCTGCAATGAGGTCCCCCCACAGCCTTCTCTTCTCCAGGCTGACCCAGCCCAGCTCCCTCAGCCTCTCTCCGTAGGGCAGCTGCTCCAGCCCTCTAATCATCCTTGTGGCTCCTCTGACCCCTCTCCAACAGTTCCACATCTTTCTTGTATTGGGGGCCCCAGCTCTGGACACAGGACTCCAGCTGGGGCCTCCCGAGGGCAGAGCAGAGAGGGACAATCCCCTCCCTGTCCCTGCTGCCACCCCTCTGCTGATGGAGCCCAGGATCCCATTGGCCTTGCGAGCTGCCAGAGCCACTGCTGGCTCATGTTAAGTCTCTCATCCACCACAATCCCCAAGTCCTTCTCAGCAGGGCTGCTCTCAAGAAGCTCTTCTCCCAGTCTGTATCTGTGTCTGGGATTCTTCGGACCCAAGTGCAACACCTTACACTTGGCAGTGTTGAACCTCATTAGGTTCCCCCGGGCCCATCTTTCCAGCCTGATATCTCCAGGGATATCCACCCTCAGAGTGAAGAATTTCTTCCTAATATTTTGTTTTCAGTATTTAGTTTGTGTTACTGCCCTGAGCATGAAGCAGCTTCATGCTCTGGTGAGGGCAGGTGTGTTTGTGTGCTTGTGGTTTGAAACCCTGACCAGCTGTGTCAGGCACTGGCTCTGTGGGGAAAGGCCAGTTCCACCAGAGACCTGTGGCAGGGCAGAGCTGGGGCTGCTGTGGGGAGAGCAGAAAGGGTGCATGGGCAGCGAGGGTGAAGGAAGAAGAGAGAGACAGCTCCGTGAACGCCCGGAGCAGTGGTGGGAGGAGGTGACAGAGCAGTCCATGAGAAGAACCGCACAGAGGGTTTATCCTGAAGGACTGCAGCCCATGGGCAGGGCCCACGCTGGAGCAGTAGAGGGGGAGAAGTTGAGGAGAAAGGAGAAGCAGAGAGGAGATGTTATGGACTGACACCCACACCACCCCATTTCCCTGCGGCAGGGGCGTGGAAGGGTGGGAATGGAGGAATGAAGCTGGCCTGAGCCTGGGAAGAGGATGGGTGGGGAAGAGGAGGTTTGTGAGGATTCTGTCTTTGTTTCTCGCCTCCCAACTCTAATTTAATTTGCAATAAATTATGTTAATTTCCCCCCAGTCAGGTTTATTCTGCTGGGATGGTAATTGATAAGTGAGCTCATCTTTATCACAGCACAGAAATATTTTCATGTCATTTCCTCCACCCTGGCCTGTTGAGGGGAGGAGGGAGAGAGCAGTTGGGTGGGAGCCTGGCAAAGGTCAACCCACAGCACCAAAACACCTGGCTTTTGATCTCCTTAGAGTTAATATGGAGTCATTAAAAGAAAAAACAAAAGACCAGAGCATTAACAGCATAATTCCACTTTCTCATGTACATGTGAGAGTAAAATTTTTTTAAGTGAAATTTGTTGGTAAGTAACAGATCAAAGAAAAACAACAGATATATTTGTATCTGGGTTTCACTAAAATAAAGCAGCAAGGTGTGCTAGAGGGCAGACGTCCTTTCTTATGTCTACTGTTGTCTTCAGCTTGTGTATGGTTTTCTTTGGACCACATGTACTGAAAAAGCCTAAACACAAATCTAGGGTTTTTTACTCGTAATTTTTTACTAGTAATTTTACTTACAGCTGTGCATGATTATCTTCCTAGGATATATTCCTTCAGCCCTGGAAATATATGTCTTCCAGTTGGATCTGATGTCTGTATAACATTTTTTCAGGTGGGACCCGAACAAATGTCAATGTATAGTTGAAAGATTGTGCATCTTTTCATCTCAAAATTGATAGGAACAGCAGAGGATTCCATATGTGCTTAACCTGCTTCCACGGAACTGATGTGTAATCAGGTTCAGACAAGTTGACAAATTCCTGTTCAAATAGAGTACATTGAAATTTGTTTTCCCAAGTCATACAAATCCTACTGGTTTTGTAAGAAAACAAGCTCAAGTAGATGGAAATTCACTTTTCATGTCTTCTTACCTATTTTTGGTAAGGCAAGTGAAAAACACTCATTCTAATTATATGTTGCAAGAGAAAACAGTTATGTTTTTTCTTTATGAGCGTTCTGCCTTCAGATCTAGTCTTGATAAATGCACATATCTTCATTTGGAGGATTTTATAAAACTTGTTTAGAAGCAGAATTGCCATCAAGGTCAAGCTAGCTTGCAACATCTTCATTCCATCTAGTTAGTGTTTCTCCCAAGTGAGCTTCAAACATGTCAATCTTTGTACGAGTGAAACTTGGAGGGGGGGGGGTTAAAAAAAAACCCCAGCATTTAGCTGCAATAGGAGATTTTCTCCCCTCCCACCTTCAGATCCTCATTTGTTGCAAGAGCCAACTTGACACACGTATTCCTCAGCTAGCAGCTTTGAGACACCCTTCCTTCTTGTACAGGTGCTTATAGGTGGCCTTGGTTAACCTCAGAGCTGCCAGTTTGTGGACCTGCTATACAGTTACTTCTTGCAGGGGAAAAAACTGTTTGCACTTCTCTCTGGTTTTTAAGGGGGTTGATGTTGCTTTGCTTTGGGTTATTGTTTGGGATTTTTTTTCGTATTTGAAGAATCCTAGCTGTTTTGGAAAGGATTGTGGTGTGAGTAGTTTGGGTTTGTTTCTGCTGCTGGAGATGATATGGGGTGTTTTTACTGACTACACTGATTTTCTTCTTTCAAAGCAGCTTTGCAGGTGGATTTTATTAATTGCTTTATCCCCTTTTAGAGTGCAGGATAATGAATAGTTATACCCCCTTACCTAACACCTGGTTATATGTTAGTAATTGGAATATCAAAAAGATTAAAAGTGGTTTTCTGTTGTGGTGGCTGTTCAGAGCCATTGTTAGCTGCTGACAGAAAACAAACTTTCCCACCTCTCTGTTACTTTAAATCTAAGACTTTGAATTTATTATATGATTGGAATAAGTGATCCCTGCTGCACCTAACGAATCTTCTTATTTATAGCATTAAGTTCCCCTAGAAAATGGAGCCCATAGTAGAGTGACCCTAAACTTCAGAACAAAAAATAATTTCAAATAGCATCAGTTAACAGTACTTTTTGATACAAATATTTTAAAGCTTGTACAAACTGGATTAATGTTCCTCTAGGGTAATTAAATGAAAAGTTGGTAACTTATTAATCTCTCTCTTTCTCTTTCTTCTTTCTCACACTCTCTCTCTTTCCAAACTTATTAATCTCTCTCTTCTTCCCTCTTTCCTCCCTTTCTCCCCCCCCACCTTCTCTTTCCTTGTTTCTTTGTCTCTTTCTCACTCTTCCCCTCTCCTCCCTAAAATATGCCTTTACAGAAACATAAGGTAGATCTTTTCTACAAACTGCGCCATGTGATGAATGAGCTCATTGACCTACGTAGACAGCTGCTGTCAGGTCACTTGACACAGGATCAGGTGCGAGAGGTCAAGAGACACCTCACAGTGAGGCTGGACTGGGGCAATGAGTAAGTACAGGTACCAGCTGGGTACTGTTTGTTCTAATTACTTTTAAATAGCTTTTACTGCAAAAAAACCCCACCAAAACCAAACAAAAACACCAGCATCTTTTTTTCTTCCAATAGTGTTTGTTGACCAATAGAGCTTTTCGTTATTTGGAAACAAAATATGATTTTTTTACAGTGAGTTTGTTGCATAGTTCTTCTATTTCTGTAAAATGAGCTGTTTACTTTTTAGTAGGTCTTTTTCTAAGGCTATCTGTATTTATAAAAGGCTTAGGTCAATTTGCTTACTTTGTATCAATACAGTGAATACTAGGCCTGGGAGTATGTGCTCACGGATAGTAAAAGCCCATCTGTCAATTGAAGAAGTATCTTAATGGTTGGTGCAGTAACTAGAGAATCTCATTGTCAACAATGAATTTGGAGCTGAGGCTGTGATATATAGACTTTTTCTATAATAATATACACTCTATACATTTGGCTGCTGATGACATTTCTTGGAACTTTAGGCTCTCTTTCCACAGTGAATTTTTGAGAATGCTTGGTTGGGTTTTTTTAGAGCCAGTGATGACTGCAATTCAGACAGAGTAATAAATTGCCAAAAGACAAAATCTAGCCCATCAGCAGAGTTGGTTTTGTTCTGAAATATAGTGTATCAGACAGGTAAGTTTGACATGATGTAGATACAGCCCTTTCAAAAGAAATACCACCACCCTCAGACATATGGCGACTGCTTTTTGACTAGAAGTGGAATTAGTGCTAATTAACATACTGGGGAAGGATTCTGTAAGGTGACCAATAAGGAAGAATCATAGAATCATAGAATCGTAGGGGTTGGAAGGGACCTCAAGAGATCATCGGGTCCAACCCCCCTGCCAAAGCAGCTCCCTAGGACATATCACTCAGATAGGCGTCCAGACGGGTCTTGAATCTCTCCAGAGAAGGAGACTCCACACCTCCCTGGGCAGCCTGTCCCAGGGCTCCCTCACCCTCACTGGGGAAAAGTTCTTCCCCATGTTGGTGCAGAACTTCCTATGCTCCAACTTGCAGCCGTTGCCCCTTGTCCTATCCCCACAGACCACTGAAAAGGGGCTGGCTGATTCCCCCTGCATCCCCTGCTTAAGATAATTATAGACTTTAATTAGGTCCCCCCTTAGTCTTCTCTTCTCAAGGCTGAAGAGTCCCAACTTACTCAGCCTGTCCTCATAGGGGAGATGCTCCAGGCCCCTAATCATCTTCGTAGCCCTAAGAAAGCCAAGTGTTTTTTGCTAACACATCTTTGTTTTGATTCCATCCCTTAGTCATCAACTTCAGGACTCCCTGTGAGAGGCATACATGAATACATTCATGAAGATTTAGCTAGCCCCCATACTCCATTTCATTTTTCTCCAGTTAGAAAGAGAGCTCTGAAGGACATAGGCTAATAGATTGCATCAAGCCATTGTTCTGCACTGCAGAGGCACGGGTATTTTCCCAGTAGGGTAAATGGGAACCAAGAGACCATTTTTGAGCATTATGCCCAGACGTTTTTGCTTGCAGTGTATGGATAAAATTAGCAACAGGAAGCTGCAGAAATGTTGTAGGGGGAAAAAAAAAAAGATAAGCAGAGTAGACAGCAATGCAGCAATGAAGAGAATAGGTTGTTCAGTGAGGTGGCTACTCACTTTTTAAATAAAATGTAAAATCATTAAATACATTCATTATGTATTACATAAAAAGACATAAAATGAACATTAAACTGTAAAGGTCAATCTAATGCATGGAAAATATGCAGAAGCATCATGTTAATGACTGAATTAATCTGCTCAGGATGTTTGTTTAGGGAAAAAAAGTGTTCTGTGTTTCTTACTACATACAGACAGATACTGACCTCCCTAGAGAAAAAGGTACATGATACCAGAATTACATACTTGAACAGAAGAGAGTACCAATGAAGGAATTGCATAAAAAGGCATATGACTGTAAATATATTTAATTAATCTGTACATTATGCATTATTTAATTACAAGTGTCTGAGAGTCCAGGAGTTTGGAAGATCTTTCTGCAACATCGCTCTTTTCCATGGAATTTCTGAGACAGTTCTGTGTGTGTGTCTCCTCTCTCTGAGTCTTATCATGAAACTCCTGAACATGTTTTAATCTGCTAAAAAACCCTAATATTTTCCTATACATATTCACATAGTACTGCTCTTTCTCAAATAACATGACAATATTCATTGCTTCTTCAGCTATACTTGAGACTTGCAAATAAAATAAATGAAAAATTTCATTCTTAACATGCATCAGTATTAACTGAGATCCCTAAATACATGCAATTTAAGCAGGTCTGTTTTATTCAGGATAGTACAATATAACAGGAGACATTCTATGACCAAGTAGCTTTCAGGAAACAAGTAATCTTGCACATAACACATGTGCTTCTTTAGTGTAAAGCTAGTTGTACCCTGGGTTTGATCATTAGTGCATTGTATTTATTATTTGGGAAGGATTTTTTGCATTTTTTTGAACTGGTATTGCCTCTTATGTACACTGGTGCAGTGGGTCTGGTAGTCATCCCTCATGTTCTTGTAGGAGTTGGTGAAAACCAAGGAACAGGTACCATTTTAGTTGCAGATTTTTTCATGGAAGTCATGATTTAGGCTGTTTTCAGAACTGCTGTAGTGAATTTTTTTTGCTTATTTTTGTATACTACTTCTAAATATTAAGCTTTGCTCTGCTGTTTGGTCTGTTAAAAATGTAGGAATATAATTTATTTTGCACCAATTGCTGCTAACCTTTTGTATTGTTGCCAGTCATTCTCACAATGCAGTACTCATTTCCACTTACTGTAGCAATTTAATTTTCTGTTGCTTACACAGTCTTTCTCCTTGGTACAAAAATATAATCCTGGCTGCATCCTTTTTGTGTTGCTTTGTTGCCTCTTCCAGTTTCCCATAGTTTTGTTGCTGTATGCATACAGTGACTGGTATTCCTGCTGTCTAGGTTTTTGTGTTTCCCAATTGCTCAAAAGAGCAAAATTTACTACCTTCAGATAAGCATTTTAGTGGTTTAGGATTTCCAGTTCTAAGCATCCTTCTGTGTAGTTTTGCACAGCTGAGATCTCATAAACTGCCTTTTTTCCCCTGCATATCTCACTAGGTGTTAGAGATTTCATGGTTTTAAAAACTGTTCAAGGATTTGTTAGGATATTGATCTATTGAAACCTGAAATTCTGTTGGAAGTGTCCAATGGTCTGTAAATAACAAGGAAAAAAATGTAAAGGAGGAAACAAACATCATAAAGCTGAAGTCTGCAATTCATCATCTTATTTTAAATCATCTTCTAAGGTGAAATGTGTTGTTCATCATTTCATTTTAAGTCATGCTGCAAGTAAAAGAGAAACTCTTAGGTTTTTTTAGATGAATGGGTACATTTTTCAGCATTTACTACTGCTTTCAAGGGGAAACCAGAATTAGACTTTTTTACTAAAAATGCCTGGTTACTTCTAGCCTTTTGCATCCAAACCAGGTGAAGCAGTCTGTCTCTATTTGAAGTGTGAATACTCAACTCTTTGCAGAGGAGCGGAAGTAAATTGCAGCAGTGTGTGCATACCTGATCTACCAAAAAGGCAGTTAAAGATTTCTTCAAAATAATTTAACAATCAGAGATCATTGACAATGATCATCAGAATTGATTCTTTGGCCAGGAGTTTCTGAGCTCTGTCCCTTTCCTGTTTATAGTGAGGGAAGAGACTTCCTTCCTGATAAATGGATACACTTATGTTTAGATTTAGAAATAGAGTAGGGGAGGGGAAACCACCAATACTTGGAGATTTTTGATAGATAAAAGCCATAAAGAAAGATGAGTGTATAGACTTATGGTACTTCGTAGTCAAAGGTTATTCTTTTTCACATAAAATGTTATTAAAATCATTGCATTAAAAGGAATCTTCTAAATAGTTGCCATAAATTCTGCATGGAAATATCCACAGATAGCCAAAAGAAACAGGAGGAAAAAACCCTAGAAATAAATCTTTCACACTGTCATACAAATCACATGAAATACAGTTTTAAAGTCATGGCTTTTTCAGAATTGTAGTTGGAAAGCCAGTTGGAAAGCCAGTTAGTACCTACTAACTACTAACACTGGAACACTGTAGAGGGAGTGGTCTGATCCAATTCAGTAAGCACAGTCTTCAAACTCACAAAGTCCTGAATTTCTGTGCTCACATTCTTGAAGGATTATTTTTGAGTCACATGCCCTCTTGTCATGTTTTTCTTGACATAAAAGGAATAATCATGACTTCCTGGTAGTGAAGTAGTTAGTTTAAAGTTTGTAAAGTGCATTTGGTGATACACATTAAATGTACATATGTAGCTGTAATATCTGGAAATGTGAGGATTAAAGAAATTCTTCCTACAGTAGTTGTCACTGTTGCATCAAAGGTGGTCAGAGTAGGAGTGAACCATTTAAACAACCATAATGAAATGCCCTCAAGAAGGTTGCAGAAAGAATAGTTGCCATTTCTGTCTAAATACGTATTTTTCCTCTCTCAACTCTACCTGTAGTAATGATGGAATAGGAATTAAAAGTTTAAGGAACTCCCTTGGATGTCAGAAAACCATGACCACCTCTCTGTGTAGCCTGATACTTCCATGCTCAGAAGTATTTGCTACTAATGAATTCCTTACTAAGTTTGCTTACCTTTGATCACCTTCATTTTAAGAAATAATTTCCTGTGTAGCATTACATCAATGCTTTAATAATCTCTTTACAGACTGCAGTCCTTGTAGCTTCTTTGAATACAAAATAACTGAATTCTATAAAAGAAAAGTATCAAATTGTATTGGCACAGTCTAATTTTCACAAACATGTTTTTCATATGTTTCATTTTCCATGGATTTCTGTATGGTATTTCTGAATCAGTCTGAATCGCTGTCAGGATCATTTCCTTTCCCTTCACCACCCTGATAAATCTATTTGTGCAAGACAAATATGAATGATATTAAATGAGGCTTTGATGTATTGAGAGAAGGAATACAAGGAAAATTAATTTTGCAGCCACCAAAGCTGAAAAGGAGTAAAGATAAAGTGCACGTTATTGGAGCAGAGAGGAGGAGGTCTTGCACCCTCTAGAGATGTGATAAATTCTCCCAATCTGGTCTTCAAGTTTGGCTGTGCATCTTTAAAGACATTTTTTAGTCAAATGACATGTTTCTGCAAGATTCTTCAAGGAAGAGTTACAACTTGTGGTTTTATGAGTTCTAAGTGGTGTAGTGTTTGTATTATAAATAAATGTCAATATTAGAAATTAAGCTAATTCTTTAAAATACTCTTGAGACCAAGTTGATTTTCTCTAGAAGCCTGGTTAACCTGAAGTAGATTTCTATGCTCATCCCTTTCAATATTAAAAATGCTAGTATTTTTGCCTGTTAGCTTGTCTTCATATTACTTCAAAGAAAAGTACCTGGAGATTTTGAGTGGTTTTTTCCCTGCCAAAGAGAGGAGAATTCTAAAGACTTCCATGTAGAAGAAGAGGAATATCGAAATGTCAGCTGGAGTTATCCTAGCCATATGCTGTCTAGAGGTTGTTGATAGGCTTGGGGACATTTTGTAGGTATACTTGGGAAATATTTTTGAAAGGCAGCTCAATGTTAAGGCAGAATAAAAAAGCACACAAATTTGCTTGTAAAAGAAAGTGTTGTGGTTGGAGGAACTGTCATATAAACAAACCAGCACATTATCTAATTTTTATGCATGCTGTGTTTTGGAGAAATACTGCTTGGCAGCTGGTGCTCTTCTATTCCCACAGTGTTTGAGAACAGAGAGTGAAAGTGGGCCACAGACTTTCATTGCCGTTTGAAGCATTATATTGTCAGTCCTTCATGGCCAAAGAAGAATTGATACAAATTAAATGCATAAACCTGAACTTCCACCTGCACAATAAGTGATATCGTGTGAGCAATAAAGCAAAAGACACCTTTATTTGCTGGGGGCAAGTATTGTGCAGGATTAACATAGTATTAGAGAAGGAGAATCTTCTGGGCTGGAAATCCATGTTGTTAAGGGATTTAACTAAAAGTAGGATATCAGATAAGTTTCACAGGGATGCTGCTGCAGTCGTGTTGAACATTATTAAGTAGATGATAATACCTTTGTCATGTATTGAGTAATGAGTCCAACCACTGTTTGACCTCGGCTCTCTAGAGAGTTGAAACTGAGAATAGAAGAGTATCAGGTTATAATTAGCTTTGGTAGGTTCTTCTATAAAAGTTCAGTAGTACTTTGGAGCTGCATTGCATCTGTAATGCAGTTACAAGTGGTTTTGATAATGTCATTAGAAACCCATTTGTTAATATCTGTATGTTGAGAAACTCCTTTAAGAATATACCTCAGGGGCGGGTGTGTGTGCACGAGGGATGGTGTTTTGGAGGTGGTTTAGAATCAGAAAAACTTCTGTGAACGAATATGATGGGCATTAAGTTAAAAAAAACCCAAACCCTGAACAAACCCCCCCCCACTTTGAAGTCAGCTCTTTGTGTGTGACTATTTTTACCTGTTACCATTTGTTTTCTATCCTATTTCTGGACTCGCTATTATAAAGTAGGTTCAAATAGCAGCTGCAGTTAAGGATTACCTAGTGCACTCTTATTTTAGTCTTTTTTCATTTGTTGAATAGATAAAGTAATTTCCATCTTTGCAGCTGCAGTTTTCAGATACTGGGCTTGGGCCAGGGATAACTTGTGTTTGATAGGTTTAATCAAAACAAAGTGTGTAAAATGTGTATAACCATCACTTTCACAATTTAGCCTTAGAGTTTAGAAGCTGGTATTTGGCATGAAAACTGCATTGAAGAATGAAAATTGTTCCTTTTTCCATTGAAAACAAAATTGGTTTTGGCAAAGAACTAAGAATGTGGAAATTCCAGTTTGTCAGTACAATATTTTAATGGCAATTACAGCTCTGCCTAACAGTTGTTTGCCAGCAAGTGGACTGGGGCTGAGCTCGGTTTTTGAAACGCCAGTGGTTTAGGGTTATAATTAAAGAAGGAAAACCTTATTAAGCAAAGTTTCAAAAAGGAATTATGGAGCTGGGAAACCTATGGGAAATGATTCAAAGTACAGCGGTCAGCAAAGGTAACTGGGCTTCCTACAGACCTCTGGCTCTTCCTTTCTGTGGTGTTAATTGCTCGGAAGGAGACACTGCACTGCCTGGAGGCTTCTGTTTATTGCACCATTGTGTTACTCTGCGGTACCTGAGAGGTTCTTTCAACAAAATATTTCATGTACCATCAGGAACAGGTCTCTGCAGAATATTTCCCTCTCTGATTACAGGACTAAATTGACTTTGGCTTTGCTTTTCTGCTAGTGACAGAAAGAGAGCAAAGGGCACCACTTGTGATTTTTCTTCTTCTTGAAAACTATCTGTAAGTGAAATATTGAAGTTGGGCAAGATGAAAGCAGGAAAATGGTTCATTCATGTGTTTCTTTATATTTACTCTTAATGTGTGTGTTTAGAATAGCTTTTTGTGTAGTGCTGAGAACTCTAGGCCTCAGAACCTGAAGATCTGCAGAGCAAAAGTCAGCTTTTAGGTTGTATGCAGGCTTACCAGTATTAATTAATTGTTAATAGCCATTTATTTGTCTGGATGAAAAATAGCTTATACTGTCTACTACTCATATGACCTGAACTACACCTTTACTACAGAATTTCTTAACCAGTCATCCTCTTTGCATTGTTTTTTTTTTTTAAATTTACTTTTTAGTGTATAAATTTGGCTTAATCCAAAATATTAATTTCAGAGTAATTAAAAGGAGAGGTTTATTGGTTACGAATACAGAGTAAAATTCTTATTATTGCAGCTATTGTTTATTATTAAAAAAATATGCTGTGTTTCTTCAGTGATAAAATTAATCTTAATTAAGATTAAAGGGTTTAATTGCATGAGCACCAGGAATTCCAAAGCAGGTACCCAAGGTGCAGCATCTATTCATGCATTTGAACAGTTACTAATGGAACTTTTTCATGACGTAGTGGAGGAGCCTACTCCAATACTTCAGCAGAAACCAGACTACCAACTTTATTTGCCTACTACTTATCTGTGTATGAAATGAACTTGTTCTGGACACTGCACTAACATACTGGCTAAAATCATCAACTAGCAGTAATTACTATAGCTTCACTGAAACCAGTGAACAAAAATAACAAGTTCATAGTGGGCTTTGTTTGATATTGGTATTTGATTTTATTTAGGATTATCTGTTTAATGATTGACAATTGCAAAAATACTTGGGTAGTCTACTGTTTCTTGTGCCCTTGCCCTTAAGTAAGCACATGTAATAGATAATAATGAACACTCAAGTGCATTATACTTACCACTGTGCCTTCCTTCTCTTTTGCAGACACTTGGGCCTGGATTTAGTTCCTCGGAAGGACTTTGAGGTTGTGGATTCAGATCAGATCAGTGTCTCAGATCTTTATAAAATGGTAAGAAATCTGTGGGACATTCCTTTAAGTTTTCACTTCAGGAGGCAGGCAAGGAAGGGAAAATACTTTATTCTTTTTCATACTTTCTTGTTTAGAACAGCTTTGTAATGAATGTCTTTTTAATTTGCACCCTGAGCGCCAGAAGAGTCAGTGTCTCTAGTACCCTGAGTTTAGTAAGAATGAACCAACCTTCTTTTGGAAATGGCAAGCTTGTATACATTTTAATTTCAATTTACAAAGTAAAAAAATAATTTCATGTACAAAAAGAGATTTTAAAAAATCTACAAAATTAAAGCTTCTTGGGTGGGTCCACACAGGGCATTGTGAAGATAGAAAGCAATCCTTGACTGTTTGGGAACAACTGAAAATAGCAGTGTGTTGTGTTTTTCCATAAATACTGTTACAGTTTCACTTATTCCTAGTAAACACTTAATTTACTACTTTAAAATGTTCTTTGGCCATCAGCTATCTAATATTGCACAGCTCTGTGTCTAGGTGGCTTTTCTGATATGCAAGGTGTACTTCCCCCTAAAACAAAGGCAAGTTTTATAAACAGGCTGGATGCTGGTGCTGGTTTTGCTTATTTGCACCACATACCAGTGGATTTCACAGAAATAAATGAAAACTGTATTACATAAGGAATTTTTAATGTCTGCTCCTGATTTGCCATAGACCAAGGAGAGCTTGGTGCTGCTACAGCAGTTTTCCTTCAAGTACAGTAGAGCAATAACGTAGCACAAAACTAAATCAGATGTTACACCTATAATACACTATATACCATATTAGATGTTACACCTATATATAAGAAACCTATATATATAGCCTATATGTAATTATACCTATATACCTATATATATAATTAGATGTTATGCCTATATATAAGAAAGGTCAGAGGGAGGATCCGGGGAGCTACAGGCCTGTCAGTCTGACCTCAGTCCCAGGGTATATCATGGAGAGGGTCATCTTGGGAGCTGTCATGCAGCACATGTGTGATGGCCAGGGGATCAGGCCCAGTCAACATGGGTTTACAAAGGTAGATCCTGTCAAACTAACCTGATCACCTTCTATGACAAGGTGACCCACTTAAGGGGCGAGGGGAAGGCTGTGGATGTGTCTACCTGGACTTCAGTAAAGCCTTTGACAGGGTTTCTCACAGCATTCTGATTGAGAAACTGGCCGCCACTGGCCTGGACAGGGGACCCTCTGCTGGGTTAAAAACTGGCTGGATGGCCAGGCCCAAAGGGTGGTAGTGAATGGAACAAGATCCCAAGTGGCATCCCCCAGGGCTCAGTCCTGGGTCCAGCTTTGTTCAACATCTTTATTAATGACCTTGATGAAGGGATTGAATGCTCCCTCAGTAGGTTTGCAAATGTCACTAAGCTGGGAGGAAGTGTTGATCTACCTGAGGGTAGAGAGGCTCTTCAAAGAGACCTGGACATACTGGACCGATGGGCTGAGCCCAATGGGATGAGGTTTAACAAGGCCAAGTGCAGAGTGCTGCACAGGGGACATAACCCCCTGCAGTGCTACAGGCTTGGGGGAGACTGGCTGGAGAGCTGTCAGGCAGAGAAGGACCTGGGGTTGTTGGGTGACTGCAGGCTGAATATGAGCCAGCAGTGTGCCCAGGCGGCCAGGAGGGCCAATGGCACCCTGGCTTGTATCAAAAATAGCATGGCCAGTAGGTCTGGGGAGGGGATTGTGCCCCTGTACTGGGCATTGATGAAGCTGCACCTCAAGTGCTGGGTCCAGTTCTGGGCTCCTCACCATAAGAGGGACACTGAGGTCCTGGAGCAAGTCCAGAGAAGGGCAACCAGGCTGGGGAAGGGGCTGGAGGGCAAATCCTCTGAGGAGCAGCTGAGGGAGCTGGGGGTGTTCAGCCTGGAGAAGAGGAGGCTGAGGGGAGACCTCCCCACCTCCCCTGCCCTGCCAGGAGAGTGCAGAGAGGTGGGGGATGGTCTCTTCAGCCAGGGGGCAGGAGATGGGACAAGGGGCAATGGGCTCAAGCTGGGCCAGGGCAGAGGCAGAGCAGATGTTAGAAAAAAACTTTTTACTGAAAGAGTTGTCAGGGCCTGGCACAGGCTGCCCAGGGAGGGGCTGAGTCACTGACCCTGGATGTGTTTAAAAAAAGGGTAGGTGAGGTGCTCAGGGATGTGGTTTAGCACAGGTTGGGAATGGTTGGACTTGATGATCTTAAAGGTCTTTTCCAAGCTGGTGATTCTGTAAATCAGCAATGACTCAGAGAATGCAAGGTAAGTTGCTAACAGGACTGTTGTATTTCCTTGTGTTTCAGTCTGCGGGTATTTTTTCTCTGAATACTTGTAGTAGAGCAAATAGCTAATATTTAATTGTCAGAGTAGTCTGATTATGTCACCCATCTGAATCCCAAAGAAAGTGTCCACAGCAGGGTTAGCTGCTCAGATCTGGACTGGTGTCAGGACATGACCATTAGTCAGTTTGCACTCCACTGCTGCTTTAGTTTGTAGATTCGAGAAGACAGCGCTGTCTAATCACATTTAGTTCATAGTCAGAACGCAGTTTCAGGAACCAAAGCACCTGCAAACCTCTTTTTTTAACCTTAAAATTGACAGAAATTGAAGGAGAGGGTGTTGGTGTTTTTTCGCTGGTTTAGGGGGTTTTTGTGTGGTTTTGGTTTTACTGTTTTAACAAAAACCCAAAGAGAGAATCCTCCTTCCTCCTGGCAAAATACTTAATGGGTTCTCAAATGAGCAATGAGGTTTTATGTTGTAAAATAATCTTGTGGGAGTCGTTGTGAGAACCAAATTACTTTCTCATATTTGCAGGATTGTAGAATGTTAAATGTACCATAGAAAACAGTCTCCTATTAGCAGAACAAGGGATGAGGTAAAACATTAGACTTTCCTATCTGTGACAAGAAACTCAGGCATTTTATACAGAGTCTTAGCATTACTTTTCCTGGTAAACTTTAAAATTTGAGCTCTTTATTTAGCTCTCATTTTTCATTGCTTGGTATATTTGTGACAGTCATATGACTACAACATTCCTCTCTTTGTGCTTTGAGGCCCTATATACTCTGTTTCTTCAGGTTATTCGTTATGAAGCTAATTACTGGTGGCTCCAGGATGCACAGCATTTGTCAGATATCATTGCTTTACTCCTGAAGTAAACCCAATTGCCCTTTCCTAATGACAATGTGATTTTAATTAATATGACGAGCATTTTTTTAGAATTTCCATTATTTTTCTAATGGGGGAAGATAACGTCAGGATTCTGCTGCAGAGCTCAGTGCTGGGGTTGCCACTAGATTGAAGCTGTCACTGAGCAACACAAGTCCAGCAGAATGTCAGAAACACTTGGATAGCACTTGGAAAGCGTTTGCAAGGCACAAATGTCTGGAGGCTTTAGCAAAACTCAGGAATGTTCAAAGCTGGTGAATGACTTTCTTTAGCTTCTCTCTGAATTTGTTGATTTGTGTATGTCTGCAGGAAGAATTTAAAAAGTGTGTGAAAGACACAACTCCTGGCTATGCTGGGTCTCAGCCATTTATTTCAACTGTATGAAAAACCCCACGAGTTTGCCAGAGTTCCTGACAAATAGACAAGTTTCAAATGAATGCTGCCATCACCTCATCATTGTTTATCATAGAATCATAGAA